>OX235275.1:3618388-3665814 GCA_944472155.2 Trichobilharzia szidati | reverse complement strand
CTGGCATGTTTGTTAACAATAATTAGTCAGCATCAACATATCAAACGGGCGTGATAATTAACGAAGATAACTAATACACACAATTAAATGGTGCAAGTAGTTGTAACACGCAGATTGCATAATGCATAATTTTGGAAAAATGAGGAGTAATTAAACAGATTGTTAGAGAAAATAAAACGATTTGGACAATGATAACTTGTAACTAAGGCTGAAGTTGTCATGAGAATAAAATAATTTCACAAAGATAACATGTATTTAAAGAGAAATTGGTCATTAAAAATAAAATAATTTGGACAATTTTAATTTTTAAAGGTTTATGAGGAGGAGGAGGACAAACTATTCCTGTTTACATTTATGTAACGACGGCCAAGGTAAGGAAAGCGGCTGAACACATAGGTTTGGCTTCTTCAGGTGGATTATTATTGCTTCAGCTGTATGTAGAAGACGAACTTGTAGACCAAAATAAGTCAGAATGTGATAAATAATTTTAAATGCTGTATTAACATCAACTTAATTCTCACTGTGTATAAGGTGCTCTAGCACACTTTGTCCATTTTATTTTATCATTTTCCATACTTCATACTTAATTACAAGTTACCGTTGTTCAAATCGCTTTATTTTTCTTTGATAATCTGTTACGTTATCAACTAGAGCACTTGTGTATTGCTCAAATAATCTCCAATTTTCCAAAATTATGCATTATGCAATCTGCGTGTTACAACTACTTGCACCATTTAATTGTGTGTATTAGTTATCTTCGTTAATTATCACGCCCGTTTGATATGTTGATGCTGACTAATTATTGTTAACAAACATGCCAGTGCTACTTGATTGGTAAATTATTGTGTATTGTAATAAAAATGCTATGGATATATATTAGAGTATAGCCAGAGATGAGGATATAATTGAAAAGTAAAATATCTACCCACTGAATCCTTTTGATTTCTGAAAAAATTAAATAAATCGGAGTATATCCTGTATCATGACCTTTATTCACTATAATAAATGAGAGTCATGCAATTGGTCATAGAACATACCTGCTTGTTTTTGTATTTCTGCAGTCAGAGGCAGAGAACATTTCATGAAATACTGAGTAAGCATTGCAGTAAGTCAGAATGTCCAAAATGGCCTTTATGTGAGATTTTAAAATCAGTGTATTTCCTTATTCACAGGAAGGTGACTAGCATCTGAATCTATGATTCGTATTTCTCCCTATTTTGGGGCTCATCATCTGAGTGTAGCAGTAGTCGCTAGTGAGATATTTCGTTCCCACTCAAACTTGAAATCAGGATTCCTCGTTTCAAATGGCAGAGAAGGTGTGGAGTCTCGCTGGAAACAAAATCACTCATTCAAGAAACGAGTCCCATATAGAGAGAAATAAGCATCCTATATTCTAGTGTTAGTCACTTTACACAAAACAACATAATGCTGACCCTTATAAATTGTCAGAGCATCAAAACCAGGAGTGACCATGTCAGAAGAGATCGAACATTTCTGTGGGATTGGATCAATCCACAGGAAAGAAAAAGTTGAATTTCACTTGTGAAATTCTTTTTCGAAGATTTGAAATGAATGACCGTCTCTCATTGATTTCATTCCTAAAGTTATTTGAGCTGAAACACACAAATGCAAACTTAACCTTTCCTTGTCCACGGACACATATCAACTTCTACATTTCATCTGAGTGGTTGTAAACTTTCGAATACGTTTACTCAAAGTGAATGAAGACAGAAACTCTAGCCAACATTTTCATATTTGACAGCACTCAAATAAAATTAAATTCTATAATTATAAACCTTTTAGTTGCTACACGCTACTGATCAGAGTAACTCTGCTATCTAGTGGCTAGAAGAAAAAGAAACGATTATTTGGGGTTTTCAGGGCAGGTTTATGATGAAAACATCCTTAAATATCTGAAGTCACCAAACGGAATAAATCTGGTGACAAATACCCTACTTCATTTTTTAGTGCAATTCTCGTCTAAGTATCAGGTAAAACCTGTATATCATCTTTTGAGCCCTTTAATTTGTGTAAAATGGTTCCGTAACGCAAAATGAATCTCACCGAAGGCGGTTTTTTTCTTTCCGGTAATGTTACACTTCAGAGGTAAATAGAGCCATCAAAATTTCAAAAGCTATCACTCCGTATTTTATCAAGACATACGTTTTTAAGAAGTAGAAGCCGAAACTAGAATCTATACAAAATAAACAATATCGATCACTTACCTCCATTACAGGCTGTGGAATTACATAGATAACCTATTTAAAAATCTTTCCAATTGGATTACATAGTGAGATCTTGCAGTCTAACATATATAGAGTCTAGCTGGTGTTTATGATATCGGCTTTCTACTTTGTGTGATCAGTATTGATGCTCAAGGATGTATACAACATAGTGGAATATACTGTGACACTCTTTGTGAGTGACTACTAAACAAACGATTGAATTCTGATGAGTGAATGCTAAAAGTGGTGAATTTTGATAAAAATTTACGGCAACAAACTTAATACAGAGGCTGGTAAGTGATAACATAGGAAGCTGAATGAATATGCAGTCCTTAGAAACCATTTGACTTGAAAGAGAACGATAGAAAGATTTAAAACGAAAATGTTCTTTCTCCTACACTCTTATCATTGAGAATTTCTGGTGAACGCTACTAGAAAGAATTGAGATACATCTTTCATCCGGGTGTGTTATAGTATTTCAACAACCATATATCGCAACTCAGTGTTCCATTGATACTGTAATGAAGTGATGACTAAGACAAATTTTGACATTATGCGAAACTAAACGTTTTAATACCATAAATCTAAGTGCTCATGTTGTTTTGGATACATCACTATGTCTGAGTGGCCCATCTTCTGTCTTGCTGAATTTCACGTATTTCTACCCTTGAAATTAACATGGAGTCAAATGTTCATTATATTGACCAAATACGTATAAATTGAACTCACTCGTTGTCTTATTAACTGTTCAACAGAATTTCAAAATTGTGGCATTTAGTGGTGTGTGAAGGTCAACAGCACTCAGCATTAAAAATAAGATTCGGATTTTCAACTCCAATGTAAAGTCAGTGTTACTTACTATGCGGATCAGAGAATTGGCACGTCATAAAAAGCATCTCAAACAAACTACAGACCTTCATTAACAGTTGTCTTCGCTCAATACTCAAGATCAGATGGCCAGAAAAGATCAGCAACAGAGATCTCTGGCAATGAGCGAACCAACACAGCAGGAACTGATTTTGCAATAAATAGGCAGGAATAAATGGAGATGGATTGGCCATACTCTTAGGAAACCATCAAGTGACATCACTAGACAAGCCATCGCTCGAGTGGAACCCGAAAGGGAAGCGGTGAGTTAGTTGGTCGTCAGTGCAAGGGTGACTTGGAGGAGGTCATGTGAAGAGGAGATAAAAACGTGTGGGCAGACTTGGAGCCATGTGAAGACTCTAGCAGAGAACCGAACGCAATGGGGACGCACGGGTGAAGCCCTATGTTCCTCTAGGAATTAAAGGATACAATAATAATAATAGTGCAGTGAGTCAGTTAAAAGCGATTGAATGAATAATTGCCTTGAGTTACAGATGATGTGAAGGTTGAGACTGAAAGACGTAACTGTACTGTAAATGGACAAATAATCAACCGGCAAGCATCTCTGATCTACTCAGAGGGTCGTTTTACAAATATAAGAATTAGTCATGGTGGTTCAAAACGATTTGAAACCGATGTTTAGCACAAATCTGTGAAAGACCAAACTAATCTTTATGTCATATAACATTAATTAGGGGGAGCCTTATTTGTGCCCAAAGAAATTAATATCATCTCTGTGGTTTACACCTACTGAGGTCTTTGAAAAACAGACAGATTTGGAGCATATCACACAGTGATATGAACCATAAATTTTATTCGAAACGTCATGCAGTAAATAATACTGTTTCACTGTGTGATATACCAAATAAACAAACTAATATGGTACTATAGGAGTTTTTAGCACTTTGATGAGAAATAAGAAGAAATATAAGAAATCTGGCATTTATTCGTCACTAATCAAAACACAGCCACCACACATATATAATTGAATGGAAACAACGTATAACTCACGCAACATCTCCAGTTCTTCCTCTGATTTGTTGAAGAAATTTTCATTCGATTATTATTTCGATCATGTGATTGCCAAAGAAAGTTTATTTAGAAAAATGAAAGCAGTAATAAGCTCTACTTCTTGACCTCTATGTAGAATTATTTGACCCTGTAACTTCCAAAGCAAATGGGAATATGGCATAAAATTCAAATAAAGAACCGTTTCACTAAAGAAACTTACACAGTTGCATCGTCCTCATGTAGAAATTCAAACAACCCAGTTATATTGTGCTAATTGTTTTGAAAACCCGACTCCTATTTCTGGGTGGATATATGAATCTGTGTTTTCATATCAAAACCTGAGCTATTTATGGGCATAATTCGTATTTATTGGATCTTGTATAGAGCTTTTATAATTTTGATCTTCAGAGTACAAAGTGATTTTGAAGGTAATCAATTTTTTCAATGAATATTTGTTCCATTTCAGATCAGACTATTCAACAGAATTAATTATTCGGCTTACCTAAATGCTGACAGATTTTTTTATCATCACCTGAACAAAAGTAAATTTAACAAAACACTCATGCTTAACATTTCAAAATACATTAGACTATGATTACTGATGTAACCTGAGTGAACATATATTACAGATGGATGAAGCATCACGAAAGGCACTCCGAACAAGCCACAAACCTTGATCAACAGCTGTCTTCACTCACTACTTTGTTCAAGATCAGGTGGACCAACCCAGCAGCAACCAACTGTGCAAAGAATATGCAGGAAGAAAGGAAGATGGATTGGCCATACTCTTAGAAAACCATCAAGTGACATCACTAGACAAGCCATCGCTCGAGTGGAACACGTATGGGAAGCGGAGAGTTGGTCGTCAGTACGAGGGTGATATGGAGGAGGCCATGTGAAGAGGAGATGAAAGCGTGTGGGCAGACCTGGAGCCAGGTGAAAACGTTGGTGACGAAGACGTGAGGCTAAATCTCTTTGTCCCTCTAGGCACTTTATGAGATAGTAACAATTATACAAAATGAAATTTTCAGCACAAATATTGCAATCGCCTAGATCCACATATATATTCACATAATAATGAAAATGATAAGACACAAAATTTGAAATGTACTGAATAATAAAAACATGATATTATAAATAATTTGTGTATTGATAATTCTAATTAAAATGTGCTGTTTATTTATTGATTTAAAAGTTTATGAGCTATTCTCCGACATTTCTCTACTCACACAAAACCCGTGCTAAATATGGTATGGTTGAACTTTTACATTTTCCGGTACGAGCATAAGCACTTTTGGCTTTACCCGAAGAAATACATGGAGAAAGTTGCGAATAAAGAGGAAGTAACGTATCAGACAAAATGACCTTAGCTAACTTCATGAGAGAATTAAAATGTTAGACGACAGAAATGTCAGTTACTTAAGTCAATGTGACACCAACACCCCTGCTTACAGCCTTCAGTGCTCTTCGTAGTATGAAATAGTCTTTCTTGAGGAGCACATAGAAGAATAGGTGGAGGAGATTAATAAGAAGAGGCTAATTACATGAATTGATAAATTTCAAGCGGAGAGATTCAGCTTTACCTGAAAGTTTCAACTTTTCTATGAGATCAACCAGATATGAGACTACCAACAGAGTTTCGAAGAGGAGCCTATGAGACTTATCACAGCGGTGTCGATATTATAAAAATCATTGGACTCAATGAGTTCAGATAAGTCTTGTTCGCCTCTGAAACTAAAGTCAGCAGTATTCCACTTGAAGGGACTTCGCTTACGACCATTTAGGTGAGACCATTGGTTAACTTCGAATAAGAAACTATTCATATCAAGACAACTCAGTGCAGAAACGCCTGAGACATTGATTGTCAGAAAATCAGCATATATAACGAAGTCAGCTTTGGAAGAATCCACAAGTTCATCCAAAAGAAAGAGAAATGAAGTGGAGAAAGTGAAGCTCCTCGACGCTCACTAGTTTCTGTTGGCAATCAAGTGGGGCATTTTCTATTCTGCGAAAAAGAAAGACAGCCGTTTTGTGACTAGGGATTCAGTGAGTACTGAAATCAGTCTGAATACAATCAGAAGCAATTGTGCAGTCTAAAACGGTAGCTCGAAGAAACAATACATCTTTTTCTAGATTCGAAAAATAAAGAATGTTTAAGAACAAGCGAGTGAAACGTTTTCATGGTTCTTCAAGATGGAGACCTGCTGTGAACCAGTATAAACCTTACACCAGGTCAAGAAAATGATTTCAGTACAAGTATGTAAGCAAGTTAATTAGCATAAAATGTGAGTTTCCATGGCTTCACTCTTTGTCTCTGTAAATGCATTTCCACCTACAAATAGTAATCAGGCTGTTTATTTCACTCTTAAGTAAATCTGACAGAAACATTCAAAAAATTGCTGAAAGCAACTTATACAATACTTTCAAGAAAATCATATTTAAAAACAATTGCTTACCTCCTCCGAATACAGATCCGCTGAAAAGTATGCACAGTGTTATTACTATCCAGAGGTGAGACATTTCAAATTATGCTTTGTGCATTAACAAAGAACGATAAATATTAATGCTGGAATCAACCTATATATGGGTTGCATGAAAAGGTCCACACCTTGAGTTTAAGGAGTCTATAAAAACCGAAATGCCTTGCCTATGACAGATGTATTGTAAATTCTGCCCAAACTCTCATATCAACAACAGCAGTTGGTAAAAAAGGGAGAAGCTAAGTTTTTATACAAGGATATTAACCATAAATTATCTGGATTCAAAGAAGAAACGCCTAGAAAGAAAAACAATATGGGTTACCGCCGTTCTTTTCGAAAAGGCTGGAGGTATTTTAGTGAAACAAGGCGTAACCTTCTATTAGAACATGAAAATGCTTTTCTCAGTTTTCTATTTAACATTTTAAAAGCTCAAGGGGATGTCCATTTTACTAATACCACGGTGGACACTGTCCATGATCGGGCAGTTCTATCATTTATTTGCGTATAATCGCAATTTCAGAATAAATGCAGGCTTTTAATGAACTGACTATACATGTCACCTTATGGATGGCTAAGAGAATATCAGATAACTGGGATAGCCTGCTATGATATTCACTTTGGGAAAATTATTGACAAGCGATACTGTTCGCATAAACTGCGGAGTTCTCAGGAGAAAGAATTACAAGTTGGCGAGCAAATTAACTGTGAATTAAACTTTTCCCCTTGTAGATATCATATCGTATTTTTACAATGACGCATAGACGTGAAATATGCACCATTTACAGCAGTTAAATATTCTTTAATGTTTAACATATCATTTTCAAGTAAAAACAATGTGTCGGACTCACATTCTAAAACACAATTATCAGTGGAAAAAGCTAGAGGATGTACTGTTTTATACCATATTTTGTATGTTTATTGGAGCTGTCAAGAAACTTAGCCTAAGTTTCTATTGTAACGAAGACGCTCGTAACCAATGATTACGACGTACTTGTCTCGACTTCAAATCCAAAACATCAGTGGTTGCAAGAAGGAAGTTATATTGTTTGGCAATTAAAGTCAAGACAATTACAAGTCTATAAACAAATGATTTTTACAAAATTAGGAGGTGCATTTATTCGTATTCTCTTCTCGTCTTCAAACTTGCACACGATCTAACCATTTACGCCTTCGAGTTGCCCACCAATGGTGACCAAGGTCAATAAACCAATGTTCAATGTTCATATTCTTTGACAGGAGCACTAGTAGAAGCCTCTTCTAACCTCGCCACTTGCTTGTCAATGATGAATAGAACCACTGAATCTGCCATAACAACTAAGGTATCGTGTTCGTCACCACATTGATTATTCTTTTACCACGCCATTTTGCATTATGCGACTGTTTTACCAAATTTGAGGCTAACTTCATGATCTAAATGCCAATACTATCACTCCACCCTTATTATTTACGTCGGACAGATACGTCAGTCAATTGGCTATTTATATATTGTTTCTGAGAGCACAACTAGTCTGGATATTAAACATAAATCCTTTCTGAGATAAAAATATCTAGCAGCATTTCACTAGGTATTTTATATTGGGTGCAATTTTACTCTTATTAGGCAAGTGACAGTGGCTTGTATATAAACATCTGCTGAGCATATTCTCACATCAAAGGGGTGTAATTAATAAATAATTAGTTATAAGCAAGGTGAGAGCTAATCAACCTACACACATAAATAGTTATGGTCATTTTAATAAACTTTTAAAATGATAGAGTAGACATTCCGTTGTAGTCCCTATTAAAATCTCTAAAATACAACTCGTTGCAAAGATCTTAAATACTCTTTTATAAACATGCTTGTGTATGAGCATGTTACTTACGAGGAAAAGTTGGTATATACATACAAATCTATTGAGCTACTTTTAACCTATTTCAATCACATGGATATCTAATTTGACGCAGCGTATAACACAGAAAATTGTAGAAGTAATACCTTTGCTCCCATACATTTTCGTGCTTTAAAAATGGTCTGTAATGAGGTGCACATTTGACTGGCTTTAAAAAAAACCGCATTGTCTGTTTTGAAGGGATATATACAATGGGATGTGGGGCAGACTTCAGATTGAACAAGATTCTGTAAAATGATGGATTACTGTTCTGATTGAAAATTCTGTACACAGTGTGGATAGAAACATGCTGGAAATGCTGTACTGTATACAAACATGTTATTGAGACCAGAGTGACTATTTTTATCACAATTAAGGTTGAAAGCGCCACTCCTAATTGTCGAAAAGGAGAGATATTAGGCATCGGTGTAAGGCATAGGCCTGCAGAAAGAAACAAGTGCCACTTGTTAAAACATTCTGACATTTGCGTCCCTCAGCTGCTAAAAGAAGTTGTTCAGTTTATTAATAAGTTGCAGGATTTCACACTAATAATCGTCTTCCATGTGGTTATAAATTTGTTCTTCTTTATCAATAAACATATATTATTATTATTTCCTTTAATTCCTAGAGGAACATAGGGCTTCAGCCATGCGTCTCCATTGCGTTCGGTTCTCTGCTAGAGTTTTCACCTGGCTCCAAGTCTGCCCACACGCTTTCAATTCCTCTTCACATGATCTCCTCCAGGTCACCCTTGGACGACCAACTCGTCGCTTCCCTTTCGGGTTCCACTCGAGGGCTTGTCTAGTGATGTCACTTGCTGGTTTCCTCAGAGTATGGCCAATCCACCTCCATTTCTTCCTGCCTATTTGTTTCACGATCGGTTCCTGGTTGGTTCGCTCCCAGAGATCTTTGTTGCTGATCCTCTCCGGCCATTTGATCTTGAGTATTGAGCGAAGGCATTTGTTAATGAAGGTCTGTAGTTTGTTTGAGCTGCTCTTTGTGACACGCCAAGTCTCTGATCCGTATAGTAGTACTGACTTCACATTGGAGTTGAAAATACGGATCTTATTTTTGACGCTGAATGCTGTTGACCTCCACATAGACTTGAGAGAAATGAAAACTTGTCTTGCTTTTCCGATTCTGGCTTTGATATCCTCGTCAGTTCCTCCTGTAGTTGAGACGATGCTTCCCAGGTAGGTGAAAGAAGTTGTTTCCTTCAGGTACCTCCCATTTATGCTGATTGTTGTCGGCTGTTGCTGTTGATGTTGGCCAGGAATCTTCATTACCTCTGTTTTGTCTATGTTCACTTGAAGTCCTATCTTTGCTGCTTCTTCTGCCAATTTGTTGCTTTTCACTTGCATATCTTCCAGTTTGTGGGAAATCAGACATATATCATCGGCGAAATCCAAATCCTCCAAGGCTTTTGTGTCGGTCCATTTAATGCCTGTTCCCTCGTTGGTTGCCGTTGTCTGCCGCATTATCCAATCAACTGCAATCAGGAAGATCATTGGTGACAGTAGACAGCCTTGTCTCACTCCCGTCCTCACTTCGAAGGATTCCGTGAGCTTCCCGTTGTGGATTACTTGGCATGCAGCGTTGTCATACAGCTGTTGGATGAGATGTATAATTGTCGGCGGCACCCCGTAGTAGCGAAGTAGTTGCCAAATCATCTCTCGATCGACGCTGTCAAAGGCTTTCTCAAAATCGATGAAGTTGAGATAGAGAGGTGACTGCCATTCCAAACTTTGTTCAATGATAATCCGTAGGGTGGCGATTTGGTCAATGCATGACTTGTTCCTCCTGAATCCGGCCTGTTCCGGACGAAGTTTTTCATCTAGGGCTTGTTTAATTCTCTCCAGGATGATGCGACATAGTATCTTGCTTGGAATAGACAGAAGCATAATTCCACGCCAGTTTTTACATTGACTCAAATCTCCTTTCTTTGGCAGTTTGAATAAGTATCCGTTCTTCCAATCCTCGGGTACTTTGCCCTCTTTCCACACCTTCTCTAGTAGTGGCGTCATCAAGTCCGCTGTTGTCTCTGGGTCTATTTTCAAAGCTTCTGCTGGGATTCCATCTGGTCCTGGCGCTTTCCCAGCTTTTAGCATCTTGATGGCATTCAGGACTTCGGATTTCGTCGGAGGGTCGATGTTCATTGGTAGTTCTGCTTCTGTTGTTGGTATTGTTGGACGCGTTGTGGGTGGCGGACGATTTAGAAGTCTTTTGAAGTGTTCAGCCCAGTGCTTCCTCTGTTCCACCTCTTTGGTGATTGACTTTCCATTGTCGTCCTTTATTGGCTTAATCTGTGTCGAACTTTTGCCCGAAAGGTGCCTAGTTGTTTGGTATAGTGTAGTGTGTTTATAGTGTAAACATATAAAATATTGAAAATACGATTGCATCGAAGACAGTAGTTTTTCAGTGAAGGCATCAGTAAGCCTGTACATTCGAGTATTCACAGGAAATTTGTGAGAAAGTTTCAGAACCATTTCCGGTGAAGGGTCAAATTAATTTAATTTAAAAAAGAGATGAAAGCGAAGATCTGATGGAAAATGCAGTAGGATTATTATTATTATTAAGAAAATTAATCTTTTCGTGCAATTATGAATTGGGAACGTGGTATTAGCTAAGTAGACAAGAAGTTCGCATAAAAGACATGGTGGTGCAAATAGAATTTTAAAAATGTAAAAATGACGAAAATAAGCAGGAACTTTGGATAAGAAAGATAACAGGATCGTCTTTATTGACAGAACTGGTTACGACAGCCATGGTAAAAATAAACGTTGAGCATATTTATTTTGAACAGACAGCTTTGGCTTTAACATGGAAGATTGCTGGTTCCTCAGCTGCGCTCAGATTTCCTGACCCCAGTCACTTTGAGAGGTTTCCACAGATCTCATATATATATATATATTTGTAGGACTTTTCGAATGCGGTTGAGTGTCCTGAGTTATTCTAATTTTCTGTTACCAAATTATTTAAACACCTACGCTCTTCTTTTGCAAGAGGATCTAGCTAGCGTTCCTCAGCTCATTTTACAAGTAAACTCATGGAACCGTTCATGTATCGAGCACTTCAAGAGCAAGTAAACTGGTATTTACGTGCTGAATATTTCAAAGCGACCAGTAGGATATTCAAAATATTCTGTCATAACTCATTAAAGCATATGTTATTTTCAATTTATTAGTTCTAAATCTCTATATTTAGCCGCAAAATAAGCAGATGCTTAGATATTTGACGTACGCTGTTAATTTCTGAAGTTAAATGCATGGAATTTTAGCCGTCTATAAAACACATAGAGCATATAGTTCACTTCATATCTATTATATCCTAAGTGGAATTGACATTAGTTTATGTGATAATATGTTTTGCATTCACATGGATTTTATTCAACCAACATTGAATCTGAGGTAAAAATCTCATTAATATTCTGAATCAGGCTTATGCTGAACCATTGCTTTCTTCAGAAGGTTGAATAAATAAAGCTGATCCTGACAGCTTCAGACACCTTAAAAACAGGACTTTAAATATTTGTACAATTCTTAACACTTCCCTGTAATAATTCTTCTTTTCTTTGGTAACTTAAGCCATCTTCATATTTTCACATATTGTACAAAATTAACAAGTCTCAGTGCTTAGTTTTGCTCTCATCGATAGAAAACACATAGACTGAGTTGCTCCTCGAAGGCTTGAACCAGTCAGCGTCATTCCTTCTTCTCAATTTCAATGAAGAACATGTTTGTTTCATATAGTTTTGTTGTGCTTTTAAGCTGCTGTCACCAGTGGTTTGATTTTTGAAGGTCACACAGCTAACTCCACGTCCAAATTGTCCTCTTTTTACGAGCATTCAACCACCTAGAAAACTAGCGAACTGGTAAAGTATGCTAGGATAAATGACTATTGGTTGCATCAACCAGTTTATTCACGCAGTGATATACCCATTCGTATGGTGTTTTTTAACCGTTTTCAAGCGAACCGAATACCCCTATCCCTGGCTTTAGTGAGACGAGACCGGGATGCAGTATGATTCCTTGG
Source organism: Trichobilharzia szidati (assembly GCA_944472155.2). Lineage (NCBI taxonomy): Eukaryota > Metazoa > Platyhelminthes > Trematoda > Strigeidida > Schistosomatidae > Trichobilharzia > Trichobilharzia szidati. The sequence goes on along the minus strand of OX235275.1, from coordinate 3,653,331 downwards.
TGCAACTACTGGTGAGCCCTCTCCATAGGTGAATCATTCACACCTACAGTACGGATAAATATGTATTGTCTAGCACAGTTATTCTGGTGAATGGTCTGCTCAGTCAGTTATGTTCTGCATGTGCAGGTCAAATAAAACTCATCCCGAATACAAGACAATCCAAACTTTGTATTTGAGACAATAGCTGCATGCGTAATAAGGCCACAGTGACACTGGCCACTACAAACAAATGCAGTAGCTAACTAATTCAATTCAATAGTTATCCCTGACAACCAGTTAAGCTTGTAAATAAAGTCAATACATCTAGGAAGACTGCAGAAAACCACTCACAGTCATATAAGCCCTCTGTGAGGATGGTGCAACTTACGCCTATACTGTCTACACAGCTGCTGCTATGGTTAATATGAAATTTTCTGTATAGTAAGCAAGACGACATAACGGAGCTCTCTCAGGCCCAAATGAGCTTAAAATACATGATCACAGGATGTATTACCATTATCTCACATCACTGGGTCATTCAGGAGCCATACATCAATTTTCAATCCCTCGACATTCTGAACCCTCAGCTATGGGTAGTATCCCTCAGCATACAATTTTGTCTCTGCCTATCTACTTCAATTTCTTTTCACTGAGAGGTTACTCAGTTTCCTTTTATGAAGGTGTAAAGTAGGAAGAAGCGGAAATGTTTCAGAGGAATGATGACTAAAACCTCTCAGACAAGTAGCCCCTAAATTCACTTTACTCGACAAAATTCAAACAAATTTCAGCCTCCACCACAGACGACGCCATGTACGAGGGTAATATTGCTCAAACTTGACTCATTTTAAATAACACTTTGTCTGATCAAAGAAGCATTTATATGAGTGCATGTATGAATAGACAGTTATGCACTGAATGAAAGTGTCAGGACGCTATGTAGAAAGGGTTGATATGAACCGAAACTTTTTTCAGTAAGATCTCCTCAAAATATCTTATCTTGATAGTTTGATAAAACAAAAGAACATGATTTTAGGTGTGTCTGTGATATGATTTCAAAGAAAAGGATATCTGGTTTCAAATGCCTCAGCTAATCTATGACGTACAACATATATATCAATGTTGTTTTTCATAAAAGTTGAGATTATTTGAATTTTCCTACTTTTTGAATGTCTACAAGACTTTTTCAGATTTTGATATTTTATATTTCAGAATGGTTAGGCGTGTACTGTTTTTCAAATATTGTTGTACATATTTATCAAATTTTAGTTATTTCAACATTTACTTAAATAAAAGATACTAATCTTTAGCAAATGAATATTCAACCAATAAAATATATTCACGCATTTCAACAATTGATGTCGAAAATCACACTTTCCTTATAAAATTTCTTTATGGGATTTTATTTCTATATAACTAACTCTACAATGTCAGCATACCTTTTATTTCGATAGATGAATGAATGAATGAGAGATAGATAGACCAACGTCCGTTGACGGTAGTATTGAAGAAAATTAACCGCAGACTATAGAGTTTGCAAGCGGATTCTATAGGATCTTCAGGCGAAAGATTCAAAATTCTCTAGACTATAAATATAAATATTTAAGCCTCTTATGGTGTCGTTCTAAAAAGGGACGTCTAAAGTGACTCATAAAAACAAACACTGACGATTCCTTCAGTCAAGTTTTGACTTTTCCATTTTCTTCGATATGCTTGTGCAGTAATAAGTACTTTGCTGGTTTGTTAGCAAGGTCCCTTACTGGCCATTGCGTGTGATAGTTTAATCTACACTATGGAGGCAGAGAAGGCGGTTTTTCACAATCACCTGCAGGTTTCAGGAGATGCCTTGGGTGACGCGCGAAGTCTGTGAACCGTATCGAAGCAGTAACTCCGTATTGGTTCTGAGAATCAGAAAAATGTTGGGCTCAGTGGATATACACCCTGATTTTATATGAATTAAGCTGAATTAAGCTAAACTCTATGGTGTACATGGTCTGTGCAACTTACAACTAAAGTAGACTAGGGGTCTAGTCGTTGTGTCTTTACTGGAGCTTGCTTACTAGTCAGAATAAAGTTTTGATAAAATAAACTGCTTTAGTAATGATTCTATAAAGTGACTGTATAATTAACTGTAATTTCTAGTAAGTTTGCCTGATACATGAAGAAATGTATCTTACATATTCAATCAGTGTTTTGTGTCTTCCCAGTGAGGAAGTTATACATCAGCTGATTGGCATTAAATCCTCATCGTACACTGAAATCTTGATAACAACATTTTGCTAATCCTGTCTTCACTATCAGAAACACACATGTGAATCCTATGCACTAATTTAGTTTTGTAAACAGTTTACTGCAGATGCGGGGGAATGGGTCTGCATATTCGGTTCTTATTGTTGTACTTTTTAACACGGAGTTGGATAACAGTGTTTCGGCCGCGGGCGGTTGATGATACGCACAATATGAAGCTGCTCTACTGCCTTGTGCGTCAAAATTCAAGTCGAAACATTTTGTGGGAGTCCTCCAAAGAAACAACTTGATGATTTTTTCAAGCAGCTCCTGATCTGTAACAAGAATCAGAAACGTTTACTCTTATAAGTTATCTCACCAACAAGATCACTCATCAAAAATTTTTTTGACTGTTGGCCATGTCACTCTGTATACTTTGATAATATTGATCGTCCTTCATTTTTATCAAAATATCAGTATTTTTGAGTTATTAGTTAGTCACATTCCCAAAAAAAGTCGGAATCCTAGAAAGCTTCATTACATCTTAAAAAAAAGTCCCAGGATTTCGCAGAAATGTCTTCTTCATTTCTTATGTAGAATGGCCTAATCTAAGTGAACTTTGCTGCTTTTTGCACAGATTTTACATTTTGTACATTTTTACTTAGTAGTAATTTTATGACATTTTAATAAGGCGATAATATCTTCAGTGGAATAGAGAGTATCGCTGATGGCTACCTTTAATATAAGTGTGTGTTGGAATGCCATTAGTTTTTGCAGTAGATGCAAGTCACGATATAGTTTGTGCTGAGGTATCTTCACTGTTAAGCGATTATCACAAACATCTTTCTCAATAGGTTGACGTAAGCAAGCCTATGTAGGATGCTAATTCTGCCAAGTATAAAACTGAGCTTTACTCAGTCCTAGCTAATAATGACTCATCACAAATGTCCAAAACCATTACATTTAAGGAATTTGTAGTTTAGTCTATTGTCATCGTGAATGATATCAATGACCCCAGTAATCGTCGATAATGAAACACTAGTCTAAATCACACGAACTTAGCGTCGGTGGGGCAGCAGTAGAATTCTCGTCAACTATGCATGTGGTCTGGAGTTGTATCCCCGGCCGACGCACTCCTTTACGTCGCTAAGAAGGAAGGTTAGGCATGAAGCTAGCAACCCCATCCTTTAGAAATAAACATTGCTGCAAGTGAAAATTCAAGTCTCCAGTTTGAAGCCCTATGTTCCACTGGTGACGTGAAGGAATGAAAGAACGAAAAAAAAAGATTTTCGTAATTTCTTACAAAACAGCTGTTTTCCTGGTAATGTTTAAACTGTTTTTCCGTACTTGTGAAAGTTTGACAATAATTAGTAATTTTATTTGGTCCACAAATTTCCATCCATGCATCATGCGACTGAATCAACAAATAGACCACATTCTTCCTGCAGGCATTAATTATTGTTTTTAGAGATAGATTCATGAACCATAGAACTATGAGCACGAGAGTATTCCCCAACTTATTAGGAATAATTTTGATCTCAGAAACTGCCACAATGTCATTGTCGTTTAAACTGTTTAAGATGAATTTATATGTGGAAGTTTCAAAATTTAATGGCTCTTAAACTTTTCATACTCGGATTAATCACATTCAGAGATCAGAATGTTTATATACCATGCGATTCCTGTTAGCTCATAATTGTATATAGCTAACGATATATATAAAAGAGAATTTAACTTCTGTGTGTGACAGAAATACATTGCACAAAAGTTCGTTATCAAATGTGTTCGATTCATTTATGTAGATGTAGAACTTGGACACTGTGACAGAATAAAATCCCATATGAGATAAGTTTATTTGTCGCATCAAACAGTGAGTAATGCAGTAATAATAACTGGATGGCAAGGTTTCGAACATGCCAATTTATTCACACAGTCTCATAATTTGTCTAACATCTTTCTCTCTCTACATCTTTTCCTTGTTGTTTGTAGCCAATTTCCATATCTCCACTATAGGCGCTGTGTCATTCTTAGTGCACGTGAGTGGTGTTGAGTAGATGGAGAAAGCTTGAGTGACTCACATTTATCTCCACCTTACTAGATCACGTTTAATTACTTTCACCCTGTTCCACCCGACTTTGTGATAACATGCAAATGAGTGCAGTGCAGTGCAATGAATTAGCTTTTTTCTAGGTTATTTAGTTTAGCGGGGTCAGTACTTCTAGGTCTAGCCAAGTTGTTTCTCTCTAATAATGTAATTGATAAGTGACCTACTAGTCTGACCTATGCTTCAATTGACCTCACAGCCAATACATGGTATTTGGAAGATTACATTATTTTTCCCAATTGGATCTATTGGGTCCTTAGGTCGACGACGTTAATCTCTGAGAGAGTTGGTTTGTCGGTTAAATTGTTCCTCTGAATCCAGCCTCATCGAGAATCCTACGTCTGATATAATCATAAGCAATAATTTATGCTCGAAACGTCATCCACTAATTAATACTGCATCTTATTATCTGCTACTACAGTTACATTGACATGTATTTAACACCTAACCTCATTCATCTGATTTGTGATTCTTAACGCACAAAAATCCTTCGTCTGGGTTTGAGGACTTTCGAATTGCTTCCATGTTTGTTTACAAAGCTGCTGTACTGTGTTTTCCAGACCAATCTTACAAATAACACCAAACCACTGAATATCAAATGAATTACTGCATTTGCAAAAGATGATGTCATCCTTGTTAGTTATCCCCTATGTTTCAGAACACACAAGTACATAACAGGTATTTATTTTAAACACACAAAACCAAAAAGTTACATTTCATGAAATTGTACTTCAAGTATTGAGTTCACGATTACTGTAATGTTATATGAAGACGATAAAGAACCATTTCAGCGTTGTAATTTGTTAACTGAAAAAAAAAAAATATAGGATACAGAGTTATTTGAAGGTAGAGAACTTCTGTGATTCGAGCACGAATGCTTGCGAAATTTACTAACAGTGAATAAAAGGTATCATTATTGATGAAAAACGATGGAACATAAGAGTTATTTTTCCTGATATCACAATGGTTTATTTGATGTGGCAAAAAATAACAGGAAGACCTGGAAGATGTGCATCTGATTGCATCCAGTCATATCAGAGTATTCACGTGAAACTAAAGTTTGCTTTATACAGCCTAAATCTATTCTTATTCTACTAAAATTTCCTACATATGTAAGGCGGATTTCACTACGTTTTCTTTGGACATATCCAGTGTTTAACTCCTCTACGCATAGGGAAAACTCCAGCAATTTGAACAACCAAATGAAGCATTCAAAGTTTTGGTAATAATGCAATACAAAGAGACTGCATTATAAGCGCAACGGAAGACAGCATTGAGAGTGGCATTTAAAGAAACTAACTCGCTGGCAGATGTTCAGTACTGTCGTTCTAAACTCGCCATCGATCAGGTAGGTTGATTGCTCAGGTCACACTACTAGATCGATTTGGTTTATACGGTTAGAACATAACAGCTTCAGAAGTGAAAGCAAACGCCCACCTAACTAATTTTGCTATTAGGCAGTAATAAGTTTAATTGAAACCACCTTGATAACATGAACTATTCTCATCTAAATTTAAATGCGAAGAAGTAGAGATTCTGTAGATCCTTTCTTCGGAATGATATAAATAAGCACCGTATTGACCATTTCGAAATTATCAGCATAAATTACAGGTTGAAGACCACTACACTCTAGCTATGATAAGCCTGTAAACGTATCAACTGAAACTCTACGTTCAGTTGAAAGCAGACAAAAGGTATTATGATACTCATCGAAATGGAACTAGATCATGTTTAATACGTTCATAGTACTTATGAATATAATTGACATCAAATAAATACATTCATTTGAATATCTGGTAACGTACTCTTAATTTCCATACCGGCGAAGGAAGTTACTAAGATGGAAAAATAATATAAATTCATGGTATTATAATGATAAAAATAAAATTTAGGCTTATTTACTTATCTCACTGTTGAGAAATTATCAAGCTGACGACAACATTCAAAGTTGTTGATTGGAAAGCGAGATTGCTAACCTCATGCTTAAATATCCGTTTTCTTCAGGTTCAATCCTAGTTAGTTAATTAGGCAACATCTTGGTTTCTGTTGGACAGCAAACGAAACCTAGATTGCAGGCATTCTTCCCCTACACCACAGTTATTAGATTTTCTTGGATTTCGACCATTAGATTAAAGAATTCTTTGGAAACCTGGTTGACTGACGATGAAAATGCAGTTTCAATTCATATTCAGCAGAAATGTGTAGAATGCTTTGTATTCCGCAGACGCACAGATGCACAGATAGCTTGACACATTTCGACTTCATTGATTTCCGAAAAATTAAGGTTTTGACTACTTGGCACCAATGTGATCCTTCGATCTGGAATACAAACTAGAAAGTCAGAAAAGTGAGGATGAAGTTAAGGTGGGTGATGGTCTTGATTCCCTTTTGTTTGAATTGACTCACTCAGTAAAGTGAGGGAACAAACAAATTCAAAAATAATCTGTCTGCTCCAATTAATAAACATATGAACTATTCAGACATTACTGTAATACGTCTCAGATGAAGTAACTGCATCTGATTGTAAAAACTCACAATTTGTAACAGCATAGCCTTGAAAGAAATAATTTCAAGAAAATTATCAATTAAGTCATAGCTCACTGGCGACTGGCCCAATTTAGTTAGGTCGCTACCTGGGGTGTTAGTGAGAAGTCGTGACTAGTAGCAGCAAGCTGGGTGTGAGGACAAAAAATCGCCAAAAACATTGGCTAGTGGTTGTGCTATATCGTGAATTGGCGGACGTTATAATTCAAGGGTCATTGGATCGGCTCACTAGGCTTTTAACCAGACGATCCTAGGTTCAAACTCCGCCGGGTGCGTACTACTGAAGAGTCCCAAACTAGAGGGAAACGGCTTTCCAGTACTCCCATGTTTTTCAGTGGTTCTCTAGCCAGTGTCATCTCGTGATGAAATCATGTAACTGTGGTATCAGTTTATATATATCGGTTTCTAGAATATTTTGAATGAAAAAAGCTACGTGAATACTGCAGACATCTCAAAAATGTCTTGATTTAGGCTGTGTAAGACTGTAAAGAAGATGGTGAAAAGACTGCAACTGAGAGTCGAATGTCTCGACGATAAACGTCTGATGTATTTGATTCTCGATGGCAGCTTTCATCTCATCTTGTTGGTAACTTTCAGTAATCATTTTTACTTGAAGAAACCTTCTACTGCTAAGCTACGTGAGGACACTTTTGTGCTAATAAAGTGTTTTAATATGTTATTGCTGTTTCATTTTTTCACATATTTTATTGTACATAACTGCCTTTTCTTTATTATGGAGACAATTTAGCAGTGTAAGCCATTGGAGAAAGTCTGCTTAACACTGCAGAAGAACACCTCTATTTGTTCTCTGCGTCCAGACTCGAATTATTCTATTCGGGTGGTTGCAATTAACACCACATGATTTCAGTCATATTTCACTTCTTAATACTCAATTAAAATCCTCAAATACCTTTTTGTCACCAAGTTCCTCTCCAACTACCTGGGTTTACATAGCATAATTGAGAAATGTTAAAATTTAGAATGCCGTAAAACCGCTTATGATAATAAAACATTCTGATTTCACTTACAGGATGGAAGCTTCTCTTTATGTTCTGACGAGGAAATGAACAGACAATAATTTAATGAAACAGTCGCTTATTCTATAAACAAATTGTAATGAAAACAAAAATTCATCATGACGAAGAAATCATCCACAATTCAAACATTTCATCAAACATTTGACTCGTGATTACGGTTGGAAACGTTCTTATTCAAGCAGCTCATGTTTCGTTTAGATTTTATGATTGAATGAATAATAAATTGGTGATTTATGGAAAATAACAAGGCTAAATAAAGCAGACATTACCTTTTCGACTGCCATCAGTAGCTACGAGGAAGAGACAGAAACGATGCAAAGAGACTGTCATCTAGAATATACATTACTTGATAATTATGAATTCATACTTATGTAGACACCTTCATAAGATATGCAGAAATCTAACTTATATCATCAAAACTCAATAAAGCGGACGAGATGTTATGCCACCAGTCGCTCATATGCGAAATCTACATGTTCCTCCAGCGAGCACCTTTCCATTAATGGTAGATTTATTTGATAGAATGCATTCACATTTTGTGAAGGCATCTGAAAGCCTCATAATGACTACATGTAGACAAAGTTAATTAGATGTTGTGATGCTTAACTTAATTTGGTCCTTGTTACATATGAACAGTTTTCAGCTTTGGAAACATCGGCAGTGGTTTGAACAGACTTACTTGCTAAGTCTGAAATCAGTAACATACTTACTGTTAACAGTCAGCTATCATGAACAAATTTTGCAATGATTTTGGTCATAAGGGCCGAATCAATCCATTAGTGACAATACTCACACAAAAAGTGACACCACGGACACTTTTCGATCACGGAGGACTTTAACATGATCGTCTGTAAACTAGATGTTGAATTTATATTAATGAGGTTTTTAACTATCTCATGTGATCATTTTAGATTTACTATATGAGGTTTTTGATTTAAAACATCAAAGGTTCTCCTTCATTAAAAGTACTTTCAGTGTTTTATTAGTGTCAAGGGGGAGTTTTGGAGTAGGTGACACATTACATAGACCAAAAACCTCTCATTATCACAACCACTCAAATCTTTCAAATAAACATTTCTGCTGCCACTCACAGTTTACAATCGTCTCAGCTGAAACGATTAACAAAGATCATTATTGAAAGAGCTTTTCATTCCTATGCAAATGGTTAATTTAGAGATACAAATAGGTGAATACAACCTTTGTGAGACTTCAATTTTATACATATGCTTTCAAAACGATTGCAGTAAACAGAGTGCACAATCTGACCCATGAATATATTCCATCACCGTGTGATTAGTAAATGACAGACCTTACTTGGCGGCAAATACATCTTAAAACCTAGAATAACGCTTTCAAAGGCGTGTTACTTAAACTCAACTTAGACAGTTTTTGTCTTTAGTGTTTAAACAGTCAACCTGTGAAATTTGTGGAACACAAACAAACATAACTATATTAACATTGCCAAACTGTATCCTAAAATACAAAAGCTTATTCATTCCCAACACAAATGCAGCTCAAATGGTTAGGAAGTAAAATAAACTATCTACAATAAAGCTATCCATCAGACTTACCGGCTTTCTCTGTTTCATGTGTTCAAAACAATAAAGAATGTCAAATACACTGGTATTCATCGAAAGAAAGGAGGATGCAAAGACAAAAATAGGCGATTAAAAGCATCAACAGAAGGGGAAATATTGTGCGTTGAGCTGCATAGCGAATGAGATAATCTAACATTTTAAACAGGCCACTGTGGATCTGCAAGCAGATTTATTCACGCATGATGAGCATACATGTGATGGTCTACATGAAAGTTGGATTTTCACTGAGGTTAATGCATAAACTTTAATCAACTGCTGAATGATTATTGGAAGTGAGGACCATCCGAACAAAATAATCATCCCTGATACCTAGATGGAGGTGTATGCAGCATTATTAGGATGTTTGACTGATTCAGTAGTATCTTTGGTGTGCTTGAATTGACTTGATTCATTCAAAGGAATCAGTTCAAACTATGCATGTGTGTGAATTACTCGTCTACTTATTAACAGAAATGCCTATAATTCCTGATGTGTTTCGTGTTCAAGGTGGTAAAGTAAAACTGGAAAATAAAGTCAACCAAAAATAATTATGCGAAGTGAAATCATAGTCACTTACTCTTACAGTCTGTGAAATGTGGAAGTAAATGTCAAAAAGTTGAGTAATTCAGCTATAAAATCAGGAGCTTTCGATGTCTGAAACCTGAGGTAAATGCCGAGTACCATTTTTGTTTGCACTGTCCATTTACTAAGTCGTAAATAACTGTTTCCATGCTGAAGAATATCAGACACACGAAGGATTTTCGTATTGTACGTTGCAATTCTTCGCTGAGGATTTTGAAGCATCAACCACGTCACCATTTTTCTCACTGCACTTTATGATAGTCGATTCTACTAGCATCAGAATTTCGGATCTTCAAAAGATTCATGCAACCAATTTTTCAAACAAATTTCGACATACAAAAGAATTAACTGATTTGCAGGTTTTGCAATAATCAATTTTAATACTACCCAATCACTGCGTGTGATCTCGAATGTTTAGTGACCTGCGTAAATCACTAGGCTGAATGAATTTCCTATCTGTTTCATATTGTTTCAATGATCTGATAACCACATTTCTACCTACCACTAGGTATTTTCGAAGGGAATGAAGGGAGCAGCTTGTGAATTGCTACTGGCGAGAACACTGGTTGGAACAATATTGTTTCAGACAATATTTTGTCGTTTATTATATATTATTTGAAGATTCTGCACAATGAGTGAACACACTGGAAATTCTTCATTAACTGAAGACGCATTTTTTGAGTGAAGCTATCATTATTACTGTTTATAGAATTTGTCCAATTGGGGGCAAATAAATGTTAACGGATGACTACTATCAGAAATCAACGTCCAAACGGAAAATGAATCTTCTTCAGTACATCTTGCATGCTGCGTTTAACCGGCTTATGAAGTAACTAAAGTCGACTAGTTATTCACTGATTTACAATGTTCTGTCAATGTCTGAAAGTGCTGACTTGATTTTCGTTTGTTTGTTTATCAAACTAATTAGAGCTCCTGTATTTCTTTAGACTTCGCACATCATCCTATACTCCCCTTTATCTCTTTATGTATCGCGATGGTAAATCATTAATTGAAATCTTCATCTTATTACTTGGCCTTTGACTAATATTAACAACTATGTGACAACTCATCATTTTTATGTTACTACCTTATTCCATAAAAAACTGTACATAATTGCGATTGTATAGCTAAAGAGGAAGGTTAAGTCGTTAAAAACAGCCACCTCGCTGAACTGCTTGTCACATTTTTATGATAATGGAAACTGATAGTTTGAGAGAAGTGAACATTTCGGTAACATTAATATTTATGCGTCGGTTCATCGGTGGCACAGAGGTAGAATGCTCGACAACCACGCATGCGGTTCGGAGTTCGATCACCGGCTGACGAGGCACTCCTTTATCTCTCTAAGCCAGTGATAAGACTGATAAAAAGAAAAAAGATTGTGCATGAGGCTAGCAACCTCTTGTCGTAAAAATCAACACTACAGCTACCGAAATATCAAGCTTCGAGCGTGAAGCTTTGATCCACTGGAACATAAGAATAAAATATTTTGCAGTATACTTCGGAACTGTTTGTATTTTAATTTCTAGGATATGTTTCCTAATTCAAGTGGTCATGCAACAATATGCTCACAATTACAACTAACTTACCGCCTGAACTACCGACTTTAAAAATAAATGACATTATCATAGTAGTGGGAAGGTTATGCACTTCACTAAATGTATGAAAAACGCTTAGCTGTTTGATTGTCTTGGCATAAATTAGTAAAGAATTGAACAACTACCGAAGACCAATTTGCCTCCAGATGACACCAGATGAAATGAAATCAAAAGTTAAAATCATCCGGAAATGTCTTCCAGAGTACAAATCAGAAGTTTAGTATTCTTGGCTTATAGCATTCATCAGCATTCTACAACTGCCAGAAAAAATGTCCTTTCCACTAGTATGATATGCCGCCATCGGTGTGAAATACACAATTGCTATCGATGACATATTTTGAGAAGGATTGCGTCTAAGAGATTTCATGATTTCTGCCTAATATTAAAGTCTATTGCTGTCAGTGCAACTTACAAAGATGTTGTCGACAATATAGCCGGATAAGGAATACGCTGTTACATTTTGTACACGAAATTGGGATTTTGACTATTCGTGCCGGATGGATCCATCCAATTCTGTTAAATCATTCTTCCATATTCATGTCAACACTGAGTAATGATATGCATGTGACAGAATCACCCTGTCAGTAGATGATATTTCAAGACGAATATGCCCTCAAGTCAGTACTTTGCTGGATGTTACACACGAAGTTCAATCTATCATTATTTTCATATTTTAAAAGTATAACAGTTCGGAAAATACCCAGATGTGTAAATGAAAAACTGGATTACACACAATTCAATCTTCTATTATATTATGCAGTAACTGTCTAATCTTTGCTATGTCTGTGCGAGATACTGTTATCACTTGAAGCCCTGAGTAACACAGGTAATAAACTATTGTATTAATTACTTGTGAATAGTCACCGTAAACGTTTAAGATTCTCAATTCTCAAGCAATATAATCATTCACATCTAACGCGAATATAAAACGTCTAACTTACGCAACCCTTTAAGCTGCTTCTCTAATAAAATAAGAAAATTATGACTAACGCATAATCTCAATACTGAAGTTCCCAGAACCTTTCAACAAGAACTTCATTTCTCTAAATGAAGACAGTATTGCGATACATTTACTCAACTACTGGATCATTGGGATTCCACAGTCTTCGAAGAGTACGTCCTTAAAATGAATATCGGTGTGTTCAGGAAATCACATAACAGTTAGTATCAATACAGATTGATTGTTTGATTTTCTGTCCTCAAGTTTGTCTTCAGATCAAACAATCAGCCTTCCCGGAATTAATTTCCAACCATGTTTGTCTTGAGACTATATTGATTACAATGCTGATTACGTTGAAGCACTAAGATTATCAATCAGTTACTTTTGATTTCATTAAAATACACAGAATAATGATAAATGAATATCTCGCTTACTCAAATCGGTGCAAAGATCTTCATTACTACCTTGAAAACAAATAGATTTTCAAGCAACAGCTTAATTTGTCACGACACATGAAACTACAGCTATTAAAATTCCGATCCAACCTACCGAAGGGAGTGAAATCCAGACATCTAGGAATAACTGAGGCACTAGCGATCCAAAAACTCAAGCCTATTCTATGTGTCCAAAAGAAATACGTCCAACCGTTGTCTTTACCGTGGCCATCATGAAAAGTCAGTCTCACCAATAATGATTATCCTATTACCTTTCTTGTCCAACCTTCCCGTTTATTTGTTATATTTACCTTTTAAATCCCTATCTGCATTATTAGATTTGGTTACTGTTTTTATTTTTATATGACCGGACCTCCTACCCATTTTGTTAATACTACGTCCTTAACCGGTAATTATACAAACTGACTAGTTTTATAGTAATTATAATCCTGTTTTGTCCTTTCTACTCAATCATCCTAATTATCACACACTGGAATTTTTAATTTGACCTTCAACCTGAAATATTTCTAGAATAGTGCCACTACCCATCTTCAGTTCATTACACTTGGTAATTTTATTAATCTGACCTCTGGCTGGAAATAATTCTGGAACTTTCTCACACATGTACTATAAATACACGAATGTACAGCTATCTAGTTGATGACTTAGTCGAAAAGAAAATTTTCTTCGCTGCAACCGGCTTTTGAAGTTATCAGCTGGTCAACTATTGAGAAAATGAGCAGACATGTCCGATGCTTTAAGAAATATATTTTTGTAGTGAGCTCGAGATTTGTATGTACTCCACATTAAATGATCACACATGTTCACAAGTGAGAAACTGCAGAACCTTTGGGGTACTAGCTGTCTATAATATCCAACTACAAATGTACGTTGGGGGAAATCAATTACGAATCTACAGAGGTCAGTTAATCTCTTTCTACCGCTTCACATGAAGGAATAATTGTGTTTAACAAAACTCTGTGGAAAAACACATCATGGCCCAGTAACATGCATTTTCATTCTTTCTTATGAACGTGGTGATTCCTTATGTCTACTGCTAACACGCTTAGAAAGCATCACAGATGGATCACTCACTACTTTCCATTAGTTTATTCAAAGATAATTACACGACATAGTGTGCAATCCACACTGAATTTGTCTCTTAAGTTCACTTGATAAATTAACACAACAAAATCTAACGTTTTTTCCTGAAATCGCATCAATTATCTTATTGATTTAATGACCAGATAAAAGTCCAAGCAGAATACAAGTTTTACTTCATCTCATATACTGCAAATGACTCACAAAATCACTCAATCTGTTGGTGACATTTGTTTCTTTGCTACAATGTCTAATAAGTTGTAATTTACAGTATGATATTCAGTCGCGTTGCACACATTTCATAGATGGATTATATAAATAAGTCTACCGATCTTCAAATATCTCATTTTTTCGCATATTTCTGCTTAGTGTAGGTTCTAAGCTGAACGGCAGACCTCATACGAGGAGACAAATCAAAGAAATCATTAACATTGTCTTTTAAAATATTCTCGACAAAATAAATGTCAAAGATATCCATAAAAGAAATGCTTACCACCTCCTCCATAGACGACCCCAGTGAAAACAATGCACAAAAGTGATGTTATCCAAATGTGAGACATTTCAAGTCAAGCTTTATTTCAATGTTCAGGTATTTATACAACACCTGAATCAATAAATTCAAACAAATCACTCAGATATGTCATCGTATAACAGAAAACGCCCCTTTACACTCACATTCAATAGTTATGTCCGTCCCACTTTCAGCTATCAGAAAAGATATGATACATACTACTAAAAATAAAACACTGATTTGCATAAAAATTGCTACTGGCTGAAGAAAATACTGAATGGGCCTTATGGAGATTCTCATTGATTCTCAATGCTTAACGGGTTCTTTGACATTAGTGATTGATTATTGACGTTATTTTGGTAGAACTGAGAATCCACAAGAATAAGAGTAAGGCACAACTGTTGATATATAAATAGAACTGGTACACTGTTGCAGAGTACAATTTCATTGTAGATAAAATTTCAGTTGTGCCTCACATCTACTATCTTTAAATTCCAAGGCAAATATATAGACAAACTGAAGGTGTAGCAATGGGATCACCAATATCCCCTATCGTGGCAGATATATTTATGGATAGCTGGGAAAATATGGCTCTTAATACGTTTAATCCTACTGCAAAAATATGGTGTAGATATGTGGATGACACTTTCACAGTGTTAAAAACAGAACATATCTCTAGCTTCTTGACACACATAAACTCACTAGTGGAGGGAATAAAATTCACATTTGAAACCGAAAATGAGCAAGGAGAATTAGCTATGTAAGATTGTAAAATAAAACGAATAGAAGAAGGCAAACTACACACTACCGTTTATAAAAAAACCAACGCATTCTAATAGATATTTAAACTTTAATTCATCTCATCCATTAACTGTTAAGGCATGCTTAGTTAAGTGTTTAACAAACCAAGCAGTATAACTAAGTAGCACCAAAAGACCTAAATGATGAAATAAAACAGATAGAAGAGGCGTTGGTGTTAAATAACTATCCTTTAAAATTCATTAGGAAGATTAAAAAAAGCCAAAAGAAAAGTAAAATGAATTGTGAAAATAGTAATAATAACATAAATAAGAGAGAATATAAGTCATCTAAAGTTATACCATATAAAGAGGGGACATATGAGACCCTACGTAGGATTCTAAATAAATCAGGAATTAGGGTGGCATTTAAACCTACAAACTCACTCAGGGACAAGCTTTGTAGGTCAAAGAACCCAGTTGACCTAATTAGACAAAATAATATAATTTACAAAATACCCTGCAATGACTGTGAGGGAGGTCAACTACATAGGTCGAACTAGTAGGTCAGGGGTAGTCAGATTGTCAAAACATAAGAATTTAGCTAAGGTAAGAATGGTTGACCCAGAGAAGATAAGTAATTTAGAAAAAAAATCAGCTATTGCACTGCATGCATTAATACACGACCACACAGCAGGGTGGGAGAGAGTTAAAATTCTAAAAAGTAATCTAGGTAGGTGGAGAGAGAGGTTGATTACTGAATCCTTGTTCATCGAATTTACACCCAACACATGCAATAGGAATGATTCATCACTCATACCTGAAATATGGAAAATATTACTACCAATCAAATCAAGTGAAAAACAATGGAACTGTATTATTGAATTTAGGAAGTCGTGTGATTGCCTTGATATGATTATGAGCAGTGATAAATTGTGCTCGAAACATCATCAGTAAATATTACTGTATAACACTGTGAGACTTTATCAAAACAGAATTTACCCATAATGGAATTATACTCTACCACAGTGCACAAGTTTTATTCTTATATCAATAGATAAAATTTAGTTTGATAAAGTCTCACAGTGTGTTTTGTAGAAATAGTTACTGATAAACACGTTTCTAGCAAAATTTATTGCTATTTATCAACTTACGCACACAACTTTTTAACTTCGTTTATATAATTCCATTATTTTTCATAGTTTGACTTGATTGGTAGTAGTGTTTTCCATATTTGCGGTATGAGTGATGATTTATTCCTATTGCAAGTTTTGGATGTAGACTTGCTGAACACAGATTCAGTAATCAACTCTTATCTCTCTCCACCCACCTACATTACGTTTTAGAATTTTAACCCTCTCAAACTCTATTGTGTGATTGTGTGTTAATGCATGCAGTGCTCACAGAATGCCACACGTTTCGCTGAACGCTCTCAAAACTCAAATTTTCTCCCTTTTCAACTCTGGAATATTAATCTTCATACCGAGGTACTTCTTAGGTCAAATAAGTTTGCCCTCTAGTGGTTACACTGCACGCAATAACCCTTTGATCTGTAGAGCTGCCTGAAAGAATCATTGACGTGATTTCGTGTTTTTGGCATGTTGTTATTGTTGAATATTACCGCACAATGTATTGCGAATATCTGCATTTTCCTTGTGGTCGAAATATCCTAGAGGAGTGTTTAATTTAACTGTACGGTTGTACGCTTTCAGAATACAAAACATCAGTTTTTACCAAAGGCAAGAAAAATATCTTGAGGATGTCGTGCTGAGAGAGAATTTAATAGTATGCGAAACACTAAATTTTTAGCAGTGAGCAGCATCAATCAACATTTCATAACAGTGATGTTTTGACGCAAATAGATAAAGATTCCTAGTAACCATCTTATGTGTGTATCATCCAACCTAAAACAATAAACGATAACGTTATTAGTTGCGAAGATTTAATAAAATGCGAGCGTGGATATCTGTAAAACGTGGGGTTAATTTAAGGCATTTTAATAGGTAATTAAATGAGAAATCACAGCTGGACGAAATCAAAATTACATTTCCTCGAATCTTGAAAATTAGTTTTCCTTCAAAACTTTTAAGGCCACTTTTAAGAATACGGATTACTTTTCGCTTGGCATTGGCACACGCCATGAAAGCTGATAAACTGCCCCTGGCCAACATATATTTAGCTCAAAGTTGATGTCACCAGACGTGAACGTTGAACGTTTGTTTATTGGAACTGGTCGCCATTGGTGGGTTACTCGAAGGCGTGAATGGTTCGGTCGTGCGCGAGTTCGCAGAAGATAGGAGAATACGAATAAAATTACTTTATAACTTTATTTGGACTAAACGTTTGTTTGTAGACTTGTATCAATCTTTACTTTAATTGCCAAACAATATAACTTCCTTCAAATAATACTGGTGTTTTGGAGTTAAAGTCGAGAAGATACAAATAGTAATTATCGGTTTAGAGCGTTTTCGTTACAAAAGGAACTTAGGGCTAAGTTCATTGACAGTTGGTTTACTGGGACAATCTTCGCAAAGAATGCACATGGACTGTGTTCGGTCTTCGGCCAGTGAACTCCTAACGGCCTACTAGATGGCAGTAAACCTGATATGGAGGAAATATTAGAATGAACTTAAGAACCATACTTCTTATGAGAACTACCCTTACTGAAAATACAGATTTCGTTCTTGAAGAACAACGTTCCACTAGACACCCAAAGAAATTATAAGTATCTTTCCAAAACTGATAAAGTGTTTTCAGTTAAAAAATCTTTCCATAAAAAGAAGGGATTTTCAAGGATTGTAAGATGTGATATTCAGCTTTCTCTTGGTTCCACTGCTCACAACATTAGAGGTAAGGATAATGCATTTAATCGATTTGAAAAAAGATCATTTTTTACATAACTTGACAAAGAACAACTCAACATGCTCTCTTTGCAACCCGCAGAAAAACAGAAATGTGCTGGGTATATCATACTCAAGCGTTATTCAGTCAAATACAGCATATTATTGTGACTTATTCAAATGCACTTCAGATAAATTTACCGAAAGCAAGTGACACTGAAACATCGTATTTAGTGATAGAAGAAGAGTTTCATGTGGTGTATAGGAACTGTAATGGTGAACGTTTACGATTTTGTTGGATTTCATAGATATTTATAAACTCTATCCTATTACGAGGATTCAACAGTCTGTAAACATTTAGTACCAGTTCGTACAGTAGTTCTGTATCATTTTGTTTAGCTGTTCACATCATCATGCCTCTTAGTATCACAACGTTGGTCATTTGGCTAGATGGCTTGCAATTCGATGAAAGATACTTCCAATTTGTGACCATATGACGCCTTCACCTGTACGACTCACATATTGACACTAATCAGATTACATGTTGATCAGGTCAAAATTCCCGCAATACTCGTTATTGATGCTTGCCGCATCTCAAATCCATGTTTCAAGATCTCAGAGAAGTGCTTCTTATATCCTAATTATCTAAGACAGTCAACAATGAGCTGCTGTAGTTTGTGCGAGGTTTTATTCGCGATCACACAATAATCACAAACACTGTTCTCAACAGATGGTTATTGCATGACATTTGGTACATTTTAGCTAATTTTCATATTACATGAGTTTATTTTAATTGTCACACACTGATGCAGTATTGTGCGTGAAGCGGTAGAATCCTCGTCGACCACGGAAGTGGCCTATGGTTTGATCTTGGGCCGACGCACTCCTTCACCTCGCTAAGCCAGTGATAAGACTGGTAAAGAGGGAAGGTTGGGAATGAGGCTAGCAACGCAGTCCCGTAAAAATGAACACCACCTCTAGCTTGAAGCCTTATGTTCCACTGGGAACGTAAAGGAATGTATAATGTGCAATAAATGATGCAGCATTAACAAATGTATGACATTTCGAGATTAAATTCCTGCTCATAATCGTATCAATTTACTCTCACGTTTTCAAAATTCGTCTTATACATATTTTGTGTCTAGTCTGTTTCTCCAACTTCACTTTGTTGTTTTAGCCACTTTCCATACCTCCGGTATGGTTGTTGCGTATTACGGTGTTAAATCGATAAAAATTTGATTTAGTGATCGATCCCCCCTTCTCTCCACCTAACTATGTTACTTTTTCATACTCTCAGCCTGTCCCACCAACTCCATTTGCATGCTTTGCAGTGAAGTGGCTGATCTTTTTCTAGGTTATTTAACTTAGCAGAGCCAATTATTTTAAGTCCAGCTAAAAGTTTATGTTCTAATAATCTGGTTGACCGCGATCTAATAGTTTCGCCTATGCTTTAATTGACCTCACAATCATTAAATGGCATTCGGTGAATTATAATGTTTCTCTTAATTGGATCTACTGGTTCCTTAAGCCGACAAGTTGTATCTCTGAGAGTTGGTTGGTTTAAATACTACTCTAATTCCAGCGTCATTAGGAATTCTACGTAAGGCCCCTGACGTCACTTCATTATACGGCATTACTACACCTTGATATGACCTTGAGCAATAAATTGTGCTGGAAACTTCATCAGTAAATATTACTGTATAACACTGTGAGACTTTATCAAAATAAATCTTACCCATAATGGAATTACTACATAGGCTTTGGATTCTATATTATTTTCGTTATTTTCGCCACTTTTATTGCTAATATTAGTTTTTCTATGGTTCTTCATATGTTTTCGAATAAATTCTAGTGGGTAGATATTCACTAGTAATGCCTCATTCATTTGTTTGATTTCGTTATTTAAATTTTCTTGCCTACTAGTTAGGCTCTTGTCCCGATTATACAGACATTCAACTGAACTTATCTATATCGATTCTGAATGGGATGAATCAAAGTCTAAGTATTTATTAGAGTGTGTCAGTTTCCTACAGTCTAGCATGACCCACTCACTCCATCCGTTTTCTAACTCAGAAGTGAATTGGATTCTGTCTACTATTGAGTTTATATGTGTGAGAATTTGAGAATTATGTTCAGATTTCAACACGGTGAATGTGTCATTTACAAAACCTAGTAGCTGGATTAAACGTTCTAAGAGCCTTATATTCCCAACTATCCATAAATATGTTTCTTGCTATTCGAGATATTGGTGATCCCATCGGCTGATCTTCCATTTCCCATCTGTTCAAATCAGTCATCTATTTTCGAGGAAATTTGTTTCTCCTTCATGTATTCGTTATCTCAACCACTCTCAAAAATTACATCAAGTCAAACAAAAAACCACCTGCAGGAGTTGACAAAAGTGATTTTCAGTTTTCAGGTTGAAGAAAAAAACATTTATTTACGAAATACACATTTTAACAATTTAAAACATCAATAAAAATTGTATGACATTTAAATATTAGTGTTCCATTCACTGTTATGACAACGAGGATTTGGATGATAAATAACGATTTTACGTTTTTTTAGGCGTAACTGAAAGAGGAAATAAACGAGGTATACAGTTAACAGAAAATAGAACACTTTCGCAGTTTGAATATAAAGGAAAGTTCATTAAGGCCTAATTACTGAAGGCGTGATAAGCAATACTGGGAATTATATTTTATCAAATTTGAAATGTCTGTTTGATAAAGCACATAACGATGCATTTTTGATTACTGGGTGAAAGTTCAAATCCAATAGATATTTTGTAATCACCATAATGCACTCACACGACTTCCCAAACTGAATTATACGCCCTAATTTCTTGCTCTATATGAACGTAATCCCCATTCAACAATATTATGAGGGAATGCAGGAAATAAACAACAGCCGGAATGACTGAGCCCATGAATTTCAATAATCCGGAAAAATTCTCGGATTCGCAAATACCTCCACTCAATAGGATAGGACGTGTCTAATGCATTTACAAATAATTGAATTAGCTGCAGAGATTCTGCAAGTATTTTAACGAGACGAGAACAAAATGTGCATTATAAATCCTACTATCAAATTATGAGCAAAACCTGAAAAGGGAATACTCTATGACTACTTGGTATTCATTACTGTCCAACTGAAATCATGCAGTGCGCAAGCAAGCTTCATCAAAATAATGGCATTCCATGTCGAGACTTCCAAACTACTTACAAATAATTCATTATAGTGGGGTTACAGGCATTTGTAATAATGACTGACACACTTACCATTGTATGGAGTGCTGCTCGCGTTCAGTACTAAAATATAAAATAATCCACAATTTATGGTATAAATATTTAAATGCAGAAATTTAGAATTTTTTGCCTTTTCATTGATGTGACTATTTTGAAAAAAATTGACAGACTGGCAACAACAGTGAAAAAGTTTCTAGATTCTGTTTGAATTTAAAATGACTTACTGCGTTTCACGTCAAAACCTTGAAGAGATGGATTGAAGAAGCCATAGAAATTGTAACAATTAACGCCCTAATCAACATAGAAATGCTTGTGCTGTTTTTGAGTGGAGCATTATGGTTATTTTGCATTCCGTACCAGGTGATTTGCACAATTGTTAAGTGTCTCAATCGTCTAAGACAAATTTCACTGTAAACTGGGCATCTCTAAATAATCAATTCATCACCAATGGAAACAAAACCCTCAGGCGTATAAAATCAACACATTTGTGTGTAGCTTGTAATTATATTTATTCAAAACTCTACTAAGTAGACACGATATAGTATGTTTTCCCATTAATGGTCTCTATTGTATATCTGTGCATTGCGAATCGTGAAGGAAATCAAGTACATTTGTCTGTAAAGCATGAGACCATTCACGTTGCAACAATGATTGAAAACGTTTCATGTCACATAATAACTCTAACTTGATGCATCCAGGTTATATCTTCTAAATTTTACAAATTATTTTCCCAACAGGATGCGCTTCATTCATCCACACACGCGGACACAGTCGATAACATTGTACTCACAGTATGTACATACACGATGAGTCAGTTAAATAATGCGGATATTTCGGCATGCACATCAACATTCTTTGTCAGAGAAAATGAAGCAGAACTATGTGCTGTGAAAAATGTCTAAGCACATGTATTGCAAATAACCGGCAATCATGAATTCAAGTATATGTTTGTAGGGATTTGATTGATTGGTTGAAAATTGCAACATGAGCTGACATTAGTTAGAGCACCATTGAAAAACTTAGGAGTTCTGGACAGGTGTTTCACCCTGGTTTGAAACTCTATTTCAGCAGTACGCATCCACCTCCAGGAATCGAACTCAGGACTTTCTGGTTACGAGGCGAGCTCGTAGACCATTAAACCTCTAGGACACGATCCAAATATGCATGAATTATAACGTCTGCCAATACACGACATAGCTCGAACGCTAGCGAATGTCTTCGGTGGAAATTTTTTCCTCTCATCCGACCTGCTACACCTCAATGGTCACGACTTCTCACTAGAACCCAAGGTAACTACCTACCTGAATAGAGCCAGTGAGCATCTCATCGATATTACAGGAATCGGTTTGCCTATTCACAACACAGCGTGGCCGCTACTCAGGTTTTCCAATGCTTCTATAAGCAATGTCAGCTCATGATCAAATGCTTTAACCAATCATGAATTTATTAAAGTTGAGCGAGAAACATTCATTTCAACCAACAAACAGCTTGAAATGATTTCTTTTAAGCCCACTTGAATCATAAGGCACTTAGCAGTGAGCGAACCTCCATTGGTTGCCTCAATCTCCATTAAATAAATGTCTAACAGCGAGAATAACTGTATAAGATGCAATCATTTAATGTAAATGCATACTTGCTTAACTTACACTTTGGAAATTTGTTGTCTTCTTCTGCTAGCAAAATGAATAAATGCTTACTTCAGAAATTATTACATTGTTCTAGGGTCAAGTTTTACCTTAATCGTTACTTACTTCCAACGGAATATCAGCCTACGACAAATCAACTTTGAACACTTCACACGATAGTCACGCTCTCATGATTATCTTTGGCGACAATCTAATTTTACAGACTGAAGCTTCTTTTGCTTCAATGTAACGGAACTCAGCATAGAGTGACATAGGAGTAAAATAATAAATAACCCTCGTAATTCAATTTTTAACTCATATGTAACAGCTACAAATTCATAGAGTATGGCAGAGATATGTTGTAAGCAACGGTAATTCGCAACAGTTTCATTAAAAGCTGGATATTACCTTTATTTTCTTTGGCTTTGTCTACAAAACAAAATCGAATATGGTAGCGAAATTATTATGTGCATTTACGCATTTTGGTAATAGTCACCTTTGATTTATTTAGGTGCTTGATTGTGCATGCCGAATGACACCAATATCTTTCTGTGGACTTTGAAGTTTATTATAGGTCAACCTGCTAAATAATTAGTTTGAAAAATGTTCACTTTACGCTAAATCGATATATTTATGACTTTGGCGAATATCATGCGTTAATCGCAAAAGTTATCCATACGGTTACATTTGTATCTGTTGATATCAACCGTAAATCTGAGAGCAACGATTAACTTGTGGTCTCCGTGCTAACTGATTTAAGTCAGAAGATTTCATA
Source organism: Trichobilharzia szidati (assembly GCA_944472155.2). Classification (NCBI taxonomy): domain Eukaryota; kingdom Metazoa; phylum Platyhelminthes; class Trematoda; order Strigeidida; family Schistosomatidae; genus Trichobilharzia; species Trichobilharzia szidati. The sequence goes on along the minus strand of OX235275.1, from coordinate 3,629,476 downwards.
CTCCTTCCTGACAGTAAAAAGACGATCCGAAGATCAGCTAAATAAATAAACTCACTTTCTAAGTCTAAGTTTAGTTGACAGTGAGTTATCATGAAGGATTTTTGAAATAATTTTGGTCATAATTAATAAAAGGAGGTGGATTACACCTTATAAAAAATCTGTATTATTTCTATCAGACCCATAACTCATTCTTGAATGCAAACTAATCTATTCGCTATGCCAAATGTAAATACTCAGTAGTACAAATATTTCTCTGCAAAAAATAATTAAATTTTGAAACTGAGAAGCAGTTAATTCACAGATGCATTGTACAGAAAAGATCACTAAAACCTGATATAAAGTACTACCACTGTTGATTGGTTGAAAGATTTCATCATTAGCTGACATCAGTTAGGGAAACATTGGAAAACCTGAGAGTACCTGACGGCTGTTTCGTCCTAGTCTGGGACTCTTTGGTAGTACGCATGCACCAATACTTCCACTTTTCCCATCAACATCGTGCAAATTACGGAAATAACATCCACGAATAATGATTGTGCAGAAATAAACTTTCTCTCTTTTAAGTACCACTGAAGGCGTAGCAATATCGTTATTCATGTTTAGAGGAAAGTTGAAAACTAGTTTTAATCGACTAAACACCTCGTGATGTTTTCAGCTGAAGTGCTATGTCGAGTGATTTTCACATGGTCCTACGGAAATAATCCAGTGAATGTTTAGTAATCCGATTTTCCAAAGACTAATTTAGTTCTATGGTGTTTCTATTATGACCCACATGCTTCCCTTAAATCAGACTTTATTCCACGTCAAAATAATTTGTAGTTTCCACTTGCTTCCTATTTAAACAAAACAAGATACAACTGCCATTCATAATGAGAAAAGATTCAAAAACTAATAAACCACATTTCCATCACACTTACATTCTACAAGCTTCACAGCTGAAGCAAATAATATAAAACTATTATAAAAATGTATTGACAATTCTACAAAAACAGCTAAGTGAGAAGTACAAATAATTGCATAGAAGACTTTGTGCTTTATTGATCTGCATATACTTCACAAATTGGGCATAATTTTCGTTCAACGTATCCCGTTAAAATTTCTTAAATGAAGGCCATTTGGAAAATAGTGATTCGAACGCTTATGAGATACTTTCCTGTTTATCGGCGACACGGATATAGTCAAATTCGAAGTGTCCGTTTCTTTTTTGTTAAAACATTCACTTCATACAAAATTGAATGACACATTATTAGGCACTTCACTGATTATAAAATGCATGCGTGTGAGGAATGATGACGGTTCACGATCCATCTATTGTCTTTGTACCATTGAATAACATAAGACTTTAAACAACTCTCGCTGGATATTCCATGTAATGTTTTATTAACGTGTACAGGTAACGAAGCAATGGCGGACTTCCACAGGTCGAGTACAGTCAAAAATAATATCCCCATGGAACATTATTTAAAATGACCAAGTCTGTTTCATTACTTAACAATGATAACTTATATCAAAGACAGAAATCTAGTTCAACGATACCAAATAGCAGTTACACAGGCGAAGAGCTTCTCAGTTTCAAAAAAGTACTGTGCAACAAAATCAGCTAGTCAGACAATTCCACGGAATTCAATACTACTTAAAATCGAAGACAATATGGACTACACGAAATCAATTTTCTTCATTGTACATCTTCAAAATGATCAAGTAGATGTCTTCTAATATAAACACAAAATAAACTGATTCTGCAAATAATACTCATGGAACATTATTTCAATGGCGAAAATGTCACTGACATGATACTCAACAAATACTGTAAGTTTTTGCAACTGTCAGAGCTCTTGTGGTACAAATTTGATAAGAATGTTCAACCAGTTAGCCACAGAACTCACCAGCCGCAGCTGTTTGATGTGTTAAAAAACAGAAATATCAAATTTTTGAAGTTATTCTGCCAGGAAAAGCTGAACAAGCTAAGATTCCGTTTTTAGAAATGTTTTGGTTCTCCTTCGCCAGCAGTCATAATGTTATAAAAAGGCTGTTATGTGATCCATCATATGGAAAGTTGATTTTCTACCAGGTAATTCATTTCCGACGATATAATTTACATCAAAGGGAGAGGTATATGCAAGTTTTGATTCCATATGACTTTACTTCATAAATGTTGTAATTTGCGAGAAAGTATATTTCGAAACAAGAAGTGATATTCTGTCTCCATTTTAGCTGTATTCAGACCAATCACATCAGGTGTTGAAGTAGATGTGGAACACAAAATGGATGAAAATAACAGTAATAATGATCAATAACCATGATTACATCCTAGTGACTTACACTTGCAGCCTGTGAAATGTTTACACTAGCTGCTGTGAAAATGAGCGAGTGAAGTATATGTAAAACTAAAATAATTCAAAGTGTGAAAGCCGAGTCAGATGCAAACGTTGCCTTTGTATTTTTGATACTGCCCACGTCTACGACGTCAGAAAATCTGTCATTCATTCTGAAAATTACTCGCCAAAAATTGGTGAACAGTCTAAGTACTTTACGATCTATCCACTCCAAATAAAATTAGTTCTACTGGAAAATGCTAAACGAATTAACGTTCTAATGTGAAGTGAGTTCTTGTTTATGCATCTCACACATGACCTATTACTTACAAAAGTAAATTTCTGTCAGTGATGTGTCAGACTTGACGGTCATCCATTATTTCCCAATATTCCATCAATGTGTGGAATTGAAGTTCAGATATTTCATTTATCATCACAATCAGAGTGACCGAGTGTTTTCATTGACCTTCTTTTCAGAAAATGTCACCTAAATTTCCTCTAAAATATACAACAGTATGATTGACGATTACGTGATTAAATGATCACACAAACTAACAGTATCAACTGACTTACTTCCTGAATTTCGCACTTAGAATGTAAGGCACATTATTAGAGCGCATTCAACTATTGAGCGTATTTTTAGTATAACTAAGAAAAGAGAAATTAAAACTAAATGTAGAATGAATACCAGTGCGCATTATTAATGGCATCATTTTAAGCAATCGAATCTATGAGAGGAATCACATTCACTCATTGATTAATGATTGATGGGAATAAACGGAATATCAACCAGATTGAAAATCTCCTGACTGCTAAAATGGGAAGCACAGTGAATTTTGTTATATTACTACTGCTACTTTAAGCTGTTCGAAAGTGTTTGCGTGTGTGTGAAGGCCATCCACATTGAGAGGAATATTTAAGGGTGATTGTGATGCCCAGTTAACATTCTGAACGATGCTGCACACCAGTGTAATTTGTCATTGTATTCACATCCAGTTAGTATATAATTCAGCTGTCTAACAGAGATATCCTGAACCGACGTGAAGAACCTAGAAGATCTGGATTTCGCGGATGATTTACGTTTGATGCCACACAAAATCGAAGACTTACAAGCAAAAACCGACAAACTAGTCGAAGAAGCAGCCAGAGAAGACAGGACTCCAGGTGAACATAGACAAGACGGAGGTTATGAAAATAACAAACCAACAACAGCAGCAACATCCAGTGCCAATCACCATCAACGGGAGGGATTTGAAAGAGGTTACTTCTTTCACTTATCTAGGAAGCATTGTTTCAACTACAGGAGGAACGGACGAGGATGTCAAATCGGGAATCAGGAAGGCGAGAAACACATTCATCAACCTGAAACCAATCTGGAAATATTCGTCACTCAGCATCAACAACCAAAATTCGGATTTTCAGTACAACCGTCAAGTCAGTCAGTTCTTCTATATGGATCAGAAACTTGGCGGGTCACAAAGAATATTTACAACAGGTTTCAGACCTTTATCAATAACTGTCTTCGTTCCATACTCAAGATCACATGGCTGGAAAGAATCACCAACAAGAAGCTGTGGGAACAAATATGCAGGAGAAAGTGGAGATGGATTGAACACTCGCTGACAAGGCTGCTGCGTGACATCGCGCGTCAGGCCCTCGAGCTGAACCCGAGAAGGAAGAGGCGAGTGTGACGTCCAAGGGTGACATGGAGGAGATCGTGTGAAGAGGAGGTGAAACATTATGGATTAACATGGATGCATGTGTAAAGTACAGCAGAAGACAGAAGCAAGTGGAGACGTGTAGTTGAAGCCCTATAATCTACTAGGAACTTAAGGGAACAAAAATAAAAATACAATAATAATTAATATTCCGTGAGTTTATCATACAGCTGTCTAACATTTCAAAACAAAGGCAAGTGATCACTATACTGTTTGTTTCAATACGTTTGAATGGATAATTGGATTACAGATAATTCGCCCCTGTATTAAACTACTAATAAGCATTTTCATGTTGCGCAGTGTGCGAAGTTAACATTATTATTACTTTCATTGTCAAGATTATTGTAGGTTATAACACTTTACTTGCTGACTGCAGATTCTAAATTTACATATGATACGCGTACTGACATTTGACTCAAAAATAAACACTGAAACTTACGTAAATCAATCAGCTCTTGCTCTGAAAATATTAAGTGGTCATCATTTGATCATGATCCCTTTTATGGAAAAAATGTAATTCCAAAATGACCGGATCTTTTCAGCTCTAAAGGGAAATAGTTCAAGACTGATAACATGTAGGAGCGTCATCATTAATTTATAACATAACTTTGTGTATTTTCCATCAAATCAGATGATACTATGATAATAGGCTTATTATGGTTATTTTCTATACGGAAATGTCGTATACACGTCAAGATCTCAAACGTCTTCAGTGTTATTCGTGATTATATGATTTTCGAAATATTTTTGTGATAAAAACATTTAACTAGCTGCACTATTTTTCACCTGCTTCAATGCACAGAACAGTCGCAGTTTATCACCCAACTTACTCGAACGTTGGCATAAATCACCGCCACTACCTACAGAGGAATCAATTGAATCAAACACTTGTTAACGTTTTGAAATAGATAAGAGTGGGATTTTGAATAGCATCGTGACTGACCGTTACTCAAAAAACGCTGGACACTACTGATGGTAGATGAATCGTACAGACTTGCATAGTGTACATTAAATTACCTAACAAACCGATGTTATATGTTTCGAATGGCTCACAAAACGACTCATTCTCTTAGTGAAACTTATTTTATTGCCACATGTATTAAGAAATTGTAATTTATGCTATGAAGCTCAGTTCTGTTGCGCACATGTGGAAGACACTGCATAAAAGTCAAACGGCATACTTAGGTGAATTGAGAGGTTGTTGGTTTTTGTCTCCATCATTCCACTCCATCTCACGCATAACATTAAATTGCTGATTTCTCCTTGATGTAGGTTCTATGCTGCATAATTCAATTCAGTCAACGAGATTCTGACCAGGAATAATGATTGAATTATTCTCAATAAAATAAGCAATTTGGGTATCATTAAATAAATGCTCACCTCCTCCTCCTGCAAAGACAGTCCCAGTGAAGAAGACGATCAAAGTCAGTACTATCCAAACGTGTAACATTTTGAATGAAAGTTTCTCCTTATGTTGGAATATTTATGTAAATACTAGAACCAATGAATACAAGGATACCCACTGGAATATGATGTCGCATAATCGTCCACTCACCTTTTCGCATTCAACCGTTATGTCTGTGTCACTTTCAGGCAATAAATCCAAACTAGAACTAACTACTAAAAATATCACACAGAGAAATAAAAATGGGGGTAACTAGAAAAATGCTAAAGGGTCGTTTCGAGACAGACTTCAATCATCTTTCAATCCTTATCAATATGTGTGTGATGTTAAGTATAGATTAGCGAAGTTTTTTCTAAGAAGAACTCAGAATCTACAAGAGAAAGAAGGTACAGCCATTGCATAGAATATAGAGATAGTTTTCTATGTGTTGTCCTTTACACGTCTTGTCTGAATTTTGTCAGTGAGAATATTCAATAATTCAGCAATCCATATCTTTCTGCACTGTGAAAATTCATCGAACATTTATAGAGTTAGATCAGTTTATTTTCAACAGAAACATTATCTGAGAGTGAATGAAATGTTTATATAAAGATTGAAGCAGCTATTCTGTCTATTGTATACTAGTGCTCCTAAATTTACAATTCTAGAGCATTAAGAACAATGTATGAGTTTTGGTAATGGGCAATCATCTGTGCTAAATACTCCGTGTTCCCTCGTGAATCACCTAAGTGCTTTAAAACAATACTCACACCATTCTGTTTTAGCAGACGTGTTGTGAAATAGCAGTGACGATGCGCTGACTAATAGTACCAGTGCTATTTTCCAGAGGGAAAGCAGTTCATTCACTGTCAAGGAGATTATTCTAATGTCAGATTCACCGAAGCAGATATCTACTGAGGTGCTCTTCTACTTTAATTTTTCCTAACAAACGATTCGTCTCGTTCTGTTTTCCAATCCTAGGTAGTCTTGTCTCCTAGCTACTTGTTATCTATATTCACACCTTCAAACTTTCATATCAAGTTGAAAATTATCATTACCCTGAATCTACTTGGTTGCTTTGTGAAATTGAATAAATAACAATTTTATCTTTTTAAACTTATATGTATAAATGTGATTGTACAGCTTTTGAAAATGCAACCTCCGAAAAGATATCTTTGCTGAGCTTCTTATTCTTTTCCTTTGAATGTCCTCAAGACTCTAATATTACATCACAGACTTGGGTAATAAGCGATTATATATAAAGTAGGCGGAATAAGAAAACTCATTCGACAACAAAAACTTATGTTTGTCTTAAGGAGACTGCAAAATTTTCAGTTAATTACATTCATCTAATGATGGTCAAGCTAAGGAAAGTGACTATGCGAACGGTAAATACATGTAAAGCAAGCATGATTATGAATTTTTTTCGTTTGTTATAGTTGTAGTAAAGAGACAGTGTACCGCTGTCTCATTTAATGATGTCTTCACTGAAATATTCATGAGCTAATTTACTATCTCAAAAGTTTGATCACCAAGAAGCTGTAGTTTCATAAGCGAGGGCAACTTTGAAGCTGTTGTCTGTCTACTTTGATGTGGAATACGTAATTTGTGTGAGTGAACATATATGGATAATCATCTTTGCTAAGTAGCTGCCTAATAATCTTTTACTCGTCATTAAGACAATCACTTAAGTGGACAACTCTGACTCACCGAGCCATAAACCCTACTAAGTTGTGTATATATTTCAAAGGTGCAAACATGCCTCCAGAAATTCATTTATTTTTGGGAAGGGAGTAGAATTCGCTCAACTAGTCATATAAAAGGTCATCAGTGCTATAATGTAGGAAAAATTGAAAACACGTACGAACAAAACAACACGCTAAGTGTTCGTATATTTTCATATACACTAAAGTATTAAGAGGGCATGAGAGGTAAGCACTTTATCAGTGCGGATATTAGTAACAGCTTTATTCTGAAAAACCTGCGTTTATACACAAGGCAGAATTGTCAACGGTTTTCATTCCAAAGTATTTATCCCTTGTGGAAAATTGTCGAATAAGATAGTTATTGACAGTTTATAATCTGCAGCAGTATTGTTTCATCCAAAGTATGCTTCAATGCTGTTTCGCAATGTTTCTTCTCCATTTCTTGAGAAAACGTCCTAGTGGTAGGTGGAAACGCATTTGAAAGTGCACGCGACTCTAGACTGCCACTCTCTGTGGTAATTAGAAGATTAAACTTACTTGAAACGGAATAAAAATGATGCATTTTGATGGATGGGAAATTAAAGTAGCAGGTCGATGGCAACTTATCAACAATTAGAAGTCCATCTTGAATAAAGATTCGTAAAAAGTGAGAAGAATCCTCCTGTCTTATCTGCCTTAATGAGAATGATTTCTCCATAAAGTGTGTCGGAAGAAATGAACATACATTAGTTATACTGCGTAAGGCACTACAGCGTCATAGTGCACTCCAGTCTAATTTTGTGGCGTTTAAAAAAAATTACATGAATTATTCAACACAACATAATTGAGTCTATGATTGAGCTCAAGAATTCCCGTCAGTCATTCAAATCCGGATGGACGAGCCACTGAACCTTCTTTAGTAGCTGGTAAGCCAGGTAAAGAGGGAAGTGTAATGAATGAATGTAACGCAGAGGCCTCAAATAATCCTGAAGCATTTTGCATCTGCATTCGATAATTGATGTGAGTTTTACTCATAATCTTTTGCGATACGTCACAATCAACACACTGTAATTGCAAAAGGAAACCAAAAAGCCGATTGCAGAGATTCAAAGTTTTGTTTTCAACGAAGTCACCAACTAGGATCTGCATCCATGTAGAAAATGGGATAAGAGAGTTCAAGAGATATTTCCAGCAAACAGTCGGGTTATGATAAATAACAAGACGGATCACAAAAATCAGATTTTGTCAGTAATTCAATTACTCCAATGACTGGCAAGAAAGTGTTATTTGTTTAATCGTGAGAATTCTTCAACTTAGTGTTTTTTCCATCATTTAAATGTCGAGAAAAATTACGTTGGCTAATTTGCCTTAGTAAGCAGGATATTGCAAGGTGGCTTATTTACTAAATTACCTTTAGGTGGAAACCTTAGCTGGTGTTCGCCAAACACAATGATGAATTTTTTTGGCGAATCGAGAAACATAAAAGACAGACATCGTTCAAATGTGTACCCATAGAACATTACAGATTTCTTATCGGCAGTGGTACGCTGAGGAATTGCGATTCAGTGAAAGGAAAATCCCGGAACTTTGCAGTCGGCTTATGCTGCTGAATAAAAATTAAGGCCCGAGACAACTATAGTTAAGTCGAATAAACTTTTGGGAAGACATATATAATGATCTCATTTAATGAAAATAGAAGTATTCATTCAAGCAGAGATAATCTTAAGAGTGAGACGTACGCTACTTATTAGCAAATATAAGTACTATATCATATTAAAGGTAAAGAATTCGCTACCGTCAATTCACCTTGGATTGCTGGTTTTGTTTTAGGTGAGAAGAGGAGAAAATGTCCCTCAGAACAGTTCCTAAGTAATTGCAGTAAATGAGTAAACGTTTAGTTTCTGATTTTACGCCTCGAAAGTTTTGAGGGCAGCCTATTGGCGTTGCGGAAATTTAGGTAAGAAATTTTCTACCACAAGTATGACGTACAATATTCTAAGTTTCTTATCTGATTGAATTGTCTCCATTCACCTTAAATTACTAACCAAATGAGAAATTGGAGGCAAATGTGCCAGCATAAGTCACGATATTTTAAGTGGTGCTACGGAAACACCATTTATGAACGACCAACAATAAGTCGGCTGGAACTGATGACAGAATGAGCCGTTTGCACGTTTGACACTAAACGACAGATATTTATTTTGTAAAGGTGCTAGGCGGAAACTGATTTGTAACAGGATACTTAAGTACTAGACTACGCAAACCTTTTGTCCTATTCTCAAAGTCGTCTATAGATTTTCTGAATTACTGAAAGAAAGGCTTTTTACAGAAGAAGAGAAGTAGGAATTACGTCCTTTCCAGAATAGTTTTGAATACTCATTCTTACTAAGCAGTTTATTCAAGGAGCACTTCTCTGTTTGTTATGGCTTATTGTTTGACAGTCGATTTTCTATCACGTTTACAAATGAATTTGAAAGAACTATCTATGCAGAGGGTCTAATAGGTTCTGATGACTTGTTCACCGACAGTAACTCCCGTTGGTCAGAAGCTAAATACATCACTTCGTTAGAGTACTTTACCAAGTACAACATTGCAGTTATAGTAAAATGTTTAGTTTGCCTTCAAAAGCATTTCATTGGTTGAAGGTTGTGTGACTGACTGAATGAGTCAATCCAAATTTTCCTCAAGGGTGTTTCCATGTTCACAAATTTGATTTCATGAGTTACTAACATGTGTATGAAAGTGTTTATGAAATGATCACTTCCTAAAAAGGCATCACTCTGCAAAAACCAATTTTTAATTAGGTAGTGTGATTATCGCTGACACATTATCTATTTGAAATGAATTCACTTCCCTGAGATAATAGGGCTCTCCTGGTTCCCATCAAGTCTAGAGATAGACTATGTCGCCTTAATCAAACGTAACTCATATTTACTCACACATACTTCCAGTCGACCACATAAGCTTGAGGTTTATTAAGCAGTATATATTAATTCAATCCGCTGAAACTGAGCTTCACCACAATATGCAAGTGAATTACTGATCTTCAATAATTGCAGAATTAAATTTTCAATTTATTTTTACTATGAATCCAACGACACCTACAATCCTAACGATAGTGCTGTATCGTCTATCAAATATAGAATGGCCTAATTAACTTTATCCTCCATGTTCCCTTTGTTGAAAATTGTCTAAATTTTCATAAGCAACTCATAAGAAATTGTGACCACCTCATTTTCGTGTATGTTCTCGACATTCAATGTCTGTTTTTTTCTATCAGAAATGGTTGTGAACAATGTCACCAGAATGTATCATGCTAAGGAGATCGGTGTCTGCAGAAGGTGACAAAGACATCTTTTGGATTTCATGCTGAGAAGGAAGACAAGTACATGAAACGTTTATTTTTTCACACATAAAGCATTAAAAGATATTTCATGATAAAATTTGTTTGACAACAACAGATGGAGATAATAGCTGTGTATCTTCCAGCCTAAAGCAAATGAGGTATATAGGTATTTGTTGCAGAAAACGATGAACAATAGAGTGCGAGTAGATGTGAAGACTAGCGTTATTTAATCGCTTGATTAAAAGCATTTCCACAGATTCCTGAATGTAAGACCATGGGTGAACTGAACAACGGGCCTGTTATCAATCCTCTTGAAGCTATTTTAAGAATATGTGTAACAGGTTCTAGTTCCTTGTAAGCCTTAACTGTCACAGTTAATCAGCATCAATGAAATCAACCTAACCAACAGATGTCTAAAGTTGAGGCAGATTAAAACAAACTTTGATCTGAAAGAAAGTAGTGATACTGGTGTCACGGTAGAAGACAAGAGACCTGATAATGGAATGGAATGTAATATCTCTCTATCTGAAAAAAAACCATCTGCATTTAATGTGTTAACTGTTCTATTTCTGGCTTTCGTATTGTTTGTGACTCAATATGCTGCCATGCAACTTGATATCGACGCCTCCACACTAGGAAT
>OX235275.1:3303211-3617891 GCA_944472155.2 Trichobilharzia szidati | reverse complement strand
CATCACAAATGTATTCATGCAATTCCAAGATTCTGCTGAATCTTCAAACTGTGTCGTGCACCTAGTCCTGCTTAGAGATCGTTCCACTCGCGAAGAGTCATCAAACACTTTCAAGCTACCGATGAGCATAGCAGGACTGGCACACCCAATACTCAATAGTATATGATATTATTACGCCGCCAGCTGTGATTAGGAATAATCACGTCTCATCGATGCGTGAAGTGCTACCTGCTCACTAGGCGTCACAGCAACACATTGCTTGGCACAATAGGATTCAGCTACTTACACGGATGAGTCACTTTCAAATATGTATGATCCATATCCTGAGAATTCTTGTTGGATGTCAGGTGGAGAAGTGTGTTCCATCCTCTTTGTGAATATACCGATAAAACTGTCAAAGTGTAGGTGTGGTCTCAAATTTTGTCGGTATATTCGGTGAGTTTCACATAGGAGAATATTCACTTCTTTCCATATGCGTGTCTTCATCCTATAACTTCACCAACGACTATCCGACATAGAGTGTAGTCCAATAGTGTGGAAACAGATAGTCCACTGTTTGATGACAGAGTCAAATTGTCGATGGCATAGCTAATATTAAGTTCACAGATATCAATAAGCTGTTTCTTTGTCTGGCCAACTGGTCGTAGTTCACTCTTCGTGTAGAGACAATTCTTGGAAATCACAACTGGCGTCATAGTAATACCATATGTTCTTGAGTAGTAAGTGAGCGAATCATACTAGATTCGAGAGTTAACTTGGAATATTAATGACAGTTTGTGAGTAAGAAACCGAAGACAGAGCAGGAGCGTGAAACCATTCATTGCTCATGCAGACTAATGCAACAACACAATCACACTTGTAGTTTGCACATCGATAGGTGATATAAGAAGGAGGAGTGTGGCAATCACTGTGACTAGCCTCCGTTAGTAGTTGATCAGATAACACCACAAACGTTTGATATCTACGAGTGTTCCACGACACATTCAGACATCTATATCATCAAAGCACTTACTCAGACTCGTCTGCGATACTGGCTATCACGCTTGAGAATAAAAGCCACGAACGGTTAGCCACTTCAGTGTGTGTCGGATTGAGTAATCTGAGTAGAAGATTGATAATTCATGAAGATAATCACGCTACTGCTACAAACAATACAAAAATGCATCAATAGTGTTGTTTAATTAATAATGTAATAATAGAAACCATATATGAAATAATAATCTGCCTATTTGTATATCACAATCTCTTCCTCGCTTCTATTCTCTTATCTACGCTAATTATTCTCAATGAATGAATATCTCAAATATGCTGTGCTTGACCCTGAAACCAAAGACATCAACAAGTCAGAAAGCACACCATAATAATGAGAAAATGATAAACACAGAAAATGCTTTACCTACTCTTTTTTCTAATTACGTCAACAGTATGCATTGGGTTACACAGTAACAATGTGTTTCATTGATTTCATTTTATGAGACAAAAGACAAGAAAGAGTGTTGACTTGTGGTCAGATTCACGCTTTGTGAATTAGCTGCACTGTCATCTGTTGGCGAATACGTTCGTCGAAGTGATTGTGTGAGCACATGGCCAGTGAACGAATACTGGATTGTCGCTTCCACAGGGATGATCAGTTGTCTGAGTACTGAAATTTCACGTTTTTATATTTTGTGAAAGGGATCAGAAAATATTGGTGATAGTTAAGCGTAGAGAGTCGCTTAGTTGATTGTTTTTTTTACTGCAAACTGACATTCATCATACAACTTGACTAACATGCATCGTATCGAATCAGATGATAGGATTTTTGAATGTAATTATTCTCAGAGGTTGTCGCAAGATCTTTTGTGTTGTACAAGTAAATTTTTGCATATTTCACACATGTTTCATATTATTTTGGAGACGTTGGCACACACACTTTATACGCACTCCTAGTTTACCATAGAAAAACTTATTCATGAAATACCACACGAAAAGTGGATAGATAATCAATTCATACTGTGTAGACGCCTCTAGAATATGACGACATAAGAACAATAAAGACATCATTACAAAAGTCGATGAATTCGAGAAAGGCTACTGACTGTTATTCTCTAGCGTGCTTGTAGATATGTAGAACTGCATACACAATCGCTTTATATGTATCTTGGTCACGCTGACGTGTTTTCATCCAAGGCAGGATTGATTTTTACTGTAAAGTTGTCCTCCTTTTCTCCTCCCATTCATCCATAATAGAAACTGAAGTAATCAGGTTTCCATTCACATAGAATGCAGTGTTAAGCCATCCGAAAGATCCTTCTCATATTAGGTACAATTCGTAGCAACAGCAGAGTATATTTTATTTGCTAATTCAGTTCGGATTTACAGTGAAGATGGCCCTATCTGCCGATGATGACGTCAATGTCACATAATTCTAAGTGGTGTTGAACTAGTGCTCACCAGCTGCCTAGTAATGAGCACCATTCAACCATTTTAAAATGGACGACATATCGTGATCAAGCTTGAATGGAATTAGTAACTTCTATTTTATGAACTCAGAAACACATAAAAATGGAATCCTGAACTATGTGAAACAACACCATAAGTCAAACTTCAGTGACCAAATGAGAAATTCGTGCATTTATGCAAGTGAGAAGAGAAGAGATGATATGTAATGAATGCATCAGGAAGACAGGATAGAGGACATACACGAGTTATGAGGAATTTGAACATATCAAGTCAGACCAGCGCTAGAGAACAAATCACCAACTCAAAGAGAACAGGGCAAATAGAAATGATGAAATACTGAACATAAGAATGAGTGAATTCACGAAATGCTGTAGACTACATTCATTGAAGCACTGTTAGATAAGTGAAACACTGATCAAATAAATTATTCACATAACGGAATCCGTTCAATGAAGTGAAAATGAAAATGAAAATCACGACTCCATCTCGCTCATCCAACCCCTCCACTTCACATTCACGACATCAAATAGAATCATCATGAGCACATAAAACACCCACTCAACTTCTCATTCACTCACTTCTCCAAACACATATCCAGTGAACATCAGAATACTTCTATTGGTCACACTCATTCACCGATCGACAAACGTGTTCATCTCACAGTCTTCTTCCAAAGTATAAAAACGTGCCCGTCACACTGGGTTTCCATCATCATCACCATCCTCACCGAAGAGTATCAGTGTCATTCATTCAGTGAGAATGGTGAGTCAGTGTGTGTGTGACATTTGATGGTGATGTTCACGTTTCATTCTGTTTAGATTTGCTACCTACTTCTTACAGTGCTAGTGATTTCAGCTGCCGACAGTGCACCCACGAAGGATAATCTTTCAAACAGCATCGGTGAGCTCCAGAATTATTCCCTCCAAGGTGAGATATGCTCTTCACTTTATCAGTCATTTGTGCATGTGAAACATTCTGTAATGTTGATGCACACCAGCTATTATTTGATTGAATTGATGAAGTCGGCTGTCTCCACTCAGTGTTTGTCTTCGTTAGGCATGTATATGCAAAATGCTTGATATTTCCCACCTTGGTGTACATACATATGATCTCGTGCCACCGATTTACTAACAAAATCATGCAGGCCAGCTGATTTGTTTGCACACCGCCATACTGATATGGAGTATTTATTAGTTGAAAGTCATACGATGTGGAGTGATGCAATGCTTTCGTCTCTTTCTCAATGGCTTTGACACTTTCTGTGATGATGACAGACAGTTTCATTCTGCAAACAGACCACAATGTCACTTGCACGAATGTGAATTTGATTGCGACATGATGCTGAATGTGTTTTTTTCTCTATTCCATTTCAGGCGGTGACAAGCATTCTGGTCTCCAGTATCATACAGCTCTGGATAAACGATGGTCGAATTGGTGGATATTTTTCATTTCACCGTTTTGGTACGTAGCGCGACAGATTTAAAATAACATACATGCACTGTGATGTATTTTCTCAGTTGTCGTCAACCGACATGTACGCCATTTAATCTCCAATGAAAACTGGTTTTAATAAAACTGAAAGCTTCTTCTCCTTTTCATCAGAAATCTGTCCTGCAGTAAGAATAGGTTGATGAGCGTAACAGTTAAATAATATTAATAATGATAACAGCTTTATTCCAAAGAGTATTTATGCTACAGTTATGGAATTTTCATCGTGGATAAAGAATAGGAAATAAAAGGAACAGTGTTGCGTTCAAATTTTAAGCAATGCACCACAAGATATGAAATATAAAATAAGTGTGTATTAGAAGATGTGAACAACAATATGATAGTACTGAAGGAAGGAAAACAAATCTAATGGGACTAACTGTCAGAGTGTTGCAGTAATTTGATCGTGTCATACCTAATGGATTTCTCATCACAAAACAGCTGTGCCAGATATGGTATTGTGGAGTTCTTGTACTTGGTAGTCCAAGCGTATAGCCTCCTATAGCTGCTTCTAGTTCTACCAGATGAAATGCTGGGAGAGAGCTGCATGTAGAGAGGATGCTCGAGGTGTGACAGTATAGGGTATTCGCTAGATTCTTACATGACATTATATGTCTATCCACATTAGTGTTAACCTGTTGGTTTAACGATATCTCACTTGCCCTACTAACGGCTTTCAGTGCCATTCTCAGCAAAGCAAAGTCTTTGTTAAGTAGTCCAGGAAAGATTGATATGAAGGAATAGAGAGGGATTGGTATAGTACAAGAATTGACAAACTGAGAAAGCAAAGACTGCTTTATACCAGCCTGCCTCAACATCCTAACGTAGAACGTTAAGCGAAACATCTTTCTAGGTCATCAGCATACTTAACAAACTTAGCAACATTAAAATGAGGCAAGTCATGTCAGAAATATTAAACAGAAAAGTAGAGAGAACAGCACACTGAGGAACACCAGCTAAAGGAAGTGAGGTAGTGGAGTGATTAAATGTGCAATATAGGGAGATCCTTCTACTGTATGATGTTGACCAGATCTGTTTGTTGTTTGAAACTGACAACAGATTACTATCCAACCAGAAATGATCTTAGGGAGTCCTGAGTAAAATAAACACAGTTATAGTATATTCCACAATAGGAACTAAGGCCCGTCTCTGAATTCTTTCGTACATCAGACGGCGGTTTCATTTGTTTATTGCTGATGCTGTCAACAATATATTCAAATTATTTCGTATAAAACTATTTACTACTAATTGATTGAGATGAGTAGCTGTATACCAGTCATCACATTAACCAGTAGTGCTTGTTAGCCAATTAGATCGAGGTTATCTAATCACCGAATGGCTGTTTCGACCGTTTTAGGCTGATCTCATCAACAGTGTACCCGGTTTGACTCAGTCCAGTCAGTTGAATCAGTTCTAACCATACGATATCTGGTCAACTACTTGAGCCATATACTGACGCCATTAAATAAATTAACAGTGTGTGAATTAGTTCGCAGTTCACAGGTGTACATAGTTTGAGGGCTGTAAACCAAGTTATTCCGATCACAGTTTGTCCACTACTAGATACCATGGATAAATTCGCTACACAGACAAAATTCACTGTTCGAACTGGTCAAATCTTTTTCACTCGTAAAGCATAGAAAGTGAATTTCTAGGTGTTGGGTCTGTTAAGATTTTGACTGATTTCTACAAAAAATTTCACCACGAACCAAAATTGATTACCTAGTACTGACGAAGGGCTCAAAATCATGACGAAAAATCTGTACCTTGTTCGTTTGCTTTTCATGGCTCTTGTGATAGTCAGATAAGATGGAGAAGAATTGTAGCTCAGGTGGATGATTTTGATGTGGTTCTGTTCTCTGAGCTGGATAGTTAATTTGCGAAGCTTTCATCGCCTTACTAGGCAACATCTTCAGCGCATATTTCAATTTGATGAAGTGAGCTTTTGGATTTCTCCACGAGTTTATTAATTATCTCTCCTGGTGACCTTGGACGTGATTGGTTGGTTTTGTGTGTTTTCACACCTTCTAGCCTACAAGGTGCATTGGAACTGATTGCTTCTTTGACTTGAACTTTGATCCTTTGTGTGTGAGGTTTCTTTTATATCGGTCGATAAATTTTGTCTATCTCGATGTGTCTATTGATTGATGACTCACTAGAATACCAGGCAGGCTTCTAAAAATTCTCTAGCATTCTCGGTGTTTCCTCTGTTGAATATTTGGACGTTGTCCCAGTCCAATTGATATGCCAATACAAGTAGCCTAGAAGGTGTGAAAACACACAAAAAACAACCAATCACGTCCAAGGTCACTCACCGGGAGAGGTGAATAATAAACTCATGGAGAAATCTAAAAGCCCACTTCATCAAATTGAAATATGCGCTGAAGATGTCACCTAGTAGGGTGATGAAAGCTTCGCAAATTAACTATCCAGCTCAGAGAACACAACCACATCAAAATCTTGTGACAGTTATTTGTAATAATAGTATTTCACAATGACTGAATCACTGGAAATCAACCAACAACACAGAGAGGGATGAATTTAGAAATTTCTATTTGGCAGAATTAATTGTAATTAATAATAATTGTAATAATAATAATTAATTGTATAATAAATATTTACAAACAACGGTAAGTATTTGAACAATACAGTAATAGAAATTGTCAGTCACCACATCCGCCACATGTCGAATGTCTCCTTGCGTATTTATAATGATGTTCTTGGTTTGCTTGCAAGTCTTTCCGGTTTTTAAACTGATTCTGCGCTATTTTTTTCACCCGAATCACCTGGATTGATTTCTAAATTATCTACAAATCAGGATTAGTAGCGGAATCATTAAAATTATAATCCGAACAACCTACTTCATTTAGTTGCAATTGATCCATGTGTCTGCTAGCAATTGAATAATCTTCGATGTTTAATATCTTCACAATTGGATTTCCTATTTCTTGTAGCATGACTCCAACAGAAGGTATATAATCATTCCCGCTATTAATAATGTACATCAAAAGTCGTGAACATTAAATGCGTTCGGAGAATTCGAGATTTAAATAGCTTAACAGTGACAAAATATTTCAGGAGAAATGTGAACCGACATAACAGAACTTCCATTGAAATTTCAGGTCAGTTACGTAATACACTGTCATTTTATTACCTTAGATAGGACAATCATGAAAAAGTTTTATTCGAAGGACATTTTCGTCTTTGATTCTACTTCTAAGAATTACCTATTCTTCATAAATTCTGATTTCTTATATCAGATTAGAATGCTACTAACTTCAGAAATATTTTTTTGGCTTAGATATCGGCTTCCATTGAGAGATAAAAACTTTGTATGTCTCCCAACTTGACTGGATAATTCTCTTGATCTTGTGTTTACAAATGACACAGGAATATTTGAAGCTCGGAAAAGAGCCGCACTGCTTAATTCTGATAAATGTATCATAAAAAAATTGCCCAAATTATATGGAAAGCAGCACAAAAAGGTATTCTCACACTTTGGAAAGATAACAAAACACAGATGTTATTCCCATGACAAAATACAGAATCTAAAGGGTCATGTTAAAAGACACAAACTGAGACTTATTTACTGAACAAACTCTTGATAACACATTTACTAACACTACACATTAATTTAACTTCTGTCTTGATGTTTGTTGTTCAAGAGAGGCAATCTTCATAAAATTCGATCGCTTCTCCTCTTATCAACTCAAAAAGCTTCTCCGTGAAAAAGAGAGGTTGTACAAAAT
This sequence comes from Trichobilharzia szidati, assembly GCA_944472155.2. Taxonomy (NCBI): domain Eukaryota; kingdom Metazoa; phylum Platyhelminthes; class Trematoda; order Strigeidida; family Schistosomatidae; genus Trichobilharzia; species Trichobilharzia szidati. The sequence continues at coordinate 3,610,212 of OX235275.1, read as the reverse complement.
GAAAAGTAAATCTGGTGTTAAGAGAATGAACAATTTGATTGAAGCTGAATTACAAAGACTGAATGCTCTCTATAACCAGAAGTTTCTTTCATGTAAATCCTCATCTAATATGTGGAAGTTATTGAAGGAAATCACAGGTGGTAAGCAAATAATGAATGATACTTCTGTCGATGTTGACATGCCTAATAAATCCTTCATATGTATCCCTGCAGATGTTACGATTCCTAACTCAAATAGTGTAAATAATGACTGCTTCTCATGCTTCAATACGAATGATGTCCTTAAGTGTCTTCAATCTCTCAAACCTACTAAGTCACTTGGTCCTGATGGAGTTCCTGCTGTTATCCTTAAGAAGTGTGGTGACACCTTATGTTCCCCATTCACCGACATTTTCAACGAATCTTTTTCCAAAAGTGTTATACATGAAACATGGAAAAATATCAAGATTGTTCCGGTGCCTAAATCAACATGTGGACCTACTGTTAAGTTTAGACCCATTGCCATTACCTCACCTTTTTTGAAAGTTATGGAAAGACTTATTTTACTTAATCTTGAACCCTCTTCAAAGCCTTTCAATGACCCAAACCAGTTTGTCTATAAACACAGTAGGTGCAGCTTAGATGGCGCTGTTGTCCTATATCATAATGTAGTTTCTAGTGTAGACAGAGGAGCTAAATACGTTCGGTGTGCCTTCTTTGATTAAACATCTGCATTTGACTCTGTACCTAGGTCTCTCTTGCTAAGTAAGCTTGTTGCAACACAGGCTGAGAGCTGGACAAATAAGTGGTTGCATTCCTATTTTTCTGATAGGAAGCAGTACACCATCTAAAATGGAAAGTCCTCCACTACCTCACTTGCTTAAGCTGGTGTTCCTCAAAGTGCTGTTGTCTCTTCTTTTCTGTTTTCATTTTTCTTACATGACTTGCCCCATTCTGATGTTGCTACGTTTGTGAAGTATGCTGATGACCTCTCTGTTTAGATGCCTGTCAACTCTTAGTCAGATTGTTTCAAATTAAATTACTTTCTGTCGGAAATTAGTCAGTGGTCCTCTTCAAACTGTCTTAAGCTGAATCCGTCCATATGTCAGGTAGTCAATTTCACTTTCAGACGAAAACGTGACCTACAACAACTAGCTAGCTCACATGGCCACACTATCATTGACGGCATAGAGGTTGAAATCACATCTAATGTCAAGTACCTTGGACTGAGTATTTCCTTCGATCTTTCCTGGTCCTCCCACATCTTGCTAGTTACTAGAAAGATGTTTCAATTAACGTTCTACGTTAGGATGTTAAGTCAGTCTGGTATAAAGCAGTCTTTGCTTTCTCAGTTTGTCAATTCTTGTATTCTACCAATCCTTCTTTATTGCTCCCTATCAATCTTTCCTAGACTACTTAAGAAAGACTTTGCTTTGCTGAGGAGGGCACTAAAAGCCGTTAGTAGGGCAAGTGGGATATCGTTAAACCAACTGGTTAACACTATTGTGGATAGAAATATAATGTCATGTAAGAAACTAGCGAATACTATATATTGTCACACCTCGAGCATCCTCTCTATACGCAGCTCTCTCCTAGCATTTCATCTGGTAGAACTAGAAGCAGCTATAGGAGGCTATACGCTAGGACTACCAAGTACAAGAACTCCACAATATCATATCTGGCACAGCTGTTATGTGATGAGAAATCCGTTAGGTATGACACGATCAAATTACTGCGGCACCTTAACAAATAGTCCTAATAGTTTTGTTTTCTTTCTGTGTTACCATTATATTGTTGTTCACATCTTCTATTACACACTAATTTTATATTTCAAATCCTGTGGTACATTGTTTAAAATGTTAACGCAACACTGTTCTTTTTATTTCTTTTATTCATCTATTATTTTTTATTTTAAAATTTTATAAAAATTTATGACGCAATAGGATGCAATATGGTAATGCGCGCTGAAAATTCCATAACTGTACCACAAATATTCTTTGAAATAAAGCTGTTATCATTACTCTTTGGAATAAAGCTGTTACATTCTTATTATTAATATTATTATTTAACTGTTACGCTCATCAACCTATTCTTACTGCAGGACAGATTTCTGATGAAAAACAGAAGAAGCTTTCAGTTTTATTATAACCAGTTTTTATTGGATATTAAATGATGTACATGTCGGTTGACGACAACTGAGAAAATACATCACAGTGCATGTATGTTATTTCAAATCTGTCGCGCCACGTACCAAAACGGTGAAATGAAAAATATCCACCAATTCGACCATCGTTTATCCAGAGCTGTATGATACTGGAGACCAGAATGCTTGTCACCGCCTGAAAGGGAATAGAGAAAAAAACACATTCAGCATCATGTTGCAATCTGATTCACATTCGTGCAAGTGAAATTCTGGTCTGTTTGCAGAATGAAACTGTCTGTCATCATCATAGATAGTGTCAAATGCATTGAGAAAGAGACGAAAGCATTGCATCACTCCACATCGTATGACTTTCAACTAATGAATACTCCATATCACTATGGCATATTGCAAGAAAATCAGCTGGCCCGCATGTATCTGACGGCGAATCGTTGGCACGAGATCATATGTATGTACACCAAGGTGGGAAATATCAAGCATTTTGCATATACATGCCTAACGAAGACAAACACTGAGTGGAGACAGCCGACTTCATCAATTCAATCAAATAACAGCTGGTGTGCATAAACAAACCAGAATGTTTCACATGCACAAATGACTGAGAAAATGAAGAGCATATCTCACCTTGGAGGGATGAATTCTGGAGCTCGCCGATGCTGTTTGAAAGATTAGCCTTCGTAGGTGCACTGTCGGCAGCTGAAATCACTAGCACTGTAAGAAGTAGGTAGCAAATCTAAACAGAATGAAACGTGAACATCACCATCAAATGTCACACACACACTGACTCACCATTCTCACTGAATGAATGACACTGATACTCTTCGGTGAGGATGGTGATGATGATGGAAACCCAGTGTGATGAGCACGTATTTATACTTTGCAAGAAGACTGTGAGATGAACACGTTTGTCGATCGGTGAATGAGTGTGACCAATAGAAGTATTCTGATGTTCACTGGTTATGTGTTTGGAGAGGTGAGTGAATGAGAAGTTGAGTGGGTGTATTTTGTGCTCATGATGATTCTATTTGATGTTGTAAATGTGAAGTGGAGGGGTTAGATGAGCGAGATGGAGTCGTGATTTTCATTGTCATTTTCATTTCATTGAACGGATTCCGTTATGTGAATAATTTATTTGATCAGTGTTTCACTTATCTAACAGTGCTTCAATGAATGTAGTCTACAGCATTTCGTGAATTCACTCATTCTTATGTTCAGTATATCATCATTTCTATTTGCCCCATTCTCTTCGAGTTGGTGATTTGTTCTCTAGCTCTGGCCTGACTTGATATGTTCAAATTCCTTATAACCCGTTGATGTCCTCCATCCTGTCACCCTGATGCATTCATCACATATCATCTCTTCTCTTCTCACTCGCATAAATTCACGAATTTCTTATTTGATCAGTGAAGTTTGACTCATGCAGGATTCCATTCTTATGTGTTTCTGAGTTCATAAAATAGAAGTCACTAATTCTATTCAAGCTTGATCATGATATGTCGTCCACTTCAAATTGGTTGAATGGTTCTCATTACTAGGCAGCTGGTGAGCACTAGTTCAATACCACTTAGAATAATGCGACATTGACGTCATCATCGATAGATTGGGCCATCTTCAGTGGAATCTGAACTGAATTGTGTTAGGCCTTGACTAATAATATATTCCTGTAATTTGTTAATTGATTTGTGCTAGGAATTACATAACCTGTATCATTTGGTTTTCATGACTCACAGTGCATACAGTGCGTACACAGAGAGTGACTCAGCATGGTTGTTAGCCATTCAAATCTTGTTGTTTTTCCAGGTTCAGTGCAGAAGATTTTGAAACAGACTTCAGAGGGATGAAGTCCACCTGAATGTGTATTTTCCAGTTGACTTGCTCGTGTGAAGCAAACGGCATCGGCTGTACGCAACGTCAATTCAACAGAAGTATTCTTTAACATTGTACAGCTTAGTAAGCCAGAGAAGCAAAGAAGAATATTGACAGGCAGTTCCATCCTCGAACACATTGTCAGCTCCGAACATCGCGCAAACCCAGTCGCAAGAATGTTTCACATTGACACGAAGAGTTCTTCAATATTATAGAAAAAGACTTTGCATATGTCATCCATAGATGTCTAAATCACTGGCTATTCATCATCAAGGGTGAAATTTACCCAAATGAGCAGAAGAGAGTGACAGTCACTGGAACAACCACAGAAAGATAAACTACCCATTTCTCAGTACGTCAGCAGATAAGACATACTCTGCTGTTGCTACGAATTGTACCGAATATGAGAAGGATATTTCGGATGGCTTAACAATGCATCACAGAAGAATATCACCATGATAACGTCAGTTGCTACTCTGAACGTATGAAAGGAGAAAAGGAGGACACTTTTACAGTGAAATATCACTCCTGCCTTGGATAAAACCGTCACCGTGAGCAGGATTAATATAAAGCGATTGTGTGTGCAATTCTGCGCCTCTCCTACAAACAGACAAGAGAATAGCACTCAGTAGCCTGCCTCGAATTCATCAACTTTCGAAATGATTTCGTTATTGTTCTTATGTAGTCATATTCTAGAAGCGTCTCCACTGTGCGAATTGATTATCTGTCCACTTTTCGTGTGGTATTTCATGAATAACTTTGTCTAGGGTAAACTATGGGTGTGTATAACGTGAGTGTGCCAACGTCTTCAAAAATAATAAGAAACATGTGTGAAATATGCAAACTTTCACTCCTACAACACACAATAACCTGCGACAACCTCCAGGAATCGTGAAAATAATTCGATTCAAAAATCCACTTATCTCATTCATTATGATGCTTGTCAATCAATTTCAGTAATAAGGGTAAATTCTGTTGAGTATCACCTCACCTCTTCAACACCACTGATTTGCAGTCACAAATTACAATAATCTCAGCGACTCTCTATGCTCAACTATCACCAATATTTTCTGATCCCTTTCAACAAATAAATGAACGTGTAATTTCAGTACTCAGACAACTGATGATCCCTGTGGAAGCGACAACCCAGTATTAGTTTACTGGTCATTTCATCACACAATCACTTCGACGAACGCATTCGCCAACAGATGACAGTGCAGCTAATTCACAAAGCGTGAATCTGACCACAAGTGAACACTCTTTCTTGTCTTTTGTCTCATACAATGAAATCAATGAAACACACTGTTCCTGTGTAACCCAACGCATACTGTCGATGTAATTAGAGAAGTGAATGCGTAGTGAGTAGGTGGAGCATTTTCTGTTTTTATCATTCTCTCATTATTATGATGTGATTTCTGACTTGTTGATGTTTTTGGTTTCAGGGTCAAGCACAGCATATTTGAGATATTCATTCATTAACAATAATTAGCGTAGATAAGAGAATAGAAGCGAGAAAGAGATTGTGATATACAAATAGGCAGATCATTATTTCAAAAATGGTTTCTATTATTACATTATTAATTAGACAACACTACTGATGCATTTTTGTATTGTTTGTAGCAGTAGCGTGATTATCTTCATGAATTATTCAATGCGACACACACACACATTGACACACACTGAAGTGGCTCACAGTGCATGGCTTTTATTCTCAAGCGTGATAACCAGTAGTACAGACGAGTCTGAGTAAGTGCTTTGATGATATAACTGTCTGGTTGCGTCGTGAATATCTCTTAGAATTCAAATGGTTGTGGTGTTATCTGATCAACTGCTAACGGAGGCTAGTCACAGTGACTGTCACACTCCTCCTTCTTATATTATCTTTCGATGTGAACACTACAAGGGTAATTGTGTTGTTGCATTTGTCTGCATGAGCAATGAATGGTTTCAGGCTCCTGCTCTGCCTTTGATTTCTTACTCACAAACTGTCACCAAACATTCCTCGTCAGTCTCATATTACAACATAACTCGTTCATTGAGTACTCAAGAACGCATGGTATTACTATGAGGCCAGTTGTGATTTCGAATAATTGACTCCACACGAAATGTAAACTACGACCTGTTGGCCAGACGAAGAAACAGACTATTGTTATCTGTGTACTTGTTATCAGTTATGCCATCGATATAAAGCATAGAAAGGGAGAGGTCATCAGCATACTTAACAAAAGTAGCAACATCAGTATTGGACAAGTAATGTGAGAAAAATTATGGCAAAAAAGGAGAGAGAATAGCACTTCGAGGAACACCAGCTGAAGAAAGTGAGGTAGTGGAGGACTTTCCACTGTCAGAAAAGTAGCAATGGGAATACTTATTTGTTCAGCTCTTAGCCTGTGTTGCAACAAGCTTACTTAACAAGAGAGACCTAGGTACAGAGTCAAATGCAGATGTGTAATCAAGGAAGACACACCGAACGTATTCGGCTCTTCTATCTAAACTGGATAATATATTCTGATATAGAACAACAGCACCGTCTAAGCTACACCTACTGTGTTTATAAGCAAACTGGTTGGGGTCATTGAAAGCCTTTAAAGAGGGTTCAAGATTAAGTAAAATAAGTCTTTCCATAACTTTCAAAAAAAGGTGAGGTAATAGCAATGGATCTAAACTTAACAGTAGGGCCACTTGCTGATTTAGGCACCGGAACAATCTTGATATATCTCCATGTGTCAAGTATAACACTTTTGGAAAAAGATTCGTTGAAAATTTCGGTTAATTGGGAACATAAGTTGTTAGCGCACTTCTTAAGGATAACAGCAGGAACTCCATCAGGACCAAGGGAATGAGTAGGTTTGAGAGATTGAAGACACTTAAGAACATCTTTCATATTGAGGCATGAGAAGCAGTCATTATTTACACTATTTGAGTTAGGAATCATAACATCTGCAGGGATATATATGAAGGATTTATTAGGCATGTCAACATCGACAGAAGTATCATTCATTATTTGCTTACCACCTGTGATTTCCTTCAATAACTTCCACATATTAGATGAGGATTTACATGAAAGAAACTTCTGGTTATAGAGAGCATTCAGTCTTTGTAATTCAGCTTCAATCAAATTGTTCATTCTCTTTACACCAGATTTACTTTTCATTTTGTACAACCTCTATGGAGAAGCTTTTTGAGTTGAGAAGAGGAGAATCAGTCGAATTCTAGGAAGATTGTCTCTTCTGGACAACAAACATCAAGAGAGATATTAAGATGATGTGTTATGCTACTAATTGTGTTATCAGAAGCTTGTTCAGTAAATAAGTCCCAGTTTGTGTCTTTCAACATTGTCCTTAGATTATGTAAGTTGTCATTAGAATTACATCTGTGTTGTTTTTTCTTCTCAAAGTATGAGAAGACCCTTCTGTGCTGCTTTCCATATACTTTGGGCAATTTTCTTATGATACAGTGATCAGAATTCAGTAGTGCGACTCTTTTCCGAGCTTCAAATATTCTCGTGTCATTTGTAAACACAAGATCAAGAGAATTATCCAGTCAAGTTGGGAAGTTGACAATGTTTTCGTGTCCAAGTGAAATAAGGAAGCTGTGGTCACTAGAATTGAGATCTCCAGTGATAATAAAAAGGGAGTTTCAGAAAAAAGTGGCAGCAAGGGAGGTGAATTCATCCGCCAACGAAGACAATTCTGTGGAATTGCATCTAGAAGCAATATTAATGTTCGATATGTATATGTAGTTATATTTTGACAAATGTTTAGGTCGACAGTTAACGGTGAGTCAGTCAATATTGTCATACATTATTAGATGTACACCATTGTGAATTGATGACGATGGTGAAACCGCCAATGCGTTTCTTCCTGCAACTACACCGATCTTGTCTGAATAATTTGAAATCATTTAGATACACTAGATTGTCATCATATAGATCATGTAGCCATGTTTCTTGAAGTGATGTGATCCCAGTATTACGATATATAATGGAAGACATGAGTGATTGAAGACAGTTAATTTTAGCTGACAGAGAGAGACAATTAGTGCTCATAATTGCTGGAAAATTTATGAATTGAATAGGGGTATATTTTAACGCTCTTTGCCACGCAGCATGATGCTGTTTTGTCTTTTGATGGAATTGCAGATCAGAAGGTTTTAAGGATTTTACATACTCACGAGAATAAATAATCCGATTAGAGGTCATATTTGAATAATATTTCATTATTTAAAATGAATTGAAAATGAGCAGTTAGATGCAATATGATTTGTAATGTATCAAGTTGTTTGGTAGACCAAGAATTAAGCAGGCCGTCAATTCATACTTTCCACACCATTCAGTGAAAACGGTCTAGCAAATGCTCCTCATTCGCGAACAGTACGATAGTCTTCAATCAAAGTTACTCGCTGAAATTCCTAATTCGTCAGACTACCAGGTATCTCATTAACGAAGACGATTATTGAAGATAAATATAATGCTTCAGACAGAACAGCACACTGAATTTCACAAAGAAATCTGAGAGACACAACTGATTACTCGAAATGACGATGACTTTCTGGCAAAATCGTCATTCCAAGTAGTTCATCCACGCTTGTGATTTCACTGACAGTGTAGGGAATAAATATTTCTAAACATTGACGCTGATAGCGCATTTGATCGTGTGAATGGGTGAATTCGTCTATGCTAGAGCAATCAGTATTCAGTCAGCCTTCTTCCGAATCGTATATTCTTTTATCAGTTTATTCAGCCCACATTCTTTCTTCATCTAAATATATTTCGTATGGATATGTGGAAAGTGCGCTTCGTAATGTTATTGACGTCCTCGAAAATAGTATCGGAGGAACATTCGTAGGCTATGAATGTCAGCATGTATTGATGTTTGTATGTTGCCACCTTATGTACTGTGTAAGAGATGTACATAGCATGACCCGTAGATACGAAAACACTCTAAATCAAAACCATCAAGTTAAACCATTTGAAATATATTTGAGTGGTCTAAAATGTTAGATATCACTTTTACTTTGGTACGACACACTTAGATGCACATGAGCATATTGAAACGCGTGACAGGGATGCATTGACTCTGAAGACATGATTGACTGTAAATTAATTCATACGTGGTTTCTCATATATCATGGTGGGCAGTTTGCAGTCCCTAACAATTAGGTGCATGGCCTTATCATCGGAATCACAACTGGCGTCATAGTAATACCATATGTTCTTGAGTAGTGGGTGAGCGACTCATACTGCATTCTAGGGTTGACTAGGAATGTTTGGTGACAGTTTGTGAGTAAGAAACCAAAGGCAGAGCAGGAGCCTGAAACCATTCATTGCTCATGCAGACAAATGCAACAACACAATTACACTTGTAGTGTTCACATCGAAAGATAATATAAGAAGGAGGAGTGTGACAATCACTGTGACTAGCCTCCGTTAGCAGTTGATCAGATAACACCACAACCATTTGAATTCTAAGAGATATTCACGACGCAACCAGACAGTTATATCATCAAAGCACTTACTCAGACTCGTCTGTACTACTGGTTATCACGCTTGAGAATAAAAGCCATGCACTGTGAGCCACTTCAGTGTGTGTCAATGTGTGTGTGTGTCGCATTGAGTAACCTGAGTAGAAGATTGATAATTCATGAAGATAATCACGCTACTGCTACAAACAATACAAAAATGCATCAATAGTGTTGTCTAATTAATAATGTAATAATAGAAACCATTTTTGTAATTATGATCTGCCTATTTGTATAGCACAATCTCTCTCTCGCTTCTATTCTCTTATCTACGCTAATTATTCTCAATGAATGAATATCTCAAATATGCTGTGCATGACCCTGAAACCAAAAACATCAACAAGTCAGAAAGCACATCATAATAATGAGAGAATGATAAAAACAGAAAATGCTCCACCTACTCACTACGCATTCACTTCTCTAATTACATCAACAGTATGCGTTGGGTTACACAGGAACAGTGTGTTTCATTGATTTCATTGTATGAGACAAAAGACAAGAAAGAGTGTTCACTTGTGGTCAGATTCACGCTTTGTGAATTAGCTGCACTGTCATATGTTGGCGAATGCGTTCGTCGAAGTGATTGTGTGATGAAATGACCAGTAAACAAATACTGGGTTGTCGCTTCCACAGGGATCATCAGTTGTCTGAGTACTGAAATTACACGTTCATTTATTTGTTGAAAGGGATCAGAAAATATTGGTGATAGTTGAGCATAGAGAGTCGCTGAGATTATTGTAATTTGTGACTGCAAATCAGTGGTGTTGAAGAGGTGAGGTGATACTCAACAGAATTTACCCTTATTACTGAACTTGATTAACAAGCATCATAATGAATGAGATAAGTGGATTTTTGAATCGAATTATTTTCACGATTCCTGGAGGTTGTCGCAGGTTATTGTGTGTTGTAGGAGTGAAAGTTTGCATATTTCACTCATGGTGCATAATATTTTTGGAGACATTGGCACACTCACGTTATACACACCCATAGTTTACCCTAGACAATGTTATTCATGAAATACCACACGAAAAGTTGACAGATAATCAATTCGCACAGTGGAGACGCTTCTAGAATATGACAACATAAGAACAATAACGAAATCATTTCGAAAGTTGATGAATTCGAGGCAGGCTACTGAGTGCTATTCTCTTGTCTGCTTGGAGGAGAGGCGTAGAATTGCACACACAATCGCTTTATATTAATACTGCTCACGGTGACGTTTTCATCCAAGGCAGGTGGGATATTTCACTGTAAAAGTGTCCTCCTTTTCTCCTTTCATACGTTCAGAGTAGCAACTGACGTTATCATGGTGATATTCTTCTGTGATGCATTGTTAAGCCATCACAAAGATCATTCTCATATTCGGTACAATTCGTAGCAACAGCAGAGTATGTCTTATCTGCTGACGTACTGAGAAATGGGTAGTTTATCTTTCTGTAGTTGTTCCAGTGACTGTCACTTTCTTCTGCTCATGTGGAGTAAATTTCACCCTTGATCATGAATAGCCAGTGATTTAGACATCTATGGATGACATATGCAAAGTCTTTTCTATAATATTGAAGAACTCTTTGTGTCAATGTGAAACATTCTTGCGACTGGGTTTGCGCGATGTTCGGAGCTGACAAGGTGTTCGAGGATGGAACTGCCTGTCAATATTCTTCTTTGCTTCTCTGGCTTACTAAGCTGGACAATGTTAAAGAATACTTCTGTTGAATTGACGTTGCGTACAGCCGATGCAGTTTGCTTCACACGAGCAAGTCAACCGGAAAATACACATTCAGGTCGACTTCATCCCTCTGAAGTCTGTTTCAAAATCTTCTGCACTGAACCTGGAAAAACAACAAGATTTGAATGGCTAACAACCATGCTGAGTCACTCTCTGTGTACGCACTGTATGCACTGTGAGTCATGAAAACCAAATGATACAGGTTATGTAATTCCTAGCACAAATCAATTAACAAATTACAGGAATATATTATTAGTCAAGGCCTAACACAATTCAGTTCAGATTCCACTGAAGATGGCCCAATCTATCGATGATGACGTCAATGTCGCATTATTCTAAGTGGTATCGAACTAGTGCTCACCAGCTGCCCAGTAATGAGAACCATTCAACCAATTTAAAATGGACGACATATCATGATCAAGCTTGAATAGAATTAGTGACTTCTATTTTATGAACTCAGAAACACATAAGAATGGAATCCTGCATGAGTCAAACTTCACTGATCAAATAAGAAATTCGTGAATTTATGCGAGTGAGAAGAGAAGAGATGATATGTGATGAATGCATCAGGAAGACAGGATAGAGGACATCAACGGGTTATGAGGAATTTGAACATATCAAGTCAGGCCAGCGCTAGAGAACAAATCACCAACTCGAAGAGAATGGGGCAAATAGAAATGATGATATACTGAACATAAGAATGAGTGAATTCACGAAATGCTGTAGACTACATTCATTGAAGCACTGTTAGATAAGTGAAACACTGATCAAATAAATCATTCACATAACGGAATCCGTTCAATGAAAATGAAAATGACAATGAAAATCACGACTCCATCTCGCTCATCTAACCCCTCCACTTCACATTTACAACATCAAATAGAATCATCATGAGCACATAATACACCCACTCAACTTCTCATTCACTCACCTCTCCAAACACATAACCAGTGAACATCAGAATACTTCTATTGGTCACACTCATTCACCGATCGACAAACGTGTTCATCTCACAGTCTTCTTGCAAAGTATAAATACGTGCTCATCACACTGGGTTTCCATCATCATCACCATCCTCACCGAAGAGTATCAGTGTCATTCATTCAGTGAGAATGGTGAGTCAGTGTGTGTGTGACATTTGATGGTGATGTTCACGTTTCATTCTGTTTAGATTTGCTACCTACTTCTTACAGTGCTAGTGATTTCAGCTGCCGACAGTGCACCTACGAAGGCTAATCTTTCAAACAGCATCGACGAGCTCCAGAATTCATCCCTCCAAGGTGAGATATGCTCTTCATTTTCTCAGTCATTTGTGTATGTGAAACATTCTGGTTTGTTTATGCACACCAGCTGTTATTTGATTGAATTGATGAAGTCGGCTGTCTCCACTCAGTGTTTGTCTTCGTTAGGCATGTATATGCAAAATGCTTGATATTTCCCACCTTGGTGTACATACATATGATCTCTCGCTAACGATTCGCCGTCAGAGGCATGCAGGCCAGCTGATTTGTTTGCACACTGCCATACTGATATGGAGTATTCATTAGTTGAAAGTCATACGATGTGGAGTGATGCAATGCTTTCGTCTCTTTCTCAATGCATTTGACACTATCTATGATGATGACAGACAGTTTCATTCTGCAAACAGACCAGAATTTCACTTGCACGAATGTGAATCAGATTGCGACATGATGCTGAATGTGTTTTTTTCTCTATTCCCTTTCAGGCGGTGACAAGCATTCTGGTCTCCAGTATCATACAGCTCTGGATAAACGATGGTCGAATTGGTGGATATTTTTCATTTCACCGTTTTGGTACGTGGCGCGACAGATTTGAAATAACATACATGCACTGTGATGTATTTTCTCAGTTGTCGTCAACCGACATGTACATCATTTAATATCCAATAAAAACTGGTTATAATAAAACTGAAAGCTTCTTCTGTTTTTCATCAGAAATCTGTCCTGCAGTAAGAATAGATTGATGAGCGTAACAGTTAAATAATAATAATATTAATGACAACAAAGTTAACAGCTTTATTCCAAAGAATATTTGTAGTACATATATGTAATTTTCAGCGTGCACGACAATAATGCGCCACAGGATATGACATACAAAATTAGTGTGTAATAGAAGATGTGAACAACAATAATATAATAATGACGAAAAAAGCTATTGGGAGTATTTGTTAGAGTGCCCTAGTAATTTGATCGTGTCATACCTAACGGATTTCTCATCACATAACAGCTGTGCCAGATATGGTATTGTAGAGTTCTTGTACTTGGTAGTTCTACCGTATAGCCTCCTATAGCTGCTTCTAGTTCTACCAGATGAAATGCTAGGAGAGAGCTGCGTATAGAGAGGATGCTCGAGGTGTGACAATACATAGTATTCGCTAGTTTTTTACATGACATTAGATGTCTATCCACAATAGTGTTAACCAATTGGTTTAACGATATCCCACTTGTCCTAATAACGGCTTTCAGTGCCCTCTTCAGCAAAGCAAAGTCTTTCTTAAGTAGTCCAGGAAAGATTATTAGAAATCAATAAAGAGAGATGGGTAGAATACAAGAATTGACAAACTGAGAAAGCAAAGACTGCTTTATACAAGACTGCTTTAAAATCCTAAGGTAGAATCTTCAGCAAAACATCTTTCTAGTAACTAGCAAGATGTGGGGGACAAGGAAAGATCGAAGGAAATATTCAGTCGAAGATATGATTTCAACCTCTATGCCGTCAATAAAAGTGTGGCCATGTTAGCTGGCTATTTGCTGTAGGTCACGTTTTCGTGTGAAAGTGAAATTGACTACCTGACATTTAGACGGATTCTGCCTAAGACTGTTTGAAGAGGACCACTGACTAATTTCCGACAGAAAGTAATTTAATTTGAAACAATCTGACTAAGAGTTGACAGGTATAGAAACAGAGAGGTCATCAGCATACTTAACAAACGAAGCAGCATCAGAATGAGGCAAGTTATGTCAGAAAAATTAAACAGGAAATGAGAGAGAACTGTACTTTGAGGAACACCAGCTAAAGTAAGTGAGGTAGTGGAGGACTTTCCATTGTAGACAGTGTACTGCTTCCTATCAGAAAAATTGGGATGCAACCAGTTATATGTCCAGATCTCAGCCTGTGTCGCAACAAGCTCACTTAGCAAGGGAGACCTAGGTACAGAGTCAAATGCAGATGTGTAATCGAGGAAGACCCACCTTACGTACTTATCTCTTCTATATAAACTAGAGAGTATATTATGATATTGGACAACAGTGCCATCTAATCTACACTTACTGTGTTTATAAGCAAACTGGTTTGGGTCATTGAAAGGCTTTGAAGAGGGTTCAAGATTAAGTAAAATAAGTCTTTCCATAACTTCCAAAAAAGGTGAGGTAATAGCAATGGGTCAAAAATCTAACAGTAGGTCCACATGCTGATTTACACACTCGAACAATCTTGATATTTTCCCATGTGTCAGGTATAAGATGTATTTGTTCAAAGTCGGCTAATTCAATGAAAGTTAAGGATGCCATCTGTGAGATCAGATGAGTGATGCTACTGAAATTGAATAAACACTGAGATCCTTCTCTATGCGTTTGATTGTTGCAAGTGGCTCTCGAATTGCTGCACGATGCTTTCTGACCCATGTAGAACAGGTGACTGACAAACAATTCGTGTTGAAACTCCAGAGTGTTTTTCTTTATGCAGATTTCCAAACTGATTACAGAGTGGTGAAGGACTATCTTGAAATATCAATTCTGGTTGTCGCATCATCATTATCCATTCTGTCGTCCTATGGTTGAGACATGTTTCAAACTACTGATTGTGAAGGTGACTGATGCGGTTTGTTATTGTTGAATGGCTGTCCTCATGGTCACTGTTTCCTATGTGCACTCTCGAATTCCCCCCTTAACTACTTTCCCACCGAGAGTGTCGGTTTTCGCCTTAATATCCAGTTTACTTAAAGTAAGCTATAGATTGCACACGAATTTCACATTTTATACATTCATCCTTCGTTTTTATAACTTCTCGAATTACAAAGTCTGCCACAGGATCAAATTCACAATAAACAGGAGAATCATCAGTAACCTCAGACAGCCCTTCCTCACGCCTCATCTCGGTGAGAATTTGTCAGTCAGCATGTGACATCGCTACTTCGAAGTTGGCAGCGATTCACGTATGTTTCCAGCACTGAACCTGACATTTTTCAAGCATTTGTCAGATAACGACAGACACTGTGGAAGAAATTCTCAACGTCAGCGAGGGTGATACGCTCAGGAGACATTCGTTCTATGCTCTGTTTGATTATGATGCGTAGTGTTGCAATCTGATCCGTTTCCAACTTCAGCCTCGCATATGAACGCCGTTCTAAATGAGGGATTCCATCAGTGAATCCTTCACTCCAACCAGGATGATGTGACCAAATGTTTCTTTCGAAGTGAAGAGAAAGATGTTAAGGGGACGTGTGTTGCAAAGACTAAATCATCATACTTTGACAGTTTGAAAACTTATCTCTTCCTTCCGGAGGCAAGAACCCTCTCAATTTTTCAAAATTTCTGCTTCCTTTCTTTGGAAATACAGTTAACTTCACTATCTTCTATCTTCCAACTTGTTGATCACATCCTAAATATCCACCTGATTATCTCATAGATTATTCTGACATCTCTCTCCTTCCTCTTGCTTTTCTCATTTCAGTCTTTACGCTCTGCTTCTTTTCTTCTTCGTTGTTTTCTTCCCTGCGCTGATTGAAAAATTCAGCTGTTCCTTTCGCTCATTCTTCATATCCACGTCATCATCACTCTCTGCTCTAACCGTATTCAATTCTCTGAAGACAGAAAATTGCTCGTATGACAACCTTTTCTTTCCTGATTTGTCTGCACATTATTTCAGTCAAACAACTTTCACTGACTTGCTGATTGATTTCACCGTTCTACATTCTTTCTCACCAACCATATGCCAACGAAAATCTGCTGCCTGAGTAAAATAATTCTGGTGATGTACACAATGTCTGTGAACCCATTAGACGAACTGGCTTGACAACAGGTTTGAAAATTAAGGTCTTGTGTTTTGTCCTGAGTGCTGTAGATCTGCACGCTGTCTTCAGATGGATAAGTGCCAGTTTGACTTTCTCTGATTATTCTGATTGTGTTTAGTATCCTCATTTGTGCAGGACTTTTTCATCGATGCAATGTTGTTCATCGAGGCAGAAAACAAAGACGACTTCACCTTGATCTGCCTCTCTGATTGTGACTGGTGTTCGCTGTAGTGTCCTCCTCTCATTCACCTCACATTCTGAACACTGTGTCTCTTCGATAGACGTGTTGCTATTCGCCGGTTTATTTGTATGTAGAGCAGGCGAAATAGGTGAAGACATTGATAACTTAAGCTCAGAAGATGAAATATTCCTAAATGGAAAGAGTCAAGCGCCCACTATCTCACTGATGAATGAGTCATTTTCAATTATTCGATCCGTATCCTGTGAAGCCTAGATGGATGTCAGGAGAAGGAGTATGTTCAATCTCGTCTGTGAATTTGTTGATTGAACGATCAAAGTGTGAGTGTGGTATGAAGTGCTGTCACTACATATTCCATGAGACTATTCATGTGAGAATAATCACTTGGTTCCATGTGCATGTCTCCATCCGATAACTTCACCAACGATTATCCGACATTCACCTTGGATAAACCACAAACTGTGATGGAGTGTAGTCGAATAATATAGAAACAGATAGTCCACTGTTTGATGACAGAGATAATGTATTGTGGCATAGACATCATCATGTCGACAGATACAAATACGCTTTTCCATGCCTGATAAGCAGGTGGTGGTTCTCGCGATTATTCAAAATCACAGCTGGCGGCATTATAATAGCATATGCAATTGATTATTGAGTGTGCTGGCCATGCTATGCTCATCAGTAGCTCGAAAGTGTTTTGCCACAGTTTGTGAGTAAAACTATCGCAAAGCAGGAGTAGCCGCGCGAAACAATTCATCGATTCAACAGAATCCTGGAATTGCATAATTACACTTGTGCTGTTCATATCAAGAGAATATGTTGTGAGGTGAGTGGCGAAGTAACCGTATCGCTTGCGACAGAGACTCCACAGCTGTCGACGAACATACACACATTTATCTCATCAAAGTATCTCGCTTGAGAATGCAAGCCACGATGAGCCACGTCAACGTGTGTCAATTTGAATTGCATTGAGTAAGCTGAGTGTAGGATGAATAATGAGGGTCATCGCACTGCTGCTTGATCTTAGTCAAGAATGAATCCATAGCAGTTGTGATTATTATTGTATGAACAGAAAAGCATAACTGACATTTTCATCCGCCTATTTGTATATCACAATCTCTTTCTTCCTTGCATTCTCTTATCTACGATTATAATTAATGAATGTAAATGTGAAATATGCTGTGAAAATATCAGTATGTGAAACATGACCCTGAAGCCAAGAGCATCAACAAGTCACTCATCGCACCATTTCAATGCAGAAATAATAAACACAGAACCTTTTAGACTTCCGCAATAGTCGTGTACTTCTCTTATCACATAAATGAAACGTAGTGTGCGCATATGCTGATAACGTGAGTGTGTGATATGCTGATACGACAACAATGTGTTTCATTGAATTTCATGCGACAGAAGACGGAGAAGAGTGTTCACCTGTAGACAGGTTCACGCTTTCTTGGTAAGCCACGCTGTCGTCTGTTGGAGGATGCAATTGTGTGAGGATATGACATGTTAGCATAACTGGCTTTCGCTTTCACAGAAATTATCAGTCCTCTGAATAACACAATTTCACGTTCACATATTTGGTGAAGGCGATAATGAAATGTATTGCTGGTAGTTCAGCATTGACAATCGCAGTGTTTATTGTCATTGGTGACTTCAAATCAGTGTTGCTGGAGTGGTGAAGTGCTACTAAACCCCATGTACAATTATCAGCTCACTTGACTAACAATCCATATGATGAAGCAGATCACAGGATATGTGAGACGAAGGATTCTCAGTATTCCCAGAGGTTGTTACAAGTCATTGAGTATTGTGATGGAGATGCCTGAACTCGTTCCATCTGTACACTCAAGGTGATTATATCGATCGATGATGGCGTCAGTGTCGCGTTGTTCTTAGTGGTACCAAATAAGTACTTAGGTGCTTCACATTTCGTAATATAACTTGAATTATTTTGATTCTTGTTATTTTGTAAGCTTGCTAATAACATCTGTATTATTATTATTCTTAGTAATAATGTCATTATTCTTCCCATCATCGGAATTGTATTACCACTCTTCTACTGTCTATTATTACTAAAGCAGTTGCACGCAGACTTTATGTAAGAACACTTTGTCGTCTTTGCTCTACTACTGGTCAATTCCACACAATCATATTGATCACCCATTTCTCACACTGAATACGCCGTTCCGACTTCTGCCTGTTTCCAACTTTCAAATAGTCACCTCTTACAGGATGCAACTCACATCACGCTATTCGTTTTTCGAGGACAAATGTTGGCAGTATCTTATTGATCACAGGATATTTTTGTATAATATAATAACGATCGCAGAGCTAATGAAAATGAATCATCGAATAGCGAATTTTCTGCGTTGTTCACTTCGTTGTTCTCTTATGATGAATGTCTGCCTCGTCTTTCCGATACTCTCTGGTTTGACATCTACATACGTTCCGTCTGTTTTCAGTTGAAACTATGCTTCTCAGACAGTGAAGCGAAGGAAGTGACTCTTTCAAATTTCTTCTGTTGACAGTGACGCCATCACTCAGAAATTTGTGAAAAGCCCTAGATCGTATTAGCTACACCCTTGCGTTGAACATGTTTCAGACTCGTGAGGAAATCACACTTTGAATCTACCTAGTTGCTGACTGCAGGCTTAATAAAATTCAGCAATCTCATATTTTTTTGAGACCTGCAATACACGGCATCTCCAATGCACTATTCAGGGAGTTGTTATGAGGAGGCCTTCGTAATATCCTTCAAACATGTGTCACTAATCTATCGAGTGTGATCCTCAAACGAAATGAGATTGTGTGTTACAGTCGAAATGACAAGCAATATAAAACACGCGATTTTGCTCGCACCAATAGATGATGTGTTAAATTTCCTCAACACGAGCAGAAGCGAGTGACAAGCACTGTAACAGCCATAGAAACATAAACCGCCCTTTCCTCAGTACGTCAGCAAAATAACATACTCTGCCGTTGCTGTGAAGTGTACAGAATATGATGTTTGTTGACAGTTTGTGAGTAAGAAACCAAAGGCACTGCAGGATTATGAAACCATTAATTGCTCATGCAGACTAATGCAACAACACAATGACACTTGTTGTGTTCACATCGAAAGACTATATATAATAAGGAGGAGTGTGGCAATCACTGTGACTGGCCTCCGTTGATAGTGGATCTGAGAACACGACGACCGTTTGATATCTACGAGTGTTCCACGACACATACAGACATCTATATGGTCAAATCACTTACTCACACTCGTCTTCGATACTGGCTATCACTCTTGAGAATAAAAACCACGAACGGTAAGGCACTTCAGTGTGTGTCAATGTGTGTGTGTCACATTGAGTAACCTGAGTAGAAGATTGATAATTCATGAAGGTAGTCACACTACTGCTACAAACAATACAAAACTGCATCAGTAGTGTTCTTTAATTAATAATGTAATAATAGAAACCATTTTTGTAATTATGATCTGCCTATTTGTATATCACAATCTCTTTCTCGTTTTTATTCTCTTATCTACGCTAATTATTCTCAATGAATGAATATCTCAAATACGCTCTTCTTGACCCTGAAACCAAAAACATCAGCAATTCTGACAGCACACCATAATCTTGAGAAAATGATAAACACAGAAATTGTTGGATCGAATCACTACGCATTCACTTCTCTAATTACATCGACAGTATGCGTTGGGTTACACAAGAACAGTGTTTCATTGATTTCACTGTATGAGACAAAAGACAAGAAAGAGTGTTCACTTGTGGTCAGATTCACGCTTTGTAAATTAGCCGCATTGTCATTTGTTGGCGAATGCGTTCGTCGAAGTGATTGTGTGATGAATTGTGCAGTAAACAAAAATAGGGTTGTCGCTTCCACAGGGATCATCAGTTGTCTGAGTACTGAAATTTCACCTTCATATATTTTGTGAAAGGGATCAGAAAATATTGGTGATAGTTTAGCATAGAAAGTCGCTGAGATTATTGTCATTTTTGACTGGAAATCAGTGGTGGTGAAGAGGTGAGGCGATACTCAACACAATTTACCCTTATTACTGAACTTGATTAACAAGCATCGTTACGGAACAGATGAAGGCGAAATGTCGAGTGGAAGTGTTGTGTCATATTCTTTGTATCTGTATTTATTCTGTTTTCAGTTATGACATACTTCAGCACTCATCATTGTTCAATCGAACCACTGGATGCGATTGTTTATTTCATGCGCCGTGTTGGATGTTCCCATCCATGTTCCTGTCCATCCTGACGTGATCATTGAAACAAATAATCGAGATAGATTTCAGAGTGTTGTCTTGTTCACATGTTGTGATTCGTAGAAACGATGTTATACTGTGAGAGAGATAAGAGTGTTCTACACGATGTGCGTCGTCTTTCATACAGTGATATTATCGCTTTTCTCGAAACCACAGTGACATATGTTTTTTTGTTACGGATGCTTCTTAAGTGAGTATATCTCATAAAACTACAGCGCAGCAACGAAGCTGCTTCTGCTTTTCCTCAGAAAACTCTCCTTCAGTAAGGATAGGTTGATCAGCGTAACAGTTAAATAATAATAGAAATAATAATGATAACAGGTTTTTTTCAAGCAATATTTGTGCTAAAGTTATGGAATTTTCAGCGTGCATTATCATATTACATCTTATTACCTTATAAATTTGCAAAAGAATTTAAAATCAAAAAACATAGGTAAATAAAAAGAAATAAAAGAAACAGTGTTGCGTTTACAGTTTTACAATGCTTTTCATGATATGAAAACCATTTGCCATAGATTACGCGTATATCATTGCCAGTAAATCCGATAATGCAATATCTTATACCATTTGTAAGATGAATGATGAAACCAGCTAATATAATAATATGAAGAATATATAGACTTTTGTTGAACGTCGTAGACTACAAATTGGCCACTGTGATTGACATTCATTTACAAAGTCATGATTCTCACTTCCTGAATTTTTTTCATGTCTTTTAATAGTACCACTGAATAAGTAGATAATCCATAGGAAACTGATGAAACAGTTGGTGAGTATTGCTAACACTGAAATACTTCCAATTGTCAAACTGAGTAGGTGATCAAAAGTGCTCATTATGAGTACTTCGTTTGGACCAGTGGAGTGGAGTGAATTGTCACTTGTATAAGCTTCGACTGATATTCAAGCGTCATGAATGAGTTTTTATTCAACAGATATTTGTTGTGTCTGTTTTTTGTCAAAAAGTCATTTGAAAAGATAGTTGTTCTCTTATTGTAGACTAATCAGCATCCTTGAATTCATTGTAATTATAGCCTACAGACTGAGAAATAATCGTGGTAAAAATGCCCAAAACTGGTCACTATTTCTAGTGTGTGGAAAATAAACGAACAAACACATTCTTACCTCCCTGTTTTAAATTTCAGGTTATATAAGGATACAAGTGTAACGACAAAATCTGTATCGAGTAATAACCTACAATATTGAATGGAAAAAGAAACGCCTATGCAATTTTCATGTATGGGGAAGAAATATGCAAACATAAGTCTGCCAGGAAATAAATAAGATAGTTTCAGAGAAGTTAGTATACGTGAATACAGTGGTGTATGAACATTTAGTCTTAAGCTCACCTACTCTGCCTCCATCAACTCGCTTTTTGTTTCATGTTCATGCTGTTTCTAATTTCTACCTGATAATCATTGTTTAAGATTTTGGATTATTGTAGAGATATCTGTATGGATTTGGCAACGAGCCAATGTCAGTTGAAGAGATCACCCAAGTGGCTGAATGATTAACCAGCTTGGACGTGTAATCTCCACACTCTGGGCTCCTTCCCTGATGAACAGCGTCAAACTTGTACGAAGTGGCTTCCCAATGCTCCCTGTCTTTCAATGATCACTAACTGACGTTGGTTTCTGGCGAAATCCACATTCACTATGATCATTAGTCAAAATTACGTGGATTTGGTTTTCCTGATATCTCTGATGAATCACTATCAAATGTATTTTCCAGTCTTGGCTTTGTAGAGAATTTTGTTCGATTGGTTGGTGATTTCATCATGAGCTGACATCAGTCACAGAACCATTGGAAAACCTACAGGAAATATTTGACAGCTGTTTCATTCTGGTGCTTGGGAATCTTCAGCAGTACGCACCGACTGGGGCTTGTAACCAAGATCTGGTTAGAAAGCGATCTCATAGACCGTTAGGCCACTAAGAACCGATCCAATGGCCAGTCGATGAATTCTAACTCCTGCCAATTCATGACATAGCCTGACCACTTGGCAATGTCTCTTTCGCTGAGTTACTGCCTCACCTTCAACCTGTTGTACCCTACTGGTCACGGTACCTACCTCCCTGAAAAGAGCCAGCAGCTAGTGAGCATCAGAATTATTTTCAAGTATTGGTTTTGTGGCTGGTTGTTTTTGATTGTTTGTAGAATTTCATCAAGAGCTAACATAAGTTAGAGAACCAATGCAAAATGGCTAAATGGTCACCAAAAGGTCCTGGTTTTCAACCCCGATCGGTGCGTACTGCTGAAGAGTTGCAAGCACTAGGATGAAACAGCTGTCAAGTACTCCTTGCAGGTTCACCAGTGGTTCTCTAGCTGATATCAGTTCATGATGAAATCCTTCAACTAATATGTATTCCTTTATTTCATTTGTTTAATTTTGTCTGTGTTTGTTCTCCGATATATTTTGACCTCTTACTCCACTTACGTCTGTGTATTTCCCATCACCCTATCATGCATGCACTAATTCATACAGCTTAGTTGATGACATTGTCAACAGAAGCAGGCCATCGCTAGAGTAGAGCCCAAATGGTAAAGAGTGAATTGGCTTTCCGATATTGACATAGAGGAGATTGTATGATGAGGAAATGAAAGCTTAAAGGTAATCATGGAACCAGTTGAAGAGGACTGAAGAGAACAGGTGGCACAGTGGTTAAGGCGCTCACCGTACATGCATATGGTCTGGGGTTCGATCCTCATTCCATTCACACCTGATGTCAATGGTTGGCCTGCTACAATTGTCCTACCGATATCACATGCTGAAAATTCCATAGTTGTACCGAAATACTGTGTGGAATCAAGCTATAACATTTCTGTTGAAGTCCCATATTTAAAGTTTATGAGGCCTAATAATCATGACAAATCGAATCGCGGCCAGTGTTAGTTAACACTTAGAATCAGCTAAAACAAGTCGGTCATACAATGCGACTGGACAGCCTAGAAACTCAATCGTATGCAGCCAGTTCAATAAGTTATTTGTTAGCGTAACTTTCCGAGTGTGATAATATTCATGTATCATGTATTTCTGCAAGGTAAAAGTTGATTTTTCTTTCATCAGCTCGAATCCGTCTGTTTTCTGTCTTCATATTAGTGGACTAAGGGTGAGTCGAACTGACTGAGTGATCAATATCTGGTCTTTAATCAAGTTGCCTATTCAGTTGTAGTATCAAACCTACAAATCAATTCAGTTATTATATTGTTATGACCAGAACTACGACCCAGTAGACTATGAGCGATTACGAACTTAATGTGCTGGCTAATCTGTCCTAATCGCACGTCAATCATAACAACCACAATAACACCGCTGGCACTCAGAGTAAGAAAAAAAGTCTGGACGTTGATAAGAGAGCTTTGAATGTCTCAAAACAACAGTCAAACAACGGTTGACAGCACTTGCGTACGTGTAGTTTTAAAACGTCCTTGAAAGGCACTAATGTCATCGATAAATTAAGGCACTGAACAGCCAATAGGATTTCAAAGGTCATAAGTAGCGTGAGAGAAAACAAAGTCACAAATCAATAAGTGGAGTGAGCGAAATACAAACAGACACGTGAAAATGACATGTAGATAATTAGGCCTATATATCATAAATCAGCTTAGATAACAGCCTAGCACGGGCTATTACAGTCAAAAATATCTCTTAATTAACTAACCAGTCGTCCGTTATGATTAGAGGCATGTATATTCACACAAACATTTCTCGGAACATATAACAATGTTAGTTAATCACTGGTAATGAATAGACAGTTGCAGCGAAGAAAATTTTCTTTTCAACAATGTCATCAACCAGGCTGTACATTCTTGTGTTTATAATGAATGGGTGAGGAAGTTCCAGAATAATTTCCGGTGAAGGGTCAAATTAATATAATTACAGTTCGGAGTTAAAATGCCATAATGAACAGGGTGTGGGCGGGTAAAACTCGAATAAAGTGGCATCATAATTATTGGGAAGATTGACATATTGTGCAATAAGTGGTTAGAAATGTGGAAGTAACTAAACAGACAGAATGTTTGGATAAAAGATCTAGTGGGATTGTAGTTCCCCTATACCAACTATAAAAACATACACTTTTTAATCTAATTTGCATACTTATATTATATGTTTACAGAGACCGATTTTATATGTACTTCGCAAACATTCGTCAATTTACCGTTGAACTTTACCTTGACACAATTTTTGAAAATTAGACTTTTGCTATAATACACGATTGTACTCTTCACAAGTGCCTTTTGATTTTACGTTGTGGACGTCGAGTAGCCACAACGTCTATGCACATTGATCAACATGAAGAAGTACTAGGAAATACGTGTACGCTAATTTAGTCAAATAAAGCACGCAACAGGATCATAACTAATGTGAATAACGAATAATTGTCTATGCGATTAGGGATTAAATATGTAGAAATAATAAAACCATTAAAAGCGATACTTAAATAATAAAATTACAAAACATACACGAAGTTTGGACATGAAAATATGGTAGTGTGAATAGGGATTAGGAAGACTTAAAAATAACATGAATAAACAGGAAGTTTGGATAAGAAAGGCGATGGGATAGTCACTATTGGAAGAATTACCTGTTTATGATAGCCATGGCAGGGACAAGGATTGTACGCATTTCTTTTGGATACATAGCGTGGGTTTGAGCATTTGGATAGCTAGTGCCTCGGCTATGTCCAGATGTGTTGATTCTACTCCCTTTAATAGGTTTGATTAAATCTTGTAAATCATTATTATTGTTTTACTTGAAATTCCTTTGGGAATCTCCACTTCGATGGGTGTGTCGATATTAACTGACAATGGAGTAGTGTAGTTAATGATGTTCGATGTAGGCACTGTTGGCCAGGTTAACTGCCATTGGCCAGCCTTCTAGCAGAGTCTTCAGGTATGCAATTGGAGTACCACAAACCTCAGGGACCATCTTTCTGACACCGTGTTTCTTACTGACACTGATCCCGCTGGGCTGGAACAGCTCCCACCTCTTGCTAGATGAAGCTGCCGATCTCATCTTACACACACATCCTGACCACCTCGCTACGTAAACGCTACCTGAACTTGTTTGTAAGAATCTTTTGAATGTTGTTATATCCACTGCCTTCCAGAATAGACGAGAGCATGTTCCATTCTCCATCCTTGAAAAGGCTTCACTGTAACAATCACACAATCATCACTCATTTGATGCTGCATCATTATTCTCACATCGTGATATTCGACTTGTGTGCACAACGACTTTCTTTCAATGAAAAGCAAATAACCGTAGAAAATAGGAAACAGAAGAAAATTTACATTGGGCATAACGCTAATTATCCTGTGATTACAACTTGACCACTCACCAAGACAATTAACTCTATACTGCACTCGAAATTTCCACAGAGATTTCATCACTCAAAGGGTTGATTACAAATACATGTTGATGTAAATGAAATGATCCCATATACTAATGGCTGATACACGTAGCTCGACATCACTCACGTCAGTTACACTGAAAATGACAAGTTTTATCCTCAAAGTCAACCAACACTTATTATCTTATCAAATTGTGAAAGTGACTGTGAAAAATGTGAATCAACAGAAATGAAGGAGCACACAGTTTATAGACAGTGTTCAGTGAATTCATTGAAGATTTGAGCGCATTCAGAGATGATCACTTTGAATGGAGCAGCGTCGAACAAATGTGGCATGGTAGGTTGGCAGTTAACTAAATAGTCCACTGCATGTATTTGGAGCATGTATCGATGCGATTGAGGACTGCAGAACTCATGTCTTTTCACCGACAATGCACTCACTCTCACTACATCCCTCCTTCTCTCGCTCTCTCTCTCTACCTCTATTCAGAAAATTGAAACCAACTTACCCTCGAAAATATAACTCATATAAACAAATTATCATAATGAGAGATTGTTAATCCACCCAAAAAATCTGGCTATTTATAATAAGGCGAAAAACGAATAATTATGTGTTTCATTAAACGACCCGATATTTATACAAAAATTTTTCACTTCTAAGGTATAATTTGGGGAAGGATGTCGAAAGTAGCTATTAGTCTATGAATACCACTATTTAAAGAGTTGAATAATCATGGCTCTACTACACATTTATTCAATTCCAACGAAATTCACACAAATCAGTTGGATAATTTGTCAACTTGCCGACATGGACGCAGATTGACATTCGTATGAGAAGAGATCTGTCTCACTACACATCTGATGGATTACACTACCAATATATTCGGATGGACTATCGGGATCATCGCGATAGTCGCAATACTCGTCAACTTCTATATCGGTTTACTATGGATAGCTAACCTGTCTGCTTGTTCACAGAGAAGGCAGAACAGTCAGTCTATGGAAGTAAATGACAGTGGTGATCAAAATGAATCACAAACAGAGTCATCGCACACTTCATTACGTCAATCTACGAAAGTTCACATGTCACTCATTCTAATTTCTGGATTTGTTATGCATCTTACAGGAGGAGTGAGAATAGCTCACCTCACTCTGACTGGAAACGACATGCGTGTTATCTTCGGTGAGTGGTTCTGTAGAATTCATATATTCTTGTATTTGTTCTCATTGGACAGCTCTAATTGGTGTTTCGCACTTCTCTGTCTCGAAAATGTCTTCCCTGTATTTCTCGTCAGAACACAACAATTGACATTTTTGAATTCCGACAACTTCATCACAATTCAAGTGATGATTGTCATTTCAATTGCATTGACAACAAGCATTGCACCTCTAATTCCGTCGATTAAAATGTGCAGTCAGCATTATTACAACGTGAATGTTGTATACAGCAGATTTGTCCTGAGTATACTGCTTCCTTCAGCTATTTCAATTGTTTCCTCTACTCTCCTGATTAAAATGATATATAGACGAGAAATTTCGGTGAGCAGTAGTCAGCATCAATCTTCCTCACGTATTGAAAATTCTCACGATGTATCTGTATCATCAGCACATAGAATCTTTGCAGCCAAAATGAAAATAATGATGGCCTGTTCGCATCTTCTCGTTAAGCTACTCTCTTATTTATTCTCATTGAAAAGGAGTAACTACTGCTGCTTCTTAATAATTCAAAAACAGTTGGATATTGAAGATTATTACGTATTAGCCATACTGCTAATGCAGTGCATTCTACACACACTTCAAATTTTACTTTTAATGTTATCTTCACCAAACATTAACTGCAGCTATCAAATCATATATGTGATGATTCGGAGAATACTCCATCTTAGAAACTGATCACATGACTCAAGAAGGCTTTTAGAGTGAACGCCACAAGTAGAAATCCAGTGTATCCTGAGCTATTGATGTGTACTAGTCCAGAGTAATGATATTGTAGAGTTCCTGTTAGAAAATAAGTAAATGACGAATTATCTGTACCCGCTGTGACTGCCGTAACTGCCTGTTTGACATACTGATAATATGGTTTTACTAAAATCTTCCATCCTCTTTCAAAGAACAGCAACAGCAACAACATCAACGTTGTTAGCATAACCTACAGTCGAGTGAAGTTCGTTGAAACATGCTACACAGGTTGCATCTCTGGTATTCACTGTCATATTTGTGGAAAGTGAAAGTAATCCTATCTGCAAGTGACTCTGACTGTGTTCTCTCATAACTCATTATCCTCAATACGTGTTACACACTCTCTACATACACTTCGTTGATTCGGATTTGCATTTTCATATTTCAAATAAACGAGCTGGTGACGAAATTTAACGATGTTTTCTAATTTGAACTCTCTGAGCTTTCTTGATCTGGAACAACTGTATCTTCGTTTCCTAATTGGTATAGCTGTAAGTGCAACGCAAAGCTTCAGTTCACAATAAGCAGTGCCTCATCTATTTGAATCTAACCTGAGTTATTACTTCAATGATTGAAATGACTGTCGCACCTCACGACTCACCTAATCTCGCCTTGTTAACTGAGTTAAAACAGACAGTATATCTGACACGACACATTCCGAGATATTTGTGCATCTCGTCAGTCATAACCTAACCACACAGGAATATTACAGCCACACTCTTCTAATGTCTCACTCACAAATATCTCCAAGTTAGTGACTACATCAAGGAAGACTGAGGTATTACGGACGTTTACATTCAGCTGTTCGTTTCTTAACTTTCGAAGTCAGAAGAAGTGTGAGACATTCTACTCCGTACCATTCGTCTAATGTTCACGGGTGTGTAATAGTAATAATAATAGCTATCATTATGACATAGAAATGACCATTGCATTCACACTCACACCCACGTGACACTTCCTTTATTGTTTCGCTTAGAACTCTTTCCGAGTAGTAAGTTTTTCCTATCATCTCTTCCTTGCTCGCTTTCACTTCTCGTTTATTTCATGAGAATATAACCTGTTCTCTCACTTGAAATAATGTCCGCACATTTCATGTCCCCTTGCCCCCACACACCCACAGTAACCAGACGGAACCATTATGAATTCAAGTTGACATTGATATGCGTCGGATCCCCACTGAATTTACTACTTCCTTTCATTCGAAATCCTATTCATAATCCAAGTTATCTGTTTTACCAAATCATTCTTAGATTCGACACACAAGAAAATTAGGCTTACGGCTTTGTTTCTTACGAGACAACTATTCACACCAATCAGCTCCCGTTTTGAATTTGGACTAAACAATAAGAGGACGTAATTTGTTAGAAATATGTAATTTATTTGGTCAACACAATTCGAACATTTCAATCATACACCCGATTGTCACGTATACTTATGTGGAAGGCAAGTAGGTGTGTGAGTAGGATGTGCTTCTAATCTCAACTGAATATTTTCTCGAAACAATGATCAAATATTTGGTCTGGCTAACACTTTTATCTGACAACCAGCTCCCTGGTTCCTCTGATGACAGCCGTGTTTGACTAACCAGCAGTTAGAAGGGCAGGATAGTCAACTGGAACCCGATGGCCTTTAAGTTGTCTCCATTCGCAATATGCATCTGGAACCTCGATATCGCTGGTCTGATTGTGGATTAGAGTCACTCGGGTCACTGACTACAGTTACTCTAACGAAAGTTACATCAACAGAGTTGAGCCACAACAACATTGGGTACGCATTGATGCAAATTATAAAGAATTTATTGACAGAGAAGCGTGTCTACCTAAATTAACACTTTCAGTCTAATTCATATTCGCTTAATGCTCACAGATGAAGATTACCGAAGTTATGGAAAAGACAGTTAAGCGATTCTACTGACTTTATTCAGAACACTAGAAAGTATATTAACAAATACGGTTAGTGGATTATGTGGCAAAAGCACAGTTTCGATAGTTAAACTAAAGGCATACTCAATCTCATTCGTTGTTCTGCACTATTGTGTTACTAGAAAATATCTAAGCATCTCCTACTTCACCTCAGGTTAAACAAATGCAAATCTCGTCACTCACTTAACGATTCGTTGTAACCTCTGAAGAGACAACTAATAATCGTTTGTTGGTATAACATATATATGGTTACACAGTTAGAAAGTGCAAATACATAGCCGGACCTTTCTGTACCTTAGAGCGAGAATGGCTACCTGGACATTTAGAAGACAAACTGACTGAGCAAAGAAATATTTTTTAGAAGGATTGCTTTTTGCAAATTCGACTGGAGTAAGAACAAACTTCGGTGCAGAATAACGTCAATCCACTTCATTTCGCTGGTCTCTCTTCAGATGCGTATGACCTATGATCTTTAATAAAATAAGTCAGTGTTCAAGTTAAGCATAAGTTTGTCTATCTAACAGCATACTGTAAGAGCGCCATAGTGAAATAAAAAATCACAGTGATATGGCATCTGAATTATTACAGTGTATATTATATATGTATATATATCCTGTTAGAGAGAAGTTTCTCCAAAGATTATTTCACGAATTTATCGTTAGTGTAGTAGCAAAAAATTAGCACCAGGCACGTAGTTATATGGGAGAAGATCAAGGTTGGATGTGCGAAAATTCAAATGAAAACAGAATAGTGTAATGTGATGAGTGGAACTCAGAAGGTCAAGAAAGATTATCCCTTATTGAAGTCAGATGTAATAAAAACGGAGGGAAATGAAAAGATGAGTTAATGAAATTGGAAAACGAAGAGTTGCTTCGGGATGGGTCACCAGAGCAACTGATGACGAACGATAGACTCCTTTTGGACACACAGGTCAGCTTTCAACCGATTTATCACAATAGCCTCAGCAAACCAAAGAAGACTCGATCCTATTCTGTCTGTTGATTAAATTGAATTATCCCTACGGGTTTACTCAGTGCCTGTATCTATCAAGTGTTTGGTTATTGAATAGCTTAAATTGTTTGGCCCCTTTAACCGTCAACTACGGAAATCAATGTAACAATAGAAGATTAGATATGTTCATAGAAATTCATCGGGTGGGTAGTATAACATATAATTTGGGGAAAGTGAGAAGTATATGAGTGCTGAAATAGGAAACACAATAAACCATTTCTCGAACTTTCTAGAAACAAGGATAATTATTTTATTCTTTCACGTCTTCGGTAGAAAACAGGCCTTCAAGCCAGAGCTTTGAAGCTTCGGTATCAGAGGTGCATACCTTTACGGGTTGAAGTTGCTAGTCTCACGTCAAACCTTCCATCTTGGTTGGCATTACTGTCAGCTTAGGAAGGTCTAGGAGTCCATCGGCCGCAGGACAAACCCTGGACCACATGTGTGATTGGTGGGCGTTCTACCACCTGATTAGTGATGCACAGGAAGAAGGATGTAATACTTAATTCCACTGCCTCTCTGTGTATCCACGAGATCAACAGTTCTTCTTCAGCAAGTTACATTCGGCATACAGTTTAGTGTGTTCATAGTTGCAGTTCTGAACATCTACATGCATAAATGAATATGTCACAGATAAAATATAGTCTACTCACATCCCAGTTTTTACCACAATCTCTAGATAACAATTACGTTGAGTTGAGATTGAAATAATTGTGAGGAGAGCAGTATGGATGGATGAAGACAAAATTAACCAAGACACAAACAAAAGAAAATTATAATAAACATGGAAAATATTGAATTAAATTACTATAATTAAGACACCTGTAGACAAGATTACGAACAAGACTGAAGACGTCATTTTGAGAATCCAACGAAACAAATGGTGGTACCATCTTATTCCGCACAAATTGTTGTTCATGCTTTATTCAAAATGTTTAATGTTTCAGGGAATAACAGCTTGTTAGGTCTTTCGAAATCAGGTGATTTGGAACATAAAAGTTTTGAGCTCATTAAACATCAAAAGATGAAACTAAGTCATGTGTTATGAAAGGTGTATTTTTGTCCTTCTATCACTGTTGGAATCTCTAGCCAGTGTGTTATCGGTTGGATCACGGGCTGACATCAGTCAGAGAATCACTGGAAATCCTGAGAATACTGGTCAACTGTTTCCTGCTATTTTGAGACATTTCAGCAGTAGACACTCATCAGACTGGTGCCTTATTGTGAACAGTGTTCACATGATGTACAGAATCTTCATCGGAGTTCATTACATGATATTTTCCCCTCGTACCAGTCCTTAAAATTGAATCATAACTGACAACAGATCGTGTGACATAGTTTCATTTGACCTGAAGCGCGAACCGATCTCTTATGATGTCTCTCCTTTGTCTCCTTCGGGAAATACAATGCATTTGGGAGAAT
Source organism: Trichobilharzia szidati (assembly GCA_944472155.2). Taxonomy (NCBI): domain Eukaryota; kingdom Metazoa; phylum Platyhelminthes; class Trematoda; order Strigeidida; family Schistosomatidae; genus Trichobilharzia; species Trichobilharzia szidati. Next base: position 3,577,783 of record OX235275.1, on the reverse strand, counting down.
GGCAATCATAAAAAATCGTGGAGAGTTGTCATAAGTGTTTTAGATTTCATATCTTACTAGATTTAAACAAATTGAATAAGCGGGATAATAAGCATTAGATTGATGGAGGTATTCGTTAGCTCACGTTTTTATTGGGTTACTTGGTAAGCGAATTTGGCAGGTGTTAGGACTCATGGAGCAACAGTTGTAGCCTTGGTGGCTGAATGGTCAATGGGCCCGTCTCGTATCTGGAATGTCCTGGATTCGAACCACGGTCGATGGATATGTATTGAAGAGGAGTCCAAAACCAGGACGTAACAGCTGTCCAGTACTCCAGCATTTTCCAAAAGTACTCTAACTGATGTCATCTCATGAAGAAATCCTCCAACTAATCGATAGAGAACAAATGACACGGCAAGACACTTGAAATATCAGGTCAAATGAAAATCAAGGCGGTCAGGAGGGACAGTTATATGTCTCAAGGAGGATTGCACTAAACATGTTACATTACGCTTTGAAGCTTCTGCATTAAAGGCGATTATTTGAAAAAACACACAGGGATGGAATAATAGTACCTGGATAATATTAAAGGCGTAGTTTATTTCTCGTAGTCATATCAGTTTAGTCACACACCTTCATAATTCGTCTTATATTTACATATTTCTGTCTATCCCTCTTCCTTCTTTCACTTCTCACAACTTTCCATATCTCCTGTGTAGGCGCTGCATCATTTCGATCGAATATCGTCAGTGTTGTCTCCACAAGTACAGATTCAGTGATTAGCTGCTCACGCTCTCTCTTTCTGCATCTAACTATATTACTTCTCAATACATTCACCTATTCTGTGAATACATGCAAATCAATACAATGCAATGGTCGACTGGTTTTCTGAGGTGCTTGACTTCTCAGGGTCAGTCATTCCAGTTGTGGCTGAACTTTCATGCTGCAATAATCTAAATGACGCCGGTCTACTAGTTTGACCAATGTAATTGACCTCACTTACAGTGATTACATGGTATCTGGTAAATTATATTACGTTTCCTAATTGTATCTATCATGTGCTGAAGCTGACCAAGATTGCGTTTGAGTGAGTTTATTTGTTTCGATTGCAAGTTAATTGCAGTCTCAGTAGGAGTTCTTCGTAAAAAAGGGACTGAGATATTTCTCCTTCATGCGTCACGACTACAGAGACTGTGTATTCCATCTTATTTCTGTTATTTCTGTCATTTCTATTGCTAATCGTTTTCCCCTCATCACCTTTGTACATTTTTGAATAGGTTCTGTTCGGTGGTTGTTATTCACTAGTAGTGTTTTCCTCATTTGTTTTGTTCCATTAATTATATATTCTGGTTTAGTAGTAGTAATAAGTCGGGTGGTCGGATTATATAGACGCCTAAGCAGACCTGCGTGTACAGACTGTGGATGGGATGAATTAAATTGACAGTGTACCAGCAGAAGGCAAGACACAGAAGCACACGCATACTTTCAATTGATCAAACCGCTGTTTATCTATCTACAGTTTATATTCGTAAACAAATCTGTCAGCATGTGATTTTCTGTTTCGACATGAAATAGAATGTTCAAATATGTACAGTATTCCGTTGCCAATGCAGTACTGAATTGTCGAATTAACATTCCGACTCTAACATCAAGTAGAATGTTCAAAAAGATAATAATAATAAGATATTCTCATTTTGTACATGAGGGACGCCAGTTTATAAGCATCATCAATATGATAAATTACATATACGATTCGTAAGCATTTTTAATTATAGTAACTTGATAAAATACATTTTTTCTACCTGTATAGGACACACCCATTGTACAGGCATGGATAAGTATTATTTAAATTACATAAATTTGTTTTATGGTGAAATTACATAGTTGCTATCATTTTTTTCTTTGGTTTGTGGGAACAATATGATAACTAGTCATTCAGTGGAGCACATCAAGAAATATAGAAACATTGTCTTCACATTACCAAAATGAAACGCAAGTATGTTTTGGATGGATTACAAATATTTGGGAAAAAAATAAAGCTTGAAGTAATTCCCCATATAACTTTGGTGTGTACGGCGTCGAGTCTTTTTCTTGATTTATATCCAAATTTGGTAATAATTTAAAATAAGTGATACACTTGTATACTTTTAACAGCATTTTCATCGTAACATAATAAGTGAATTGTACTCAATGTAGACTAATAATAATGACAGTTTATATTTTCTAATAAACGAGTGTTTTCAAGAAATGCAAGCCATTCTAACAGACACGATCAGTTATGTTGTAAGTTACAATCGTGAAGTATTATAAATCAATGTTTTTTTATTGGTATAAAAGTATATTTCACAACTGTAATCCAGGTCGCGTCGTGGAGGAAGGTAATGCGTAATTCACGAGGGAATTGTAAGATATGGGACCAATAATGTTTGCAGATCATTTGTCATTGTAAATGGTCAAATATCCACATTCTTCATTCTCATTCAAAAAGTCAAATGGAAGCTTAAAATGGTGAGAGAGAAAAGAAGACAAACAACAGCAACGCAAAAGAAAGCAAGTGGAGTCTTCAAGGAGTGATTAATGTGGATATATACATTTATATTCTGTTTAGTAATTATAGTTATTTTGGTGCACCAACTAACTAGTCCCGTTATGCTAACTTTTGTATTGTGTGAATTAATATTATTGTCCTGTGTAAAATTGTCTATCATTTAATTCCAATAATATTAAAATTTATAATTGCAGTTTGTTGTAACTACACGTTTAATGAACTTAAAATATCTATGTAGGGTGAAAAAGAGGGTGTAGGATTCAGACGCAGAAGTGCACTGTCATCTTTGAGCAGTCTGGTGACTGAGGAGATAAACACTGCGAGTAGGTTTGCATCACACACATCAGCTGGTAGTCTATTCCAAATGACTGAAAACTTATTTAAGAAGAAGTTGTACCGCATGTGAGTCTGACAATGCTCTATAGCAGCTAGGTTGTGATGATTTCTAAGATTGTAACTGATGACAGCGGTAGGTTTAATTATTGGCTCGGAGGAGTGCACGAGCAGATTAGTTAGCTTGTAGTAAAAAATCAGGTTTAGCTTAAGACGTCTTTTCCAGAGTGGTTCTAAACTTAGTCTGTCGCAACGTTCATAGTATTGGAGACCGCTTTCTAAACCAAGAGTTCTTAAGGTGAATTGCCGTTGCACTCCCTCTAATTTAAGCTTGTCATTTTGTCTGAGTTCGCTAAGAATAAACGGACAGTGTTCTAAAATAGGTCGGACACATACTTTGTATAATAAAACCCTAGTTTCATAACAAAAGAAATTGCGAGTTATGCATCCTAGGAGCCTTCGTGTTTTACGTCTGGCATAATCAGTTTGTTCAGAGAACGTTAAGTTACTAGAGTATCTGATACCAAGATCTACGACTGAGTTGAGCTTGGCTAGTTTTCGCCCATTTATTTCAAGATTTAGGTCAAGGTTACTGTTGCCGATACAAATCCAGCCACATTTGTCAATGTTAAACTTTAGACAGGATTCAGCACACCATGTTGCGAGACCACTTAGTTCAAGATGTATTTTATTTACCATATCGCTTAGTTCATGAGCGTAGCAGGAGTAAACGACTTTGAGGTCGTCAGCATATAGGAATGATTTACCTGAGGTGAAGCAGTTGCAAATGCTGTTAATGTAGACTGTAAATAAAAGTGGACCTAGGACACTACCTTGCACAATCCCACTTGTGATCTCCATTGGATGAGACAATACAGATCCAACTTTGGTTATTTGTACCCTGTTGCTTAGAAATGATTTTAACCAGTTCAGTAATGGATTACGAATCCCACATGAATACAGCTTCTCAAAGAGAATACTGTGAGATACCATGTCAAATGCCCTAGATATATCAGAGTAGAGAACAACAATTAGCTTACGTGCTTCGCGACTACTAGTGATGCAGTTGAAAAAGTCGAAGTGGCAAGTAACGCAAGACCTATTTCTGAGAAATCCGTGTTGAGACCTTGTAACAAGATCTTCCCTCAGTATATAGTCTGTCAATTGATCTTTGACAACTTTCTCCATGATTCGCGAGACTGGAACGTTCCAATAGGAACCAAAGGGAACATTAATAATAATAATATTTCATATGACATCGTGACATGTCTTACCTCCCAGTGGCCTTTCCCATCTCAGTCAGAAAATCGTCTTAGCCGTCTGCTTGTTATCCTCTTCGTTCTTTAGTTCTCTGCGCTGAATGAAGAACTCAGCTCTTCCTTTCGCTGGTCACATCAACTTCACCATCCCTCTCTGTTCTGTCTGCATTCAATTATCTGACAGAGAATAGCTCATATCACAGCCTTTGATATTTTGAATTGTCTGCTTAGTTGTTCCGTCGAACAACTTTCACTGATTCGCTGACTGATTTCCTTGTCCTCTATTCCATCTCAACAACTATATATCGATGAAAGCCTGCAGCCTGAGGAAAAAAATTCTGGTGATGTAAACAAGGTCTTTGAACCCAGAAGACAAAGCGGCTTGACATCAGTTTCAAAAAATCAGTTCTGGCGTGTTGTCATAAGTGCCGTAGATCTGCACTTTGTCTTAAGTGTAATCAGTGCTAGTTTGCCTTTCTCTGATTATTCTGTTTGTATTTTGTATCCTCATTTGTGCAGGACGTTTTCATCGATGCAATGTTGTTCAACGAGGCAGACGACAAAGATGACTTCGCCTTGATCTATCTCACTGATTTTGATGGGTGTTCATTGTGGTGTCTTACGTCTCATTCCCCTAACATGCTGAATACTGTGTCTCTTCGATTGACGTGTTGATATTCGCCAAGATATTTGTATGGAGAGCAGGCGAAATATGTGAGGACATTAACAACTAATGCTTTGAAGCTGAAATATTCCTAAATGGAATGAGTCAAGCCTCACTAGCTCACTGATGACTGAGGAGAGCCAATACACTTAGATATTCTTAGTGACTGTAAAGAGTCGTTTAGATGGTACTGATGCTTCCCAGTTATTTTCACCATCGATTAAGTTTCCGTGTCCGCTTGTAGTTCTATCCATTAGGCCGAATTCGGCTGGATGTTTCGTCATTCGTAATACACTCATTCTCTACGGATTCGATAATCAAATCTTCAGTTGTATCTCTTTCATATATTGTAATATGAGACATTTAATGCTGACAATTTGTCCCATTCTAGCATGTGTTCGTGGGACATAGTGTGCAGTAACGTTGCTTAGTTGTTTCCTAATACTTCAACCTGTGTATTTCGCCTCCGAATCGTCGGAAGGTTAAATTCAACTTGAGAGATTTCGTTGCATTCTCAGATGTTTCAACCTTCTATGTTAGTACTACACAGGTTCCCCACTTCGATGTCAGCTCCAATGAAAAGTGCCGTCGTACACCCACAATTAATAAAATATGCGAAAGCGAAAACCTATAAATCTAAAATCGAATAGGTGACAGGTAGGAAAGATCACTTAAAGTTCATTTTGTTGGATCAGCATAGAATACGAAGAATAGGAATGATATAATATCCGACCTGAAAATCTGGATGGCACCAATATCTGCATGAAAAACAAGAGTACAAATCATTTGGATATGATTAAGATTAATATGGAGCAGTGAAGTAGAACTACAAAAAGCGTCATGATTATCTGGGTGGAACACTTGAGACACCCTGGAAGTTTGTTCATTTCTTTACTAACTTGCTTATTGAAGAATGTCACAGGAGAAACCCATCAAGGTTGAGGAATATGGAGGCTAGATCAGGATTTCATGTGAACAATGATGATAGCGAAAGAGCATGTTTATTTCAAACCAATTGCAGCAGGTATCATTAGTCAACATCTTTGAGAGAAACCTCTGTTGCATCAAACCCTTCGCTTACCTAGCCAACACACCTTCAACTGCTGGCAATTAAGATGACAGTTTCAAATCCAATGGGGTTTCGCGAATCACTACTAACAATTATTATTATAAAATCATTGTGTAAATAAACTGAACACTGACTAAGGAACAAGATTCTCATTTCAGACGATAGAGCCTGACTGTTCAGACTGTGCTACTTTATGGTCCAGTGAAATGCTGCTATATATTCTTGCGAAATGCCACATTTCCAGTCAGCCAATGTAGACTTATCAACAGACCCTATTCTTTTAAGTTGGAAATCAGACAGTGAGAGGGATCGAATAGGTATACAAGGACTCTGCTGCTAAACAGATCAAGAATCTATCAATCGATAATTACACAGGAATTGAGTAGCGATAATTATATTGTAAATACACTGAAGAGATCGTTGAGTGACTTGACGCACCAAGACATCAAGTGTAACCCGTGTAGATTATGGGAAACTTATTGTCCGAATGTGACGATGAAATTCTGTGAAGCAAGGGGTGGAATCTTGTGGGCAGTCCTGCAGCCAGACAGAGGCGACTACATTTATTGGTAAAGATTGAGATGGGTTCCTGAAGCTATATGTTTCATTCTGCATGCGAAAGAAGAATAACTTACTAGAAATAAAATTTGAAGCGAACTGCTGACAGAGTTCATCCTTGTCTGAGAAGATTAAACAATGTAAGCCTAGATCGACGCCTTCAAATGTTGAACCTGCATTCGAACTTCACATTGCTAGCTTGGAATGTTCGGCATAAAGTTGATGAGTTAGTGCAATCAAGCAGATTTCCAAATCGAATTTTGAAGTCCAGTCAACAACAAATGATAAAGTACCCGTTTACCTGATAGGCATCCATCTGTGATGTCCTACGTTAATTTCACGATCATAGCACATTTTGTGTATTTGATGCATTGGATAGAGTCTTCTATTCGCTGGTGAAGATACCTTTCTGAAAAAGACCTCACTACTGAATGTGTTCATCACTACTCTACACTATTTAATTCACTCAGTGAATTGTTTTTCTGAAGGCTATTTGTAAGGATATATTTGAGTGAAGCGAAGACGATGGTGTGTAAACAATAAGATGATAGTATCGCTTTTATAACTGGCTTCTCGTCATATGCGTGCCACCTAAAATTGAAATAGAAAATGTTATGTACTTTCAAACTTGACATGATGTCGTATAACACGAGTCTCCGAAATTCACGAGGTGTGCCAGTTGATTACACTTGTTACATAGAAGGTTGATGTTGAAATAATTAAAAATTATTCTGATTGTTTGCTTGCAATGGAAAATGAGGTGCAACATTTAATTTTGGTGGATCCTGATAAAAAAGGAAACATTTGTGTTACACCATTGCAAGTCCAAATACATAAAGGAAAACAGCACACTGAACTGACAGAATGTTATCGCCATGAATTACATATTGAAATATACGAGAGAGTAGACACAGAGTAACACGGAGATAAGCAAATGAAAATGACGTCACGATTGATAAGGAAACGTGATCCAGGAGATTCAAAGGCAATAGATAATGAGAAAGAATTCGAATGGAATCTAAGCGAAATAAGGTGGGATTCGGATGAGTCATTTTCAAATATTCGATCCGTATCCTGTGAAGCATAGTTGGATGTCAGGTTGAGAAGTATGTTGAATCTCGTCTGTGAATTTGTTGATTGAACGATCAAAGTATGAGTGTGGTATGTAATGCTGTCAGTATATATTCCATGAGACTATTCATGTGAGAATAATCACGATTATCCGACATTCACCCTGGATAAACCACAAACTGTGATGGAGTGTAGTTGAATAATATAGAAACAGATAGTCCACTGTTTGATGACAGAGGTAATGTGTTGGTGGCATAGACGTCATCATGTCGACAGATACAAATATGCTTTTCCTACTTTGATGAGCAGGTGGTGGTTCTAGCGATTATTCAAAATCCCAGCTGGCGGCATAATAATAGCATATGCAATTGATTATTGAGTGTGCTGGCCATGCTGTGCACATCGGTAGCTCGAAAGTGTTTTGCAGGAGTAGCCGCGCGAAACAATTCATCGATTCAACAGAATCCTGGAATTGCATAATTACACTTGTGCTGTTCATATCAAGAGAATATGTTGTGAGGTGGGTGGCAAAGTAACCGTATCGCTTGCGACAGAGACTCCACAGGTGTCGACGAACATACACACATTGATCTCATCAAAGTATCTCGCTTGAGAATGCAAGCCACGATGAGCCACGTCAACGTGTGTCAATTTGAATTGCATTGAGTAAGCTGAGTGTAGGATGAATAATGACGGTCATCGCACTGCTGCTTGATGTAAGTCAAGAATGAATCCATAGCAGTTGTGATTATTATTGTATGAACAGAAAAGCATAACTGACATTTTCATCCAACCATTTGTATATCACAATCTCTTTCTTCCTTGCATTCTCTTATCTACGATTATAATTAATGAATGGAAATGTGAAATATGCTGTGAAAATATCTGTATGTGAAACATGACCTTGAAGCCAAGAGCATCAACAAGTCACTCATCGAACCATTTCAGTGAAGAGATAATAAACACAGAACCTTTGAGACTTCCGAAATAGTCGTGTACTTCTCTTATCACACAAATGAAACGTAGTGTGCGCATATGCTGATAACGTGAGTGTGTGATATGCTGATACGACAACAATGTGTTTCATTGAATTTCATGCGACAGAAGACGGAGAAGAGTGTGCACCTGTAGACAGGTTCACGCTTTCTTGGTAAGCCACGCTGTCGTCTGTTGGAGGATGCGATTGTGTGAGGGTCTGGTATGTTAGCATAACTGGGTTTTCACTTCCACAGAAATTATCAGTCGTCGGAATAACACAATTTCACGTTCACATATTTGGTGCAAGCGATAATGAAATGTATTGCTTGTAGTTCAGCATTGACAATCGCAGTGTTTATTGTCATTGGTAACTTCAAATCAGTGTTGCTGGAGTGGTGAAGTGCTACTAAACCCCATGTAGAATTATCAGCTCACTTGACTAACAATCCATATGATGAAGCAGATCACAGGATATGTGAGTTGAAGGATTCTCAGTATTCCCAGAGGTTGTTACAAGTCATTGAGTATTGTGATGGAGATTACTGAACTCGTTCCGTGTGTACACTCAAGGTGATTATATCGATCGATGATGGCGTCAGTGTCGCGTTGTTCTTAGTGGTACCAAATAAGTACTTAGGTGCTTCACATTTCGTAATATAACTTGAATTATTTTGATTCTTGTTATTTTGTAAGCTTGCTAATAACATCTGTAATTATTATTATTAGTGTTAATGTCATTATTCTTCCCATCATCTGAATTGTATTATCACTCTACTACTGTTTATTATTACCAAAGCATTTGCACGCAGACTTTATGTAAGAACACTTTGTCGTCTTCGCTTTACTTCTTGTCCATTCCACACAATCATATTGATCAGTCATTTCTCAAACTGAATGCGCCATGTCGATTTCTACCTGTTTCTGACTTTAAAATAGTCACCTCTTACAGGATGCAACCCACATCACGCAATTCGTTTATCGAGGACAGTTTCTGATTGATCTTGGGATTTTATTGTATAAAATAATAACAGCACAGCTTATGAAAATGAATCATCGAATAGCGAATTTTCTTCGTTGTTCTCTGATGATGATGATTTCGCTCGCACCAATAGATGATGTGTTATATTTCCCCAACACGAGTAGAAGCGAGTGACAAGCACTGTAACAGCCATAGAAACATAAACCGCGGTTTACTCAGAACGTCAGCAATTAAAGACAACAGACTCTGCCGTTGCTGTGAAGTGTACAGAATATGATGTCTGGTGACAGTTTGTGAGTTAGAAACCAAAGGTAGAGCAGGATTATGAAGCCATTCTTTGCTTATGCAGACAAGTGCAACAACACTATTACACTTGTAGTGTCCACATCCAAAGATCATATAATAAGGAGGAGTTTGGCAATCACTGTGACCAGCCTTCGTTGATAGTGGATCAAAGAACACCACCACCGTTTGTTGTCTACCGGTGTTGTACGACAGAAACAGACACCTATATCATCAAAGCACTTACTCAGACTCGTCTCGAATACTGGCTATCACGCTTGATAATGAAAGCTACGAACGGTGAGCGACTTCAGTGTGTGTCAATGTGTGTGTCGCATTGAGTAACCTGAGTAGAAGATTGATCATTCATGAAGATAGTCACAGTACTGCTACAAACAATACAAAAATGCATCGATATTGTTGTCTAATTAATAATGTAATAATAGAAACCATTTATGAAATAATAATCTGCCTTTTTGTATAGCACAATCTCTCTCTCTTGCTTCTATTCTCTTATCTACGCTAATTATTCTCAATGAATGAATATCTCAAATATGCTGTGCTTGACCCTGAAACCAAAAACATCAACAATTCTGACAGCACACCATAATAATGAGAAAATGATAAACACAGAAATTGTTGGATCGGCGCACTACGCATTCACTTCTCTAATTACATCAACAGTATGCGTTGGGTTACACAAGAACAGTGTGTTTCATTGATTTCATTGTATGAGACAAAAGACAAAAACGAGTGTTCACTTGTGGTCAGATTCACGCTTTGTGATTTAGCTGCACTGTCATATGTTGGCGAATTCGTTCGTCGAAGTGATTGTGTGATGAAATGACCAGTAAACAAATACTGGGTTGTCGCTTCCACAGGGATCATCAGTTGTCTGAGTACTGAAATTTCACGTTCATATATTTTGTGAAAGGGATCAGAAAATATTGGTGATAGTTTAGCATAGGAAGTCGCTGAAATTATTGTCAATTTTGACTGGAAATCAGTGGTGGTGTAGAGGTGAGGCGATAATCAACACAATTTACCCTGATCACCCAACTTGATTAACAAGCATCGCAACGAAACAGATGAAGGCGAAAATGTCGAGTGGAATTGTTGTGTCATATTCTTTGTATCTGTATTTCATCTGTTTTCAGTTACAGCATAATTCCGCACTCACCATCCGTTTCATTGTTCAATCGAACCACTGGATTTGATTGTTTATTTCATGCAGGGTGTTGAATGTTCCCGTCCATGTTCCTGTCCATGCTGACTTGATGATTGAAACAAATAATCGGGATAGATTTCAGCGTGTTCGTTTGCTCACATGTTGTGATTCGAAGAAACGATGTGCATCGTCTTGCATACAGTGATATTGTCGCTTTTTGCGAAACCACTTCGACATGGAAGCCATGGAAGGCATTCTGTGTTAAGTGAATATTTCGGATAAAATTCCTGCGCGGCGAATTCAATGGATGTTTTTCTTCAGATAATCAGTTCACACAGTGGAGATGACGTACTGAAGCAAAGGGCGGTTTATATTTCTGTGGTTGTTCCTGTGCGTGTCACTTGCTTCTGCCTCTGTTGAAATAATTTCACACCCGATCTATTGGTGCTGGCGTTATCGCTTGGTTTATGTTGCTTGTCATTTCGATTTTGCCGTCAAATGTTGGAGGATGCGGCTTGCATGCAATTGTGTGAGGATATGACATGTTAGCATAACTGGCTTTCGCTTTTACAGAGATTATCAGTCCTCTGAATAACACAATTTCACGTTCATATATTTGGTGATGGCGATAATGAAATGTATTACTGGTAGTTCAGCATAGACAATCGCTGATGTTGTTGTCATTGGTGACTGCAAATCAGTGGTTGTGGAGCTGTGAAGTGCCACTAAACCCAAAGTACCAATTTCAGCTCACTTGACTAACAATCCATATGATGAAGCAGATAACAGGATATGTGAGACGAAGGATTCTCAGTATTCCCAGAGGTTGTCACAAGTCAATTTCTATTGTCGCAGAGATACCTGGACCCTTTCCGTGTGTACACTCAAGGTGATTATATCGATCGATGAGGACGACTCAGGGAAACTCTGGATTTCCGCGCGGTCCACAAATTCTAAGAAAGATTGTTTCTCAGTCAAGAGAAGAATGTGTTACACTAATGCAACAACCAAACGCATTAAAAGGGATCCCAGTGTTTATTCACTTTCAACAGTATCACACATCTGATCTCACAGATGCCACGCTTAAGTCTCATTGAAATATGCGCCTTTGTACAACACACCGTGTGTTAGTAAAGAGAAATTTAGTAATTGTGGAGGAAGTGAATGCGTCTGAAAGAAATCGACGATTGTCAGCAGTTTGTGTACGAAGCTGAAGATTCTCAATAAATAATACTCATATTCTGAATATATTCGATTCTTTGTGTGAAGTTGTAATTATTCGTAATCCTACAACTAGAAAAGCAGTGATTGAGTCAAAACTAGAGTGGAATGATAATGATAAGTGTATTGAAGTCACTCACCACTCTCAACACTCTGAAATCAGTATGAAAGGCAACAACAATGAGGCCGAGGATCGAGACCAGTATGCTCGATAATAATGCCAACCGCATCAGTGATTTCCTACAATGCAGAATGTTGAAATGCATTTCAGTGGAACCACTTCTAACAGGATTCAGATTTTCATCAATAGCTGTCTTTGTTAGCACTAAACATAAATGAGACTGAGCAGTATCTACAAGTTCGAAGAAATTCATTCTGTGAATCAGCCTGATACCATTCGCCATGCAAATATTCAGAAATAAAATGAGGAGAAGTGAGTGAATTGGTGACAAGCTACTGAAGGCCTGTGTAACAGTGACAATACGATGCTCGAGTATGCATCAACATAATAAGGAGGAGAACCATTATAGTCATCACAGTGCAGTGAATTGCGTATATCCATGTAGCTGATTGCTAATTCAGTTCGGATTTACAGTGAAGATGGCTGTATCTATCGATGATGACGTCAATGTCGCATAATTCTAAGTGGTGTTGAACTAGTGCTCACCAGCTGCCTAGTAATGAGCACCATTCAACCATTTTAAAATGGATGACATATCATGATCAAGCTTGAATGGAATTAGTTACTTCTATTTTATGAACTCAGAAACACATAAGAATGGAATCCTGGACTATGTGAAACAACACAATAAGTCAAACTTCAGTGACCAAATGAGAAATTCATGAATTCATGCAAGTGAGAAGAGAAGAGATGATATGTAATGAATGCATCAGGAAGACAGGATAGAGGACATCAACGTGTTATGAGGAATTTGAACATATCAAGTCAGACCAGCGCTAGAGAACAAATCACCAACTCGAAGAGAATGGGGCAAATAGAAATGATGATATACTGAACATAAGAATGAGTGAATTCACGAAATGCTGTAGACTACATTCATTGAAGCACTGTTAGATAAGTGAAACACTGATCAAATAAATCATTCACATAACGTAATCCGTTCAATGAAAATGAAAATGACAATGAAAATCACGACTCCATCTCGCTCATCTAACCCCTCCACTTCACATTTACAACATCAAATAGAATCATCAGAAGCACATAATACACCCACTCAACTTCTCATTCACTCACCTCTCCAAACACATAACCAGTGAACATCAGAATACTTCTATTGGTCACACTCATTCACCCATCGACAAACGTGTTCATCTCACAGTCTTCTTGCAAAGTATAAATACGTGCTCATCACACTGGGTTTCCATCATCATCATCACCATCCTCACCGAAGAGTATCAGTGTATTCATTCAGTGAGAATGGTGAGTCAGTGTGTGTGACATTTGATGGTGATGTTCACGTTTCATTCTGTTTAGATTTGCTACCTACTTCTTACAGTGCTAGTGATTTCAGCTGCCGACAGTGCACCTACGAAGGCTAATCTTTCAAACAGCATCGGCGAGCTCCAGAATTCATCCCTCCAAGGTGAGATATGCTCTTCATTTTCTCAGTCATTTGTGCATGTGAAACATTCTGGTTTGTTTATGCACACCAGCTGTTATTTGATTGAATTGATGAAGTCGGCTGTCTCCACTCAGTGTTTGTCTTCGTTAGGCATGTATATGCAAAATGCTTGATATTTCCCACCTTGGTGTACATACATATGATCTCGCGCTAACGATTCGCCGTCAGAGGCATGCAGGCTAGCTGATTTGTTTGCACACTGCCATACTGACATGGAGTATTCATTAGTTGAAAGTCATACGATGTGGAGTGATGCAATGCTTTCGTCTCTTTCTCAATGGCTTTGACACTATCTATGATGATGACAGACAGTTTCATTCTGCAAACAGACCAGAATTTCACTTGCACGAATGTGAATCAGATTGCGACATGATGCTGAATGTGTTTTTTCTCTATTCCCTTTCAGGCGGTGACAAGCATTCTGGTCTCCAGTATCATACAGCTCTGGATAAACGATGGTCGAATTGGTGGATATTTTTCATTTCACCGTTTTGGTACATAGCGCGACAGATTTAAAATAACATACATGCACTGTGATGTATTTTCTCAGTTGTCGTCAACCGACATGTACATCATTTAATATCCAATAAAAACAGGTTATAATAAAACTGAAAGCTTCTTCTCCTTTTCATCAGAAATCTGTCCTGCAGTAAGAATAGGTTGATGAGCGTAACAGTTAAATAATAATAGTAATAATATTAATTACAATAATGATAACAGCTTTATTCCAAAGAATATTTGTGGTACAGGTATGGAATTTTCAGCGCGCATTACCATATTGCATCTTATTACCTCATAAATTTTTATAAGATTTGAAAATAATAAAAGAATTGATAAATGAAAAGAAATAAAAAGAACATTGTTGCGTTTACATTTTATACAATGCACCACAGGATATGAAATATAAAATTAGTGTGTAATCGAAGATGTGAACAACAATATAATGGTAACACAGAAAGGAAAACAAAAGCTAATGGGACTATTTGTTAGAGTACCGCAGTAATTGGATCGTGTCATGCCTAACGGATTTCTCATCACATAACAGCTGTGCCAGATATGGTATTGTGGAGTTCTTGTACTTGGTAGTCCTAGCGTATAGCCTCCTATAGCTGCTTCTAGTTCTACCAGATGAAATGCAAGGAGAGAGCTGCGTATAGAGAGGATGCTCGAGGTGTGACAATACATAGTATTCGCTAGTTTCTTACATGACATTATATTTCTATCCACAATAGTGTTAACCAGTTGGTTTAACGATATCACACTTGCCCTACTAACGGCTTTTAGTGCCCTCCTCAGCAAAGCAAAGTCTTTCTTAAGTAGTCCAGGAAAGATTGATAGGAAGCAGTAAAGAGGGATGGGTAGAATACAAGAATTGACAAACTGAGAAAGCAAAGACTGCTTTATACCAGACTGCCTTAACATCCTAACGTAGAACGTTAAGCGAAACATCTTTCTAGTAACTAGCAAGATGTGGGATGACCAGGAAAGATCGAAGGAAATACTCAGTCCAAGGTACTTGACATTAGATGTGATTTCAACCTCTATGCCGTCAATGACAGTGTGGCCATGTGAGCTAGCTAGTTGTTGTAGGTCACGTTTTCGTCTGAAAGTGAAATTGACTACCTGACATTTAGACGGATTCAGCTTAAGACCGTTTGAAGAGGACCACTGACTAATTTCCGACAGAAAGTTATTTAATTTGAAACAATCTGACTGAGAGTTGACAGGCATAGAAACAGAGAGGTCATCAGCATACTTAACAAACGTAGCAACATCAGAATGGGGCAAGTCATGTAAGAAAAATGAAAACCGAAAAGAAGAGACAACAGCACTTTGAGGAATACCAGCTAAAGTAAGTGAGGTAGTGGAGGACTTTCCATTGTAGACGGTGTACTGCTTCCTATCAGAAAAGTAGGAATGCAAACACTATTTGTTCAGCTCTCAGGCTGTGTTGCAACAAGCTTACTTAGCAAGAGAGACCTAGGTACATAGTCAAATGCAGATGTGTAATCAAGGAGGGCACACCGAACGTATGCTGAGTAGAACGATCAACAACTATTACATTACGCATGTCTTCATTAGCAACTGAGTACTGATAATGAATCAGTAGTAATGATGTACCTTGCCATTTTTATCTCTCATGTCCATTTCTAATGATATATTCGTTGGAGTTTAATATCATTCAAGGTGCTATGAGAAGTAGAGAAACACAGTTCCCCCTGATGAAATGCACATGAGTCGGTACTATTTCACAGACATATATTCTGTGTTAATTAATGATAATTATGATGTCATCTACTGAAATCTGTTATTTTCTCTATGCAGAGAACCTGGTTATTATCTGGTTTTACAGGCAGAGACTTCTAATCTGAATTTAGTTACATTTGTGTAAAACGCGAAAGAATACAAACAGCGAAATCACTGCTGAAGAAGCGTTGTCATACACCGTGTTTTATTTTTAAAAACACTGCGATTATCCAGATGATTTTGCTACATGAATCGCAGCCTGTGGAATAGTTTGAACGGTTAAGTCTTGCGTGAAGAAACCTTAAAGTTTTGTAAGTAATTATTTGCAACTGTGAAACGACTGTATTGATTCAGAAGTACAGAAATTTTCTTCGTTACTCCATTACATTCGTCGACTCATAGGTTGCAAATGCAAAGTTTGCAAAGTTTGAATCACCAGACCCAATTATTATTTATTTTCCCTTTGTTTGTTCGTTTAAAGTTTGTGTAGTTTCGAGTGAACTCAAATATATCCAGTTAGCTAAGACGGTTTGCTCACGATAATTGTCAGACAGTGACAATTGTGTTACATGCTTAGATGTGATTCATCATAGTTTCAGTGGAGATCAATTTCTCACTGGATATGAGCTATATTTTAGCTTTTACTTGGTTTTGAATTGAGTCAGTGATTTCTAATGTAAATATCTATTCGTGTTGTCATTAGATTAAAGAGATCTTATAACACTCCACTATATAAGTGAAGCAAGCATTTTGTACTAAACATGAATTTGCCGTATCATTTCCCATTTCTCAACTGTGCAATAGAATGTGAGGTACTCAGCTACGGATTGTATGATAGGTAGCCTTCCAATGGGTTTATTTGGCTGTTAGATAGCTAAAAGTGGTTGAAATCATTCGGCATGCAGTTCAAGCTTATACGGTCACACGGAATTCCAGTGCTTAGAAATTTATCACCAACCCCCTTCAATTTATTTATGAGAAACACAAGTCAAATGTCGATACGCTTCTGAAAGTTCGCTTTATTCCACTGACGTAGAGAGTCCTATGAAAAGAAATACGTGCAAGAAATACCGCATATGGAAATGAAGATTGTTGTAGAGGTTGTGCAGTGAAACCTTGATGTCTCCAATTCCTTCCCTATATTCTCATAAGAATTTGAAAATAATTCTTATAATAAATGTGATCTTACGGTATTACAGGTAAATAGTTTTCGCTTTCCTCAGAGACACATGGTTTTATGATATATTTTGCTATGTGAAACATTAACTTGCACCAAAATGAGATGGACAACTCAGCATATATATTCAGTGATGTTTCATTTGAAGAAGGATATTTCTTTTGGTTTTTTGCATACGATCGTTTTGTTTGCCTTCAAATGAATTAGGCCCTCGTTAACGTCTTCTTTGTGGTTAAATTTAACTGGACAAGTCCAACAATAAACAGCTGCAGCTGGAGAATAAGATTCAAGAATATCTCATAGGCATTATGCAGCGCAATTAGTGTAGTGACGCTACGTATTTCCTCTAATCCATCGAAAATAATAATTTGTAATTTAGCTTTCGATGAATTAAGCGAAACCTTTCAGGATTCAACCAAGTTGTATTACTATACTGGGCATAAATTATAACATCGGAGGTAAAGATTCCAGACTATATGTCGTCAATATGCTGTGAGGGTAAGTCAAGATGGAGAAATAGCCAAGCTATGTCATATAGGATCCACTCTGAGAATTCAGCAACAAAAGAATGAATTATTCAAGAATGAAAGGCTGTGAATAAACTATATTCCAGACGTGAATACCCCCAGTCCAATCAATATTTATACACTAAGTGGAAACTTTCCAACAGAAGTTAATAATTCAAATGAACTGTAGTCAAGATTTGACTGAATAGTTCTAAAATATTTGGGCGCCGAGTGAGAAGTAGACATTTGTAAAAAATTATATTTGTAAAATCTCAGCGATATTGAAATATATATAAAACCTCTGTTATTTTAATTTTGATTAATTTCCCTGAAGAAGTTCGGACCAGATTGCCGAACGAAACGTTGGAATTACTTATTTCAATATCGCTGAGATTTTACAAATATAATTTTTTACAGAAGTTAATAATTATGTTATTGGAATAACAAAAGTAAACTCAGACTACTGATTATTAGTAAGTAGCATGAGGTGAAACATAGGTGGAGTCGTAATGAAGACTCTTTTGATAAAGAATAATGGGTTTTTACTAACAGTCACGAGCACTTACCATTTTTGACAGCTTCACATTTCATTTTTACTTCGAATGGATATCATGAGGCCAGAAAAAACAACTCCTCACGCTTAGTTTTCACCTCAGAGTTTGCGTTTTTCACAATTTCTCGGACTTCAGACATTTTGTATAGAATAATTTGGATGGACATTACGATACAGTTGTTCTCGAATGGGTTAGGATTGAACTTGCATGTGTGATATGGTATAAAAAACATGAGGAGACGAAATAAAAACTTATGGAAAGTTATGGATTGAGATACGAATGTAGCACTGTAGAGGTTCAGCTGAACTTCTTGTTCTTCTCAATCGAATGTTTCAATGGGTTTTCAATACAAACGTCGAATGAGAAACTTGGCAGGTGACAAAGAATATTTCCAACAGGTTGCAGACCTTTATTAACAACTGTCTTTGCTCTATACTGAAGATCAGATAGCTGGAAAGGATCACTAACAAAAAACTATGGGAACAAACAAAGCAAGAGCCATTCGCCTAATAAATATGCAGGAGAAAGTGGAGATGGATTGGACACTTGCTGAGGAGGCCGCTGGGTTACATCACGCGTCAGGCCATAGCTCGAGTGGAACCCGAAAGGGAAGCGGCGAGTGGGACATCCAAGGGTTACATGGTGGAGATCATGTGAAGAGGAGCTGAAACAGTATGGACTAACATGGATGCAAGTGAAAAGTACAGCAGAAGACAGAAACAAGTGGAGGCGTGCAGTTGAAGCTCTATGTTACACTAGGAACCCAAAAAGGAACAATAATAAATAATAATAATGTGAGCAATATTCAGTGAAACAGAAGGCAGTAGTGTAAGTGTAGATTTTAACACCGTGAATGTGTCATCCACATATCCCTACCATTACCTAGTAGCTGGATTGAACGTTCTAAGAGCATTATATTCTCAGCTATGCATAACTATGTATCCCATTATTGAGGATATTAGTGATCACATTGCCACCCCCTATTCGTTTATTTATATAGTTTATTTTGAAATTTGAATACAGTGGATGGTACACAAAACTGAACACCTAGTGTCATTATTTCATCAACCGAGAGCTTTGTCCTGCTTTTGAGTTCAAGATGAATGTTCAGTGAAATCTAAACTGCCCCCCCAGAGCTGTATTAATGATATAATAATAATTTAGTTACAGGATTTCATCTGCCAATTGGCAGAAGTTAGAATTCATGGGTCATTGGATCGGGTCCCAGCCGCTTAATGGTATACGATCTCGCCTTGTAACTACAAGCTCTTTGCTTTGAACCCCCGGGGGGCGCGTATTGCTGAAG
Source organism: Trichobilharzia szidati (assembly GCA_944472155.2). Classification (NCBI taxonomy): domain Eukaryota; kingdom Metazoa; phylum Platyhelminthes; class Trematoda; order Strigeidida; family Schistosomatidae; genus Trichobilharzia; species Trichobilharzia szidati. The sequence goes on along the minus strand of OX235275.1, from coordinate 3,558,241 downwards.
AGTCCCAAACTAGGACGAAACAGCTGTCCAGGTTTTCCAATGGTTCTCTAACCAATGTCATCTCATGATGAAATCCTGTAACCAATCAACCAAATCCCAAACCAATACTTGAATAATAATTTGCTTTATTCCAGAAGCAGTACTAGTGGTACAGTGTGGAATTTTCAGCAAACATCTACAATATTTACATCTAATTTTGTCAAACATTTAAAAGAGTATTTCAGAAAATAAATATAAAGACAACAACAACAAAAATTGCCAAAAAATACCAAGAAGTAGAAAGGAAAATAAACAACATTAAATAATATATCAGTATTGGGTTTTTGGAAGCTATGATGTGATTATGCATGGTGACAGTAAAGCTGTAGTCACACAAAGAAGTCATGAAATGATATTTAAGAATGTTTATCGCCAAGATGATCAGTTAATTTGGTTGAAACAACACTAAACAATCATAAAATAACATTTCAGGCTTGTTTTTTTATTGTCAGGTCTAATGCAGTGTTTGTAGTGGTAGTGTGAGTAATCCTGAATAATACAAAATTTTTAAGGTGGTGACTATGGCGTTCACAACCAATGATTGTCAGTTTAATATTGCCGAACAAAAAAAACAACAGCAACCACAAAAACTAATAATTACATGATGGTTATGACAGGACAATTTTGTAATACTCATTGTGCTAATATAGTCGGAACCAGTAGATACACAATAAAAGGAATATAGTAAAGTACAAAAAAGGAAGCCAATGTTAATAATTTAGGTAGCTAAGTATGTTTAAGAAGGAGATCACTATAGAATACAAAGTAAGAGAGAGCCTAAAATTATGTTATTAACAACAAAGCAAGTCATAGGTTTCGCGCTTAACATTGTCTCTGTCACTTAGAACACGGGCCAAATATGGTACTTGGTTGTACGAGCATTAATTATTTTATACTGATTTCTAGTTGTACTTGATGAGATATAAGGTGATAGTTGGGAATAGAGGGGGTTTTAGGAGTCGGAGAGCATAGTTTTAGACCATTTTTCGCATGTATTCAGATGCCTATCAACTAATGTGACGAGTTGACTGAGTTTTCCACCACTAGTCCTACCAACTACCTTAAACATCTTTCTCAGGATGGTATAGTCATTTTTCAGTAGCCCAGGAAAGACTAACGGGGAGCAGTAAAGCAGAATAGGTAAGATACAAGAGTTGACAAATTGTGAAAGTAGGGGTTGGGTGATTCCAGATTGTCTTACTTTCTTAATGTAGTAGGTTAAACAGAACACTTTCATAGAAATCGTTAAGATATGAGATGTTCAAGTAAGGTCAGAAGACAGAACTAAACCTAGGTATTTTGCATTAGACTTAGTTTCAATTTTAGTCCCCTCAATGCAACAGGCTTCATGAGAACTAACTAGTGTTTGTAGATCTCGTTTATGCCTAAGGGAGAAGTCAATAGTCTGGCATTTTGAGGGATTCAGCATGAGATCATTTAGTAGAGACCACTGACTGATGTTCGACAGGAAGCTATTTAATTTGAAACAGTCTCACTGAGTCTTAACGGGAAGCGAAACAGTCAGGTCATCTGCATACAGTTTTTTCATCCTTTTCATGACACAGGAATTAGTTAGCCTATTGAGGCATAATATTGAAGATGAATATTCAGATAACTTGTACGTCCGGGTGATCCCAAAGTTAACTATTAGCCTGATTTAGTATCCTGTTTTGTGAATTTTTATAGTCCCATACATTCTACTAGGATTATTTGTTGAACGCGTAAGAATAAATTATTATGAGCCATGAAATGTCCTCGAAACGTCATCCAGTTGTTAATACTGCAGCCCTGTGTGACATTTAAAACCAACTTATCCAATGTGATTAAAGGAAGTGGAATGTGAATATCTTGTGCAAACTACATTTTTGGTGCAAGTTTCCAAACTATTAGAATTGTGACAATAAATGACGCAGAGTAAGAGTGGAAAAACTTCTGATTTAATTATCTCATAAATGTACAGTTTTCCTCTACACAAAATTTGTGCAAAATAAGATTACGTTGGATTCTTCTTTTAAGTAATTCTCGGGCAATCATTTGCAGTTGCCTATTTGTGCATTGAGGTAAATTTGGAAGGTACCGAATGAAAATGCCGAGATTTTGATAAATTGTTTCTTGCCAATTGCCAATATCTTGCACGAGTTCAACTATATGTCAACCATGATACCAAACGAATTGCCTCAGAGAAACATTTAACTCTACTGACTGTATGTTGACTTCTTCGAAATTCAAGAAATGATTTCTAAAATAGCTTGTGGAATGACAAGGAGGATTAGTCGAATTGGAGGCAAGCTGCGTGCGTTGAAAACGTTTTCATCAAGATGAGAGACAACCAGGAAAGATGATATGTACCACTTAAATCAGGATTTTTATCATTCAACGAATTCTAAACTTCGGTGAATCGTTACATGGACTGAGAAGATTATCATTTCATATTATTTGTCAATTCCGGCGGAAAAACAAATTACAGTTATTATTATTAAGTTGGGACTTATTTCACGAGGACCACTGATTAATATCTGAAAGGAAGATATTGATTTTGGAGAAGTCGATTTGGATTGAAAGATTATTATTTTAAATCATGAAAAATACCCATCGGGACATAAGAAGGAAAAAAAATAAGAAGCTCAGCAAAGATATCTTTTCGGAGACTGCATTATCAAAAACTGCCTTGCATCTCATCAGGCAAAACCAGAAGCCTATATAGCAAACTATATACTCGCACTAGCAAGTACAAAAACTCAATCATACCCTACTTAGCCCGTGTTCTGTGCGATAAGGAAAGCATTAGGCGTCAGTAGAACAGTAGTCAGTAGTCAGTAGAACAACTGGACCTCGTCTTTACAACTCATATCATTTATAGGTACAACATTTTCTTTCTTTCTTTTCCTTTTCTCTCTCTTTTTTTCCGTTATGTGCTGCTTTGTTTCTTTCTTCCACTTACGCCAGTAAATATGATAGCACCTAATTTTCTAACACCTTCAAACACTGTTCAACTTTGGCTTTGCTACCGACATCCCAATATGTTGCTGTCATAATCAACTGAGATATCCTTAGTCTATGTAGAATTTTATTTATTGATAATGTACTAACTGGATGCAATACTATAGCAAAAATGCTGAGAATTCCATTCTGTATCACAAGTAGTGTTTTAGAATAAAGTAAATTATTATTTTTATTATTATAAGTCCAAAAAGATAAAATTGTTATTTATCCAATTTCACAAAGCACCCAAGTAAATTCAGGGTAATGATAATTTTCAACTTGATATGAAAGTTTGAAAGTGTGAATATAGATAACAAGTAGCTAGGAGACAAGACTACCTAGATTTGGAAAACAGAACGAGACGAATCGTTTGTTAGGAAAAGTTAAAGTAGAACAGCACCTTGGTAGACATCTGCTTCGGTGAATCTAACATTAGAATAATCTCCTTGACATTGAATGAACTGCTTTCCCTCTGGAAATAGCACTGGTACTATTAGTCAGCGCATCAAAACTGCTATTTCACAACACGTCTGCTAAAACAGAATGGTGTGAGTATTGTTTTAAAGCACTTAGGTGATTCAAGTGGGAACATGGAGTATTCAGGACAGATGAAAACTCATTACTGAAACTCATACATCGTTCTTAATGCTCTACAATTATAAATTCAGCAGCGCCAGTATACAATAGACAGAATAGCCGCTTCAATCTTTATATAAACATTTTATTCACTCTCAGAAAATATTTCTGTTGAAAATAAACTGATCTAACTCTATAAATGTTCGATGAATTCTCACAGTGCATAAAGATATGGATTACTAAATTGCTGAATATTCTCACTGACAAAATTCAGACAAGACGTGTAAAGGACAACACATAGAAAAAAACACAAAACTATCTCTATATTCTATGCAATGGCTGTACCACCTTTCTCTCTTTTCCAGATTCTGAGTTCTTCTTAGAAAAACTTCGCTAATCAATACTTAACATCACACACATATTGATAAGGATTGAAAGGGGGTGGATGTCTGTCTCTAAACAGCCCTTTAGCTTCTGTTTTAGTTATCATCATTTTTATTTGTCTGTGTGATATTTTTAGTAGTTAGTTATAGATTGGATTTATTGTCTGTGAAGTGACACAGACATAACGGTTGAATGCGAAAAGGTGAGTGGACGATTATGCGACATCATATTCCAGTGTGTATCCTTGTTTGTATTCATTGGTTCTAGTATTTACACTAAATATTCCAACATAAGGAGAAACTGTCATTCAAAATGTTACACGTTTGGATAGTACTGACTTTGATCGTCTTCTTCTTCACTGGGACTGTCTTTGCAGGAGGAGGAGGAGGTGAGCATTTATTTAATGATACCCGAATTGCTTATTTTATTGAGAATAATTTTACCAACTATTCCTGGTCATAATCTCGTTGACTGAATTGAATTATGCAGCGTAGAACCTACATCAAGGAGAAATCAGCGATTTAATGTTATGGGTAAAACGACAATTGACAGCCTCCCAATTCACCTCAGTATGCCATTTGACTTTTATACAGTGTCTACCACATGTGCGCAACAGAACTGAACTTCACAGCATAAATTACAATTTATTAATACATGTGGCAATAAAATAAATGTCACTAACAGAATGAGTCGTTTTTGTGAGCCATTCAAAACAAATAGCATCGGTATGTTAGGTAATTTACTGTACACTATGCAAGTCTGTACGATTCATCCACCGTCAGTAGTGTTCAGCGTTTTAATGGGTAATGGTCAGTCACGATGCTATTCAAAATCTCACTTTTATCTATTTCAAAACGTTAACAAGTGCTTAATTCAATTTATTCCTCTGTAGGTAGTGGCGGTGATTTATGCCAACGTTCGAGTAAGTTGGGTGATAAACTACCATTGTTCTGTGTATTCAAACGGGTGAAAGATAGTGCCACTAGGTAAATATTTTTTATCACAAAAATATTTTGAAGGGTATATTACCACGAATAACACTGAAGACTTTTTAAGATCTTTACATGTAAACGACAAGTTTTGCAAGGGAAATTAACGTAATAAGCATTTTATCGTAGAGTTGTCTGATTTGATAGACAATACCTGGTTTACAGTATAAATGTGATACGGAATAAATTTAATAATTCCCATTTTAGCATTAATAACACAATATTCAGCGAAGAGACTCTTTTCAACGAATTTATTATCAAGCTGTACAATCGTATATATATGGTTTTTTAAGAGATTATATCCGGTGAGGGAATTACGTCAAAGGTGTGAATACATGAAATAATAATAGTATGAAATGCAATTAAAGTTTTTGTGATTATAATCATAGTCTAATGTCAAGCGATAAAATAATAATAATAAAAATAATTATAACTACATTACATTTTCAGAGAAGGAGCTGATTGAACTGCGTAAGTTTTAGTGTTTATTTTTGAGTCAGACATAAGTACACTTATCGTATGTAAATTTATAATCTGAAGTCAGCATGTCTAGTCATTCACTTGTGTTACAGCCTACAATAATCCTGCCAATAATAGTAAAAATAATGTTAAATTTTCACACTGCAGCAGGAAAATATGAATTAACTGTACACTAATTATCCATTCAATCATTCTGAAACTAACAGTATATTGAAAGGTTTTGAAATGTTAAACAGCTGAATTATATGCTATCTCGATATGAAAATAATGACAAATTACACTGGTATGCAGCATCCTTCAGAATGTTAACTGAGCATCACAATCATCCTTAAATATTCCTCTCACTATGGATGGCCTTCACACACACGCAAACAATTTCGAACAGCTTAGAGTAGCAGTTGTAATATGACAAATTTCACTGTGTTTCTCATATTAGCAGTCAAGAGATTTTCACTCTGGTTGATATTCCTTTTATCCCCATCATTCATTTATCAATGAGTGAATGTGATTCCTCTCATAGGTTGCTGTTATTAATGTGCACTGGTATACATCCTCTTTTCTTATATTAGTTATACTAAAAAAGGTCAATAGTTGAATGCGCTCCAACAATGTGCCTTACTTTTAAAGTGAAAGCAGCAGGAAGTAAGTCAGTTGTTACTGTCAGTTTGTGTGATCATTAGATCACATTATCGTCAATTTCGCTGTTGTATATTTAAGAGGAAATTTAGGTGACATTTTCTGAAAAGAAGATTAATGAAAACACTTGGTCACTCTGATTGCGATGACAAATGCAATGTCTGAACTTCAATTCCACACACTCATGGGATATTGGGAAATAATGGATGACTGTCAAGTTTGAGACATCACTGATAGAAATTTACTTTTGTAAGTAATAGGTCACGTGTGAGATGCATAAACAAGAACTCACTTCACATTAGAACGTTAATTCATTCATCATTTTCCAGTAGAACTGAGACGGTTTACCAATTTTGGCGAGAAAATTTCAGACTGAATGACAGATTAGCCTCCATCGTAGACTTGAGAAAGGCGACTTTTGCATTTGACTCAGCTTTTACACTAAGAATTATATTTGTTATATACCACTCACTTATTTTCACAATAGCTAGTGTAAACATTTCGCAGGCTGCAAGTGTAAGTCACTAGGATGTAATCATGGTTATGGATCATTGTTATTTCATTGTTGATCCATTTTGTGTTCCACATCTACTTCAACACCTAATGTAACTAACCGTGGCGCGTGAATGCAACTAAATGGTCTGATACCTGTTGTGCATACAAGAAAAGCTGATTTCAGATTTCAAACCGACATTGACGTGATGAAATTATACAACACAAGAAAGAGGAAAATCACGTCATATAGAGACTAGCACTACAATGCACAAATATGAGTGATTTGACCGTAGGAAATAATTCTACTGATGTACATAATTTCTCGCAAATTCCAACATTCATGAAGTTAAATCTTATGGAATCAAACTTTGCATATATCTATCGTTTTGAAGCAGATTGTATCGTCAAAAGTTAATTGCCTGATAGAATTTCAACCTTCCATATGATAGATCAAATAGCAGTCATTTATTGCATTCAGACTGCTCATGGACCAGAACCAAAAGCTTTCCACGGATAGAATCTTAGCTTCTTCAGCTTTTGCTAAGAGAATATATTCAATTTGATGTTATTTATGTTTCTGACGCAACAAACAGCAACTGCTGGTGAGTTCTCTCCCTGACTGTTTGAGCATTCTTAACAATTTTTTACTACAAGAGCTCTGGAAGTTGCAAAAACTAACAGTATATGTAGAGTTTCATGTCTCGTATTAAAATAACCTTACATGTACATTATTTCCAGAGTCACTTTGTTTTATGTTCATGTTAGAAGAATTCCACCCGAGCATTCTGGCGATGTTCAGTGGGGAAAATTGATTTCGTGGAGTCCAAATTGTCATAGATATTGAGTAGTAGTGAATCCTGTGGAAGTGTCTGACTAACTGATATTTTGCACTGTACTTTTTTAAAACTGAGAAACTCTTTGACTGAGTAACTGCTGGTTGACAACGTTGAAGTAGTTTTTAGTCTCTGGTATTTGTTATCATTGTCCAGTAATGAATTTTATTTCGTTATGTTATATAATGTTTCGATATTTTCGGAATATTATTTTTGACTTTGCGTGATTCGTGGAAGTCCGACATTGTTTGGTTTCCTGTATTGACATAAAACTCCACCAGTTAATAAACTATTACACAGAATCTCCATCGAGAGTAGACAAAGTAGCATATTGTTCAACAGTGCAAAGATAAAAGATGGATCGTAAATCGTCATCATTCCTCAAACGGATGCACTTTATAATCAGTGAAGTGTCTTATACCATGTCATTCAATTTTTTATGAAGTGAACGTTTTCCCAATGAAGATATGAAGACTTCGAATTCGACCACGGCTGCATGGATGATAAACGGGAGAATAGTTCCTGAGCATCTGAATCACTAGTTCCGAGATGACCTTCATTTAAGAAATTTTAACGAGATACGTTGAAAGAAAATTATGCCCAATTTGTGTAGTATGTGTAGATCAATAAAGCGCAAAGTCTTGTATGTAATCATTTGCACCTCTCAGCTGGCTGTTTGTGTAGAATTGTCAATACATTTTTATAATAGTTTTATATTATTTGCTTCAGCTGTGAAGCTTGTAGAATGTAAGTGTGACGGAAATGTGGTTTAACATTTTTGTGAATATTTTCTCATTATGAATGGCAGTTGTATCTTGCCTTGTTTAAATAAGATGATGACATTCGACTGTGAAGCAAGTGGAAACTGCAAATTATTTTGACGTAGAATGAAGTCTGAATTAAGGGAACCATGTGAGTCATAATATAGACACAATAGAACCAAAACGGATTAATAAACATTCACTGGCTTATTTCTTTAGAACTATGTGAACATCACTCGGTATTGTACTTGGGTAGAAAAAATCACGAAGTATTTAGTCTATTGCAAATTGTTATCAGCTCTCCTCAAACCATGAATAATGATGTCGTTACGCCTTCAATGGTACTCGATATAGATGAGACCTATTTCTGACCAATCATTATTCCTTGATGTTATGTCTGTAACTTACACGATGTTGGTGGGAAACGTGGAAGTATTGGTAAGTGCGTACTGATGAAGCGTAGTCCCAAACTAGGCTGGCGAAACAGCTGTCCTGTACTCCCAGGTTTCCAAATGGTTTTCTAAATGATATCAGCTCATGATGAAATCCTTCAACCAATCAAAAGTGGAAGTACTTTAAATCAGGTTTCAATGATCTTCTCCGTACAAGGCATCTGTTAATTCATTGCTTTTCAGTTTGAAAATTTAATTATCTTTTGCAGAGAAATATTTGTAATACTGAGTACTCATATGTAGTAATACGAGTGGATTAGTTTGGTTTTTTAGAATGGGGTATAGGTCTGATAGAAATAATACAATTTTTCACAAGATGTTATCCGCCTCCCTTTTATAATAATGACCAAAATTATTTCAAAAATCCTTCATGATTAATCACTGTCAACTATAATCAGACTTAGAAAGTAAGTTTATTTATTTAGTTAATCTTCAGATCGTTTTTTTATCGACAATAAGGAGCATGAAATCTTCTCACCTAAATCAATCAGCGCAGAGACCATAACTTAGCTTTCTCGTTCGTGTCACAAATTACAAATAAAACCGTTTGGATAACTCTTTTCCTTAACGAATGATAATCGCAGAAGTCATAAATATATCGATTTAGTCTAAAGTGAACATTTTTCAAACGAATTAGTTAGAAGGTTGACGTATTGTAAACGTTACTGTATATTGAAGCATATTGGTGTAATTCAGCATGCATCATCAATCACCTAAATGATTCGAAGTTTACAATTACCAAAATGCGCGAGTGCAGATGATAATTTTTCTGCCATATTCGATTACGTTTTGTAGAAATAGCCAAAGAAAGCAAAGGTAATATTCAGCTTTAAATGAAACTATTGCGAATTACCACTTTTTACATCATATATTTGCCGTATTCAATGAATGATGACAGTTTGACTCATAAACAACATTTCAGTCAATGAAGTTGTAACTGCTAAATTTGAGTTAAAAATTGAATTAGGAAAGTTATTTATTGTTTTCTCTCTGCGTCTCTCTGTGCTGAGTTTCGCTACATTGAAGCAAATGGAGTTTCAGTCAGTATAATTAAATTGTCACAGTTGATTTATCGTAGGCTGATATCCCGCTATAAGCAAGTAACAATTTAGGTAAAACTTGGTCCTGATACAATGTAATTTTCACTGAAATAAGCATCTATTCATTTTGCTAGGAGGACCAGAGGAAAAGTTTCCAAAATGTAAGCAAAGCAAGTATGCATTTATAAAAATGATTGCATCTTATACAATGATCCTCGTTGTCAGACATTCATTCAGTATAGATCAATTTCACCGAAAAAGGTTTGCTTGGTGCTAAGTCCCTATGATTTTACTGAACTTTAAGGAATAATCCAGCAATCATTTTAAAGTTTTTGACGGTGAACATGAATATTTCTCGCACAACTTCAGTGAATTCATGATAGCTGGTTATCTGCAATACATGTACTTAGATATTTTCCACATCACACAACTCTGGTTCGTTTCCTCTCAAAAAGAATCCCCTTTGAAATGTCGATGTGCCTCTCGAATATCCGCATTATTTGAGTGACTCATCGTGTATGTACATACTGTGAGTACAATGTTTTCGACTGTATCCACATGTGTGGATGAATTAAGCGTTTTCTGTTAGGTAAATATTGTGTAAAATTTAGAAGATATAACCTGGATCCATCAAGTTAGAGTTATTATGTGACATGAAATGTATTCTATTGTTGTTGAAACGTGGATGAACTAATGATTAACAGACAAATGCACTTGATTTCATTCACGATTCGCAATGCACAGATAAACAATACTAACTGTTATTGGGAAAACATCCTATATCGTGTCTACTTAGTAGGGTTTTGAATAAATTTAATTACAAGCTAAACGAAAATGTATTGATTTATACACTTGAGGATTTTGTTTCCAATGGTAATGAATTGATTATTTAAGGATGCCTAAAGAACAATCACAGCTGTGTTAGATGATTGAAACACTTTACAAATGTGTAAATCAGCTTGTACCGAATGCAAAATAACGATAATGATCCACTTAAAATCAGCACAAGGATTGTTTTGTTGATTAGCGCGTTAATTTTCACGATTTCAATGTAAAATAACGCTATCTGATAGTTACAAGTCATGTATTCGGTAATGTTTTCTTCAATTCATCTCTTCAAGGTACCGAAGTGAAAAGCAGTAAGTCATTTGAAATTCAAACAGAATAGAGAAATTTGTCACTGTAATTCCCAGTCCTTCAATTTTTTTCAAAACAGTTAGATGAATGAAAAATGTTAAAAATTCTAAATTTCTGCATTTAAATATTTATACCAGAAATTGTGAATTATTTTCTATTTTAGTACTGTACGCAAGTAATACAGATTACAAGAGTTAGTGTGTCAGTCATTATTACAAATGCCTGTAACCCTACAATAATGAATTATTTGTAAGTGGTTTGAAAGTCACGACATGGAATGCCTCCATTTTGATGCAGCTTGGTAGTGCACTGCATGATTCTGCTTTCAATGGCCTTAAGGATTTCAGTTCGTCAATTGTGATTACCAAGTCGTTATCAAATATTCCCTTCTCAGGTTATGCTCATAATTTGATAGTAGGAATTACAACGCAACTTCTGTTCTCATCTCGTTAAAACAGTTACAGAATCCTTGCAGCTAATTCTATTATTTGTAAATGCATTAGACTTACGCTAACCTGTTTTGTGAAGGTATTTGTAAATCCGAGAGTTTTTCCGGATTATTGAAATTCATAGGCTCAGTCATTCCTGTCTGTCGTTTATTTCCAGCCTTCCCTCATAATATTGTTAAATGGGGATTACGTTCATATAGAGCAAGAAATTAGGGCGTATAATTCAGTTTGGGAAGTCGTGTGAGTGCATTATGGTGATTACAAAATATCGGTTGGATTTGAACTGTCACCCAGTAATCAGGAATGCATCGTTTTGTGCTTTATCAAACAGACATTTCTAATTTGATAAAAATATAATTCCCAGTATTGCTTATCACGCCTTCAGTAATTGGGCCTTAATGAACTTTCCTTTATATTCAAACTGCGAAAGTGTTCTATTTTCTGTTAACTCTATACCTCGTTTATTTCCTCTTTCAGTTACGGAAAAGAAAACGTGAAATCGTTATTTATCATCCACATCCTCCGTTGTCCTAACAGTGAATGGAACACTAATATTTGAATGCCGTACAATTTTTATTGATGTTTTAAACTGTTTAAGTGTGTATTTCATAAATAAATGTGTTTTGCTCCAACAAAAAAACTGAAAATTACTTTTGTGAACTCCTGCAGGTGGTTTTTTGTTTGACTTTATGTATTTTGTGATAGTGATTGACATAAAGAATGCGTGAAGGAAATTAAAATTTCCTCAAAAATATGTGCGGCATTTAAACAGATGTGAAATAGAAAATCAACCAATGGGATCGCCAACAACCTCAATAATGGTAGACACATTTATGGGTAGTTGAAAACATTAGGCTCTTACAACATTTAATCCGGCTCTTAGGTTGTGGTGGAGATATGTGGATGACACATTCAATTTGTTGAAATCTGAAATTATCCCTCATCTTTTTACACTTTTTAACTAAATAGTAGATGGAAAACGAACAGATTGAGTGGAACATGCTAGACTGTAGAATAAAACGAAAACAAGATAGTGTGTAGGATGCTAGCTGGCATTTATAGGAAAATACTTAGATTTTAATTCATCCCATTCAGAATTGGCAAAGATAGGTTTAGTTAAATGTCTGTATAATTGAGCGAAGAGCCTAACTAGTAAGCCAGCAGATTTAAATAAAGGAAGTAACTGCCCAAGAGAATTTATTCGAAAACATGTGAAAAACCATAGAAAACTAAGATTAGCAATAAAAGTAGCGAAAATAATGAAAATAATATAGAATCCAAAGCCTATATAGGAAGTCCATTATAGGTAAAATTTATGTTTGATAAAGTCTCACTGTGTTATGCACTAATATTTACTGATGACCACGTTTTGAGCACAATTTATTGCTCAAAGTCATACCAAGGTGTAGTAATGCCGTATAATGAAGTGACGTTAGAGGCCCCACATAGAATTCCTAATGACGTTGGAATTAGAAGGGCATTTAAACCAACCAACTCCCTCAGAGATACAACTTGTCGGCTTAATGAACCAGTAGATCCAATTTAGAGAAACAATATAATTCAAAAAATGCCATTTAATGATTGTGAGGTAAATTAAAGCATAGGCGAAACTATTAGATCGGGGTCAACAAGATTATTGGAACATAAACTTTTAGCTGGACTTAGAATAATTGGCGCTGCTAAGTTAAATAACCTAGAACGAAGATCAGCCACTTCACTGCAAAGCATTCACTTTAATGTAATCACAAAATGGAATCGTTGGGACAGGCTGAGAGTATGAAAAAGTAACATAGTTAGGTGGAGAGAAGGAGTGGGTGATCACTGAATCAAATTTTTATCGATAAAACACCAAACATGTGCAATCGTAACAACACCACAACCATAACGGAGGTATGGAAAGTGGCTAAAACAACAAAGTGAAGTTGGAGAAACAGACTAGACACAAAATATATATAAGACGAATTTTGGAAACGTGCGAGTAAATCAATACGAGCGGGAATTTATTCACGAAACTTCATACATTTGTTAATGCTGCATCATTTATTGCATATTATACGTTCCTTTACGTTCCCAGTGGAACATAAGGATTCAAGCTAGAGGCTTTAGGTTTTGCTGGCAGTGGTGTTCATTTTTACGGGACTGCGTTGCTGGCCTCATTCCCAACCTTCCCTCTTTACCAGTCTTATCATTCGCTTAGCGAGGTGAACGAATGCGTCGGCCCAAGATCCAACCATAGGCTTCTTCCGTGGTCGACGAGGATTCTACCGCTGTGTCATCAACATACAATACTGCATCACTGTGTGACAATTAAAATAAAATCACGTCATATAAAAATTAGCTCAAATGTACCAAATGTCATGCAATAACCATCTGTTGAGAACAGTGTTTGTGATTATTGTGTGTTAGGGAATAAAACCTCACACAAACTACAGCAGCTAATTGTTGACTCTCTTAGATAATACGGATATAAGGAGTACTATTCTGAGATCTTGAGACATGGATTTGAGATGCGGAAGGTACCAATAAGGAGTATTGCGGAAATTTAGACCTCATCAACATCTAATCTGATTAGTGTCAATATGTGAGTTGTGCCGGTGAAGGCGTCATCTGGTCACAAATTGAAAGTATCTTACATCGAATTGCAAGCCATCTAGCCAAATGGCCAACGTTGTGATACTAAGAGGCATGATGATGTGAACAGTTAAACATGATGGTACAGAACTACTGTACGTACTAGCACTAAATGTTTACAGACTGTTGAATCCTTGCAATAGGATAGACATTCGCCTCTAGAGTTTATAAATATTTATGAAATCCAGCAAAATCGTGAACGTTCACCATTGTAGTTCCTATCCACCACATGAGACTCTTCTTCTATCATAACATACGATGTTTCAGTGTCACTTGCCTTCGGTAAATTTATCTGAAGAGCATTCGAATAAGTCACAATAATATGCTGTATTTGACTGAATAACGCTTGAGTATGATACAACCAGCACATTTCTGTTTTTCTGCAGGTTGCAAAGAGAGCATATCGAGTTGTTCTTTTTCAAGTTATGTAAAAAATGATCCTTTTTCAAATCGTTAAAATGCATTATCCTTACCTGTTATTTTGTGAGCAGTGTAACCAATAGAAAGCTGAATATCACATCTCACAATCCTTAGAAATCCACGATGGATATTTTTTGAATTTATTAATGCAATCATCCATTTTCCCTTCTCAGATGAATATCCGTTCTAACTAGTACCTACATCAATCACTTCTTTTTATGGAAAGATTTTTCAACTGAAAACACTTTATTAGTTTTGGATATATACCCACCATTTCTTTGGGTGTCTAGTGAAACGTTGTTCTTCAAGAACGAAATCTTAACTTTCACTAAGGGTAGTTCTCATAAGAAGTATGGTTCCTGGGTTCATCCTAATATTTCCTACAAATCAGGTTTACTGCCATCTAGTACACCGTTAGGAGTTCATTGGACGAAGATCGAACACAGACCATGTGCATACTTGGCAAGGATTCTCCCAGTAAACCAACTATGAGCTAGATAAATGTTGGCCAGGGTCAGTTTATCAGCTTTCATGGCATGTGCCACTGCCAAGCGAAAAGTAATCCATGTTCTCAAAAGTGGTTTTAAAAGTTTTGAAGGAAAACTAACTTTGAAGATTCGAGGAAATGTAATTTTGATTTCGTCAGACTGTGATTTCGCATTTAATTACCTATTGAAATGCCTTAAATTAACCCTGCGTTATACAGATATCCACACTCGCATTTTAATGATTTTTCACAACTAATAACGTTATCGTTTATTGTTTTAGGTGGGATGATATACACATAAGATGATTATTAAGCATCTTCATCTATATGCGTCAAAACATCACTGTTACGAAATGTTGATTGCTGCACCTCACTACTCAAAATTTAGTGGTTCGCACGCTATTGAATTCTCTCTCAGCACAACATCCTCAAGATATTTTTCTTGCCTTTAGTAAACACTGATGTTTTGTGTTCTGAAAGCGTACAAGCGTACAGTTAAATTAAACACTCCTCCAAAATGTCCCGACCACAAGGAAAATGCAGATATTCGCAATACATTGTGTGGTAATACTCAACAACATGCCAAAAACACGAAATCACGTCAATGCTTCCTTCAGACAGCTCTACAGATCGAAGGGTTATTGCGTACAGTGTAATCGCTATACGGCTAAGTTATTTAACCTAAGGAGTATCTCGGTATCAAGATTAATATTCCCAACAACGTGGTATCAAGGCTCTCATGACAAGAATTACGCTTTAAGCACTTCCTCAAGGCAGATATTTGGATAAAGTCACAACCGTAGAACAACACATTATCAAAACTATCAAAAAATCACAAAGAAAAGCGTTTGAATTAATGGTTATGCAGAGACAAGTGTTAACAATATGGATTGCATCAGTAGGTGATATACAGGCGTTAGAACAATGATACATGGTCTAGGAGAAAAGAAGGAAATAATTATTAAGTTAGTTGAAATATCCAAATAAGTCGAACTGTCGTGGATATCTTTTACGAAGGATTTCCAAAACCAATATTACCTTACACTGATTCCTTATTCATCAGCTATTCGGATATCAGTATTAACAACCAGAATTGAAAAATGAAAAAAAAATGGAAAGTGGAGCATTCTGTGATCAATGCTTGAATTAACACACAACCACACAATAGGGTTTGAGAGGAATAAAATACTAAAAAGTAATCTAGGTAGGTGGAGAGAGAAGTTGATTACTGAATCCTTGTTCATCGAGTCTACATCCAACACGTGCGATAGGGATGATTCATCATTCATACCGAAAATATGGTAAATACTACTACCAACTAAGTCCAGCGATGAAAGATAATGGAATTACATAAACAAAGAAAGTTGTGTAAGTAGTGCCCTGATATGATGACTATGAGCTGTAATAAATTGTGCTCGAAACGTGGTCATCAGTGAATAATACTGTATAACACGATGTTTCCTAGATAAGTGGAAGAAGTAACCTCTTTCAGTTTTTTCCGTCGATAAAGATTGGTACTGCTTGTTATTGGTGCGTGGGTATCTTTATCACTTCCATCTTCTTTGTATTGACCGGGAGTTGTTTCTTGGTTTTCGCCTGTAAGTCTTAGAGTTTGTGTGAAACTCGACATAAATCCATCGCGGAATTCAGATCTTCTACAGTCTTCTAATTGGCCTAGTGAATCCCTATCTTCTCATTCCCTACACACAGTCTGAAGAGAGAACAATACTAATAAGAATAGCATCAAAGGCTTCACTACGTGAAATGGAATTATACTCTACCACAGTTTACAAGTTCTGTTCTCATATCGACAGATGTACCTTCTTCCTATTCTTGTCGATTATCAGTTCTACCAAAATAACGTAAATAATCAATAGCAAACGGCAAAGAAATTGTCAAGCATTTAGAATCAATGAGAATCTCCATAAGGCCCATTTAGTATTTTCTTCAACCAATACCAATTTTTATGCAAATCAGTGTTTTATTTTTAGTAGTAAGTATCATATCTTTTCTGACAGCTGAAAGTGGGACGGACATAACTATTGAATATGACTGTAAAGGGGTGTTTTCTGTTATACGATGACATATCTGAGTGATTTGTTTGAACTTTTTGATTCAAACGCTTTGTATAAATACCTGAACATTGAAATAAAGCTTGACTTGAAATGTCTCACATTTGTATAATATTATTATTGTGCATTGTTTTCACTGGGGTCGTCTATGCAGGAGGTGGTAAGCATTTCTTTTATGGATATCTTTGACATTTATTTTTCGAGAATATTTTAAAAGCCAATGTTAATGATTTCTTTGATTTGTCTCCTCGTATGAGGTCTGCCGTTCAGCTTAGAACCTACACTAAGCAGAAATTTGCGAAGAAATGAGGTATTTGAAGACCGGTAGACTCACTTATATAATCCATCTATGAAATGTATGCAACGTGACTGAATATCACACTGTAAGTTACAACTTATTAGACATTGTAGCAAAGAAACAGATATCACCAATGGACTGAGTGATTTTGTGAATTATTTTTAGTATATGAGATGAAGTAAAACTTCTATTCTGCTAGGACTTTTATCTTGTCATTAAATCAATAAGATAAGTGATGCAATGTCAGGAAAAATGTTAGATTTCTTTGTGTTGATTTATCAAGTAAACTATGGATACAAATTCCGTATGAATTACTTACCATATGGCGTAATTATCTTTAAATAAACTGTTGGAAAGATATAAATGATCCATCTTTGATGACTTCTATCCGAGTGAGCAGTAGGAATAAACAATCACCACGTTCATAAGAAACAATGAAAATCCATGTTAATTCGCCATGATGTGTTTTCCCACAGAGTTTCGTTAAACACAATTATTCCTTCATGTGAAGCTGTAGAAAGAGATTAACTGACCTCTGTTAGATTCGTAATTGATTTCCTCCAACGTACATTTGTAGTTAGATATTGTAGACAGCTAGTATCCCAAAGGTTCTGTAGTTTCTCACTAGTGAACATGTGTGATCGTTTAAAATGGAGTACTTTCAAATCCCAAACACACTATACAAATATGTTTTTCAAATCCGATCATTTTTAAAACTGTTGATGAGCTGATAACTTTAAAAACTGTAGTCTCATGTGTCATGACAAATAAGGCTGTTGTTTGAAAACGTATTTGTTTTCAAGGTAACAATGGAGATCTTTGCGGCAACTTGAGTAAGCGAGATATTTATTTGTCAAACATTTATGCATTGGAATGTAATGAATATAATCTCAATAAAAAAACATGGCTTGAAATTAATTCCACGAAGACTTAGTGTTTGGACTGAAGACACACCTGAGGGCGGAAAATCAAACAATCAATCTGCAGTGATAGTAACTGTTATGTAGTTTCCTAGATACACCTATATTCATTTTAAGGACGTACACTTCGAAGACAGTTGTGATCCTAATAATCCAGTGATTGAGTAAATGTATCGCATTACTGTCTTCATTTGGAAACATAAAGTTCTTGTTAAAATATTTGAGAGCTTCAGTATTGACATTATGCATGAGTCATAATTTTCTTATTTCATTAGAGGAACAGCTTATAAAGTTGCGTAAGTTAGAAGTTTTACATTGGATTTATATGTGGTTGATTATGTGGCCTGTGAATTTAGAATCTTAAACGTTTGCGGTGACTTTTCACAAGTAATAAGTAAAACAAGTGATTACTTGTGTCGCTTAAGGCTTCAGGTAATAACGATATCTCGCACAGACATAGCAAAGTTTAAACAGTTACTGCATGATATAACAAAAGATTTAATTGTGTGTAAGTCGTTTTTTTCATTTACAAATCTAGGTATTTTTCGAACTGCTACACGTGTAATATATGAAGATATTGACGGATTTAACTTCGTGTGTAACATCCAGCAAAGTACTGACTTGAGGGCATATTCGTCTTGAAATATCATCTACTGACAGGGTGATTTTGTCACATGCATGTTATGACTTAATGATGACATGAATACGGAAGAATGATTTAACAGAATTGGATGGATCCATCCGGCTCAAACAGTCAAAATCCCAATTTCGTGTACAAAATGTAACAGTGTATTCCTTATCCGGCTCTCTTGGACAAACTCTATAAACACTATTAATGATAGCATCATTCTCAAAATATGCGTCTCTGTATTCTGCAGCGTCTTCCATTGCAGTGTTCACTTATTGTGTAGAATCTTTAAATGATACATATTAATCGATAAAATATTGTCTGAAACAATATTGTTTCATATGAGAAAGAGAAGATATTCAGCGAAGAGACTCTTTTTGGCGAATTCATTCACATAGCTGTAAAATCGCATTTATGTATAATTATTTGTGTGTGTGTACATGAGGTTTGTCAAGTTTACATAATTGATTGGTTAATACAAAAATGATCTAATATAGAAACAAGGTTAATCAGACAGCAACTAAAGTAAGATTGAGTTAGTAAGCTAGATGACGTAATATACTTGACTAAAATGTTTCAACCTCTGTCGCTACCCTGACCTAAGTTGAAACATTTTAGTCAATTATATTACGTCATCTAGCTTACTGACTCAATCTTACTTTAGTTGCTGTCTGATTAACTTTGTGTCTATATTACATCATTCTTGTATTAACTAATCAATTATCTAAACTTGACAAACCTCATGTACACACACACAAATAATTATACATAAATGCGATTTTACAGCTATGTGAATGAATTCGCCAAAAAGAGTCTCTTCGCTGAATATCTTCTCATTCTCATATGACTCAGTGGGGATTTTCAATATCGTTTCAACCAATATTCGCTACAGTAACACTTCACAAGCTGCTTCATTCATTGCCTTCGAAAAATGCCTTGTGCTATGCGGAAATGTGGTGATCAGATAATTTAAACAATATGAACACAGAAAATTACAATGCCTTTTGATCGATATGAAATTCAGGCAGCCTGGTGATTTAGGCAGGTCGCTAAACATTCGAGATCACACGCAGTGATTGGGTAATATACAAAAGTAATTATTAAAATAACTGCAGACCAGTTATTATTTTGTCAGCCGGAAGGTGTTTGAAAAATTTAATGCGTGTTGCTTTCAAACTGCAAAAATTCTGTTGTTGGTAGAATCGACTATTGAAACGTGCGATGAATTGCAACGCACACTTTGAAAGTGCTTTATGTGTCTGACATTCTTCAGGATGGGAATAATTATTTACGACTTAGTAAATGGACAGTGCAAATACAAATGGTACTCGGCATTTGTCTCAGGTTTTAGACATCGAAATCTTCTGATTTTATAGCTGAATTACTCAATTTTTTAACATTTACTTCCATATTTCACAGGCTGTAAGCGTAAGTTATTATAATTACACTTCGCACAATCATTGTTGGTTGACTTTATTTTCCAGTATTACCTTACCACCTTGCAAATGTGACCTATAAGGTGTGAAATTACAGCAACACAGAAACAGAAATAGTTATTGGATATAAAACTTTTGTGCAGAATAAACGCTGATAAAGTCTAAACACATTAAAAATATAAGGCACTTCATTTCATAGCTAGACACATAATTCACACTAAAACTGAACACATGCGTATTTTCAGCTGACTCATTTGAATAAATCAAGTCTATTCAAGGACACATCCATATCATGCTGCAAACGCCGCTACCTAGGTACCAGGGTTTATTATTATGTCCAGATGGTCGTCACCTACAAGAATCATTCATCAGTTGAATAAAGTTTATGCATTAACCTCAGTGAAAATCCACCTTTCACGTAGACAATCACATGTATGTTCATCGCGTGTGAATAAATCCGCTTGCATGTCCACAGCGCCCTGTTTATATCGTTAGATTACCACACTTGCTAGGCAACATAACGCACAATATTTCCCCATCTGTTGATGCTTTTAAACGCCTATTTTTGTCTTTTTAATCTCCTTTCTTTTGATGGATACCAGTGTATTTGACATTCTTTATTGTTTTGAACAAATGAAACAGAAAAAGCCGGTAAGTCTCATGGATAACTTCACTACTATATGAGCCTTATTGGTAGTGGAAAGAAGTCAGTGAATTTGTGAATTTTTATGCTCGCTACAGTTCAGTCATTGAAATTTATTTACATTTCTTTGTTTTAGACAAATGTCACATTTTAAGCGTTTGAAAGCTAAGGAAGGAAATGATTTAAGTTGAGTTTAAGAGACACACTTTTGAAAGTGTATTACTTTGGGCTCTGAGATGTATTTCCAGCGACGTAAGGTTTGTCATCTTTCATTCAGGTGGAATGAAATGTACTCAAATGTAAAATTGTGCAATCTACTTACTACAACAGGTTCAGAGGAACATGGATCGAACCCCAGATCATGTGCTTGTTCGAAGAGCCTCCTTACCGCTGTGCCACCGACGATCATGTTTTGTTTTTGTTTGATAAACGAATGAACGTGATGTCGCGTTCATGTGTGTAATATTACTGATGGATTGGCTTCGTCCTTATAACAAATATCATTCCGAAACTCGGTTACGGCAGCTTACTGGTAATAGTAAGTGTGTTAATCATTTCAGACTTAGGAAGTAAGTCTGTTTAAATTATTTCCTAATTGAATTCTTTAAAAACCTAGAAAAGTGTTTGCAGGGAACAAGGACTATATTAACTTTAGTGTTGCAGCATTTAACTGAGTGTCTCCTCATGAAATTCTTATCAAATTTTTACAAAAGATAAATGTGTTTTCCTTCCAATTACTGGATCACTGAAGGGATGACATTCATTGGAGAAGTAAACATGCGTTTTGTATGTAAGAAGGAAAGCAAATAGTGGCATTACATGTCTTGCACTGCAGTGAACGATGATGATTTAAGTTAGCTTCAACGACATCACATTAAGGTGTCTTCATAATTACGAATTGACAGTTGACAAGTTATGTATATTCTGGTCAGCAATTTTATTCCATCTTCTTTTTCTATCTTCCTCAAAGGTACTGACGGCAGTCGAAGAGGTAATGTCCGCTTTATTTGGCACTGTGATTCACCGTGAATGACCATTCTTTATCATGAAAATGAAAAATAAGACACCTGAATAAGAATTTTTCTTATTGTAATCAATAGTCAGATGACTGGTATTGATTTATTTTTAATTACTTGACTATGATGAACTATATTTTCATTATAATTTTTTCTTAAAATTAGCGAATGTTCAGTGGAATTATTATCTTTACATTTTCTTGTCAGACGATGAAAACAGACGTCCATCCTGTAAGTGAAATTAGAATGTTGCATTACAAAAAGCGGTTTTACGGCATCCCAAAAGTTTAACACTTCTCAATTGTGCAATGAAAACGGAGGTACTTGGAGACGAATTCAGTGACTAAATGGTCTTTTAGGATATAAGTTGAGTATTAGAAGGTGAAATGTGACTGAAATCACTTGGCATTAACTGTAACCACCCGAATAGAATAATTCTTATCTGGACGCAGAGAACCAATAGGGGCCATCTTCTGTAGAGTTAAGCAGACTTTCTCCAAAGACTTACACTCCTAAATTGTCTCCACAATAAGAAACAGATTTTTATATATGATAAAAGCTGTGGTAATATTATTAGGCGATAACATATCAAAACAGGCGTCGGTGGTATAGCGGTTAGGACGCTCACCGACCATGCACATGGTGCGGGGTTCGATCCCCGGCTGACGCACTCCTTTACCTCGCTGAGCTAGAAATAATGCTGGTAAAGAGGAAAGTTTGGGCATGAGGCTAGCAACCCCATCCTGTAAAATAAACACTGCTAAAGAAACTTCAAGCCACTAGCTCGAAGCCTTATATTCCACTGAGGAACTTGAAGGAAACAAAACATACCAAAACGCTTGGTTGCGACAACAATATCACTCGACAACTATGCAGTCGAAGTACGTTTCAGGTACAAAATGAGTACTGAGAGTTTCCAACAACGTGATGTCAAAGCTGTCAGCAAGAATCGAATAAACCAAAAGCTGCCCGTTGAAAATCCAAGCTCATTTGTAGAGTAACATACTGTCACCACCATAACAGCAATGACAAGGGTTAAAACTGAGGGTTAAACAAGAACAAAAGTAAAAGATTAAGTTTACGAGTGATATTCAAACGTTATAACAATGATGTGCAAGTACCTTTCCTTTTTTTGAAATGAACATTTTCTGGAAGAACATCTGCTTGGTATAATCTGAACACCAGAAAACAGTATAAAGCAGCTGGCATAGAATAGAGTAGAATGATATGGCATGAAGGAGATTTACCATTTTCATTTAGTCAATTTTAGTAGTATACATATGGTCTCAGGATTTCTTACTTCATTTAAAAATATCTGTAATATTCATGTAACGTTTTTCATTCAGAATATTCTGGAAACTAAATCATAAACTGATACAACAGTATTTTGCTAATGGCTAAGTTGACAATTTTCCAAAATTGATCTTTGTAAGGCACTGCTGTTAGGAATTGTAAGTTTTTATCATAAGCAACAGTCATTTCATCTGAGACGTAGAACAATAATGTTCGAATACTTGATATGTATAATAATTAGAACAGACCTATTATTGTCAATTTGTTTGTCCCCTCAGGTTAGTGGATGACTGGATTCAAACAAAATGGAACTGAGGCCATCATCCTCTACCACCGATTGTTATCACGTTTCAATCTTACTTCATCCCGACTGTAAGATCAATTCAATTCCTATCCTTGAATCAAGTCAACCTGTCCCGGATCAGCCTAGCATTGTTGCAACACAATTATCCATGCCCAACGTGTCTATCCCACCTTGTTTAATTAACTGTGTATGTGTGTTTTTACTTCTATCCTTTTAGTCAGACAGTTGAACTCATGACCCAATCAGAGTATTTTGTGAACTGTTATTTTGCTGACCCATGTCTTATTTGTACTATTATGTTGAGTTTATCTTATTTATTGATTGGTTAAGTAGCCAATTAAATTCTATCTTTGTGCCTATGCTTTGTTTATCTCTTACTTGGGTTCATTCTTCTACTGACTGCTTACCTGAACGGTCGTGTCTGATCCGGCTAGTTCGTAATTTTGGCTTTAACGTTATTCCGCTCTGATAGCGGTTCTTTGCTTTCTGTTAAGCATTGTGTATTGTACTCTTGAAACCGTTAAGGTTTGTTGTATTTATATTAATTGATTTGTTTATTAATAGTACCGTAGAAACAGTGACCGGCTTCTTGTTTGTTCTGGACCGGGATAGCCTATATCTACGCGTGACTTAATTTCAAGCGATATTGCGCTTACAGTACTTAACGTCTAGAGTTAAAGTTTGCCGGATCAGCCCTTGACGGAAGAGACCGTACTGAACTGGTCAGTACTGAACGCCTTGACGGAATAGACCGTACTGAACTGGTCAGTACTTAACGTATAGAGTTAAAGTTTGCCGGATCAGCCCTTGACGGAAGAGACCGTACTGAACTGGTCAGTACTGAACGCCTTGACGGAATAGACCGTACTGAACTGGTCAGTACTGAACGCCTTGACGGAATAGACCGTACTGAACTGGTCAGTACTCAACGTCAAACAGAAAATCCCGTACTGAACTGGTCAGTACTGAACGTTCATCGAGAAGAAACTTTTGTGAATTGGCAGCACGCAACGTTGTTGAAAATAAATTTTTCTTTGGAACAATGCAAACCAGATCAGGGAAGCATATTTCGGAGCAGCAGTCGGAGAGTCGGCAAGTCCCCGTTTGCATAAATGATCATGTTGATAACCTTTCGTGCCCCGGCTCTCATGTCAGTAGTTCGAAATCATCATTATCGCGAGTAACTAGTGCTAAGTCGTCACTACTAAGGGCGCAGCTAAAAGAGAAACAACTTCGACAGGAGTTAGAGTTAGAGAAAAAGTTGCTAAAGGCTAGACATGATGTCGAAATGGCCGAGCTGCATGTGAAGTTAGCCGCGGACGACGAACGGAACCTTGAGGAATATGAAAAAGGCAGTGTCATTGATAACCGGGAGCAGCTAGAACGATATGTGAAAGATTGTGCCGAAATGGTTGGCGGGGACGCTCCTGTTACGATCGGGAAGAGCGCGGTCGTAGAGAAACTTGACATGCCTAAGGTTGAAATGTCCTATTTTGATGGCAACTGTACTGACTACTTGAGATTTACCAAGGAATTCGAATATTATGTCGAGAATAGAGTAAAGGACCCTGGTCAAAGAATGTTATATCTGTTGCACTATTGTAAGGGTCGAGCGAAAGCAGCCATACATGAATGCGTAATCTTGCGTCCTGAGAGTGCGTATGCGCGAGCTAAGGGTATCTTACAGGATCTGTTTGGAGAGATCCACGTCATCGCACGAAACCGTATTGAAGACATGATTAGAAGCCTACGACCTGTGGCAGAAGATGGAGAAGCTCTAACCCGTCTATCAATACAGCTTCAGAATTGCCTGATTGCCCTAACTGAAATGAACTATTTGTCGGACTTAAATTCCGTAACAACTCTTGAGAGAATAGTACGCATACTGCCGATAGCAGTTCGAAGGAATTGGGCCAGACTAGCAGACGCAAGGAATCAAGAAGGGCAAGAGCCATCTTTTCAGGATCTTTGCCAGTTCGTTTCTACAGAGGCAAGAGTGGCACGAAGCCGATACGGACACCTCGTTTCAGAGGGCCTTAACCGCCCGAACGCCCAAGTTTCACTAAATAGACAGGTTCATCATGGGGGCACATCATTCGCAATACAGGTAGAAAGGACCCCTGCACCCAAGCTACTGTGTATCCTCTGTAGGTCAGACCATGCTACTGCTTCATGTCAGAAGTTCGTTGGATTGGATGTGCGAGACAGATGGAGCTGCGTCCACCGCCATAGAGCATGCTTTTTGTGCTTAGAGGTCGGACATCGTATCGATCACTGCGTATCGGGTATAAAGTGTTCCAAAGCCCATTGCAGTGGTAAACATCACCCACTGCTACATGTTGAACCGATCGTAAATCAAGTGGCAGAACAGGCGACATGCGCTGCTACTATGCATTATGGAACGGCAGTTATGCTAGGTGTGATCCCCGTCAAGGTGCGGGCCCACGGTAAGGAAATAGAAACTTATGCCTTTCTGGATAACGGCTCCGACGTTTCCTTGGTTACGAAGGATCTATTAAGCAGCTTAGGCCTAGAGGGCACGCCATCGTCTATGACCTTAACAACAATCAATGGTGCGAGTCAGGTTCAGGGCAACATGTGCGAACTGGAAGTCGCATCAATGGATGAAAATGCAATGATAAAACTTGACAGAGTGTTCGCGTTGCCATCCTTGCCAGTCAGTGCACCCTCACTATCGATATCACAAGAGGCCCGTCGCTGGCCACATCTCCAGGAATTACCATTCCGCGAACTTGATGATAAAAGGGTCACAATGCTCATAGGTTGCGATGTTCCCGAAGCGCATTGGGTCCTCGATCAGCGTTTGGGTAGTCGCAAACAACCTTACGCAATCAAGACATTGCTCGGTTGGGTCTTGCTAGGGCCACTTCATGGAAATACGAAAAGAGGCACTGTCAACTACGCTCGAATCAGCGAAGAGAGTATCAAAGATGACATCAAAAGGCTAGATGAAGCTGAGTTTAGGGATACTGAAGAAAACGAACACTCATTTTCTATCGAAGATCGTAAGGCAATCGAGCTGGTTACTCAAAGCACCGTCTTAGAAAAGGAGCAGTACATCATTCCCCTGCCATGGAAAGATCCAGCAAAGGTAACGGAAAATAATTATGTAGTCGCCATAAATCGGTTATTCAGTCTGGAATGGAGGTTATCGCGTGACAAGAACCTTTTAGCACGATATGTGGATGGGATAAATACGATGTTAAAAAATGGTTATGCCCTTCCGGTACCCCTAGAGCAGCTAGCAGCCAACTATCGACCGAGGTGGTATCTTCCACATCATCCCGTAAAGAAACCGAAAAGGCCAGATAAACTGAGAATAGTTCTAGATTGCACCGCAACCTTTGGAGGCTATTCTTTGAACGATAAGCTATATGAAGGACCTGATACGATTACCGAGCTTGTTGGTGTTCTGTTGCGCTTTCGAGAAAAGCCTATTGCTATAGTCGCGGACATAGCTGATATATTTATGCAAGTGAAAGTGCCACTAGACGATCGACGAGCATTACTATTTCTGTGGTGGAAAAATGGTTTTCTAGACGAAGAGCCGCAGGAGTTTCAGATGACAGCGCATCCGTTTGAGGCAAATTCATCACCCTTCTGCGCGAACTACGCGTTGAGAAAGGCAGTAGAGAACTTTGGTTGCTTATATCCGGAAACAGTGAGAGAGCCGGGCACGAGGGTTATTCGGTGTAACATGATTCAGAAAATCCTAGTCGGATTTTGGGGGCCGGTGTAAGATCAATTCAATTCCTATCCTTGAATCAAGTCAACCTGTCCCGGATCAGCCTAGCATTGTTGCAACACAATTATCCATGCCCAACGTGTCTATCCCACCTTGTTTAATTAACTGTGTATGTGTGTTTTTACTTCTATCCTTTTAGTCAGACAGTTGAACTCATGACCCAATCAGAGTATTTTGTGAACTGTTATTTTGCTGACCCATGTCTTATTTGTACTATTATGTTGAGTTTATCTTATTTATTGATTGGTTAAGTAGCCAATTAAATTCTATCTTTGTGCCTATGCTTTGTTTATCTCTTACTTGGGTTCATTCTTCTACTGACTGCTTATCTGAACGGTCGTGTCTGATCCGGCTAGTTCGTAATTTTGGCTTTAACGTTATTCCGCTCTGATAGCGGTTCTTTGCTTTCTGTTAAGCATTGTGTATTGTACTCTTGAAACCGTTAAGGTTTGTTGTATTTATATTAATTGATTTGTTTATTAATAGTACCGTAGAAACAGTGACCGGCTTCTTGTTTGTTCTGGACCGGGATAGCCTATATCTACGCGTGACTTAATTTCAAGCGATATTGCGCTTACACCGACTTTTCTGACATTCTTGTTTGTATTTCATACCAAAGGGAAGCATTTGCATCAAGTACTCAAGACCATAATTTTTTGGAAATCAACGAAGTTGAAATGTGTCAGCGTATCTATGCATCTTTGCTTCTATGAGACGTAGATACAGGACATTCTACCGATTTCCGGTGAACATTAATTGAAAAACCATGTTCATCGTCAGTCAACCAGGATATCAAAGACTTCTTTAATCTAACAGTCACAATCCAGTAAAATCTAAGAACTGTTGTGTAAGGGTAGAATGTTTGCTATCTAGGTTTCGTCTCTCAGAGGATACAAACCAAGATGTCACTAATTTAACTAACTAGGATTGAACCAGAGGAATAGGGGAGTTAAAACGTGAGGTTATCAATCTCACCCTCCAATCAGCAATTTTGAATGTTGCCTTCAATTTTATAACCTTTCAACAGCGATAAAATTAATTACGTCTGTATTCAAAAGTTATTTTATAATTATAACATCATGAATTTTCTGTTATTTTTGCATCTCAGTAGCGCATGTGGCCCATATTAACATTACTGGTACGTTTCCCAGATATTCAAATGAATGGCGTTCACTCAATGGCAATTTTGTATTCATAAGGAGAATGAACGCATTAAACATGACCTGGTTCCATTTCGATAAGTAACATCATAGCTTTTATGTCTCTTTTCAACTGAACATAGATTTTCAGATGACTGGTTTACACTGTCATATCATAGCTTGAATGAAGCGGTGTTCAATCTTTAATTTATGCTGATAATTCTAAAATGGCTGCTACGGTGCTTCTTTTAATATCATGTGAGGGAAAAGATCTACAGAATCTCTACTTCTTCGCACTTAGATTTAGATGAGAATAGTTCATTACTGACTAATAAGGGAACTAGTTGTGTTGACGTTTTCTTTCACTTTTGAAGCTGTCCTGCTTTAAAATCTGTGTTCTGACTCTATAAATCACGCTGAGCTAGTAGTGTGACCTGAGTAATCAGCCCACCTAATCAATGGCAAGTTTAGACTGACAGCGCTGAACGTCAACCAGTGAGTTGGTTGCTCTATATGCCACTCTCAATGACATCTTCCATCGCGCTTATAAAGTACTCATTTTATATAGCATTATTTACAATGATTTCCATATTTCATTTGACGCTTTAGAATTCTGAAGGTTTTCCTCTGTGGAAAGAGGCGACAGACACAGGATACGTACAGTGAAAACAAACTAAAATGTACCTCGACTGTGCGGTAAATCTCAGTAAAATAAGGAGGGATTCAGGTTGTATACAGCCAACTGTATTTTTACCTGGATCCATTGATATGACTGGATGTAGTCTTCAGTTGCACTTGAAAAGTCTTCTAGCTCTCGAAATTGCGTCGTTTTGTGCCGCATAAGATAAGCCATTGTGATATCAATGAAAAATAACTCCTAGATTCCATCATTTTTATTCATATTTCAGGCCTTTTATTTACTGTTAGTAAATTTTACAAACATTCGTGCTTGAAACATGAAACCTTTCTACTTTATAATAACTTTGTATCCCATATTTACATCTTTCAGAGGAGAAATCAAAACGCTGAAATAGTTAACTATCGTCTCCATATAACATTACAGTAATCGTAAACTGAATACTATGAGTAAAATGTCATGAAATTTAACTTGTTTTATTTTGTATGTTTAAAATAAATACCTGCTATATAAATATACGTGTTCTAACTCATGGGGGATAACTAACAAAGCTGTCATCATCTCCTACAAATAGAGTTATTTATTTGACATTCAATGATTTGATGTTATTTGTATTAGTGGTCTTGAAAACACAGTACAGCAGATTTATAAACAAACATGGGAGAAATTCAACAGTCCTCAAAATTAGACAAAGAGTCTTTGTGCGTTAGGAATCAAAAGTTAGATGGATGAGGTTGGTTGATAAATGCATATCAATGTAACTTTGCTAGCAGATATTAGCAGATGTAAAAACTGAAGAGGATAAAAATATGATGTTTCTTCTAAATATCACACAGTGATACAGTATTCATACGTGGATTCTCCAGAACATTTAAACCGACAAACCACCTCTCTCAGAGATAAACGTCGTCGACTCAAGGACACAATTGATCCAATTAGGAAAAATAACATAATCTGTCGAATACCATGTAACTATTGTTGGTGAGGTCAAGTGCATAAGTCCAACTAGTAGATCGCTTATCAATTACATTGTTAGAGCATAACAGTTTAGCTAGACCTCGAATTACTGACCTTGCTAAACTAAATAACCTAGAAAAAAGCTCGTGAATTGCACTGCACTGCACCCGCTTGCCTGTCATCATAAAATAGAGTCGGTGGGACAAAGTTATGGTATTTAAACGTGATCTGGTTAGGTGGAGATAGAGGTGAGTCACTGAAGTTATGTTTATCTATTGAACACCACACACGTGCAATTGGAATAACACAATGATTATACCGGAGATATGAAAAGTGGCTACACACAACAAGGAGAAGATGCAGAGAGAAAAAGACAGAAAAAATAAATGAGATAAATTATGAAACTGTGTGACTAAATTGCTTTGCTCGAAACCTTGCCATCCAGTTATTATTACTACATCACTCATTGTTTGATACTACAAATAAACTTCCTCATATGGGATTTTATTCTGTCACAGTGCCCAAGTTCTACATCTACATAAATGAATGGAATATATTTGATTACTAACTTTCGTGAAATGTATTTCTGTCACACAGAAGGTAAATTCTCTTTTATATGTATCGTAAGCTGTACACAATTATGAGGTAACGAGAATTGCATGGTATATAAACATTCTGATCTCTGAATGTGATTAATCTGAGTATGAAAAGTTTAAGACCCATTGAATTTTGAAAGTTCCACACATAAATTCAT
The DNA here is from genome assembly GCA_944472155.2 of Trichobilharzia szidati. Taxonomy (NCBI): domain Eukaryota; kingdom Metazoa; phylum Platyhelminthes; class Trematoda; order Strigeidida; family Schistosomatidae; genus Trichobilharzia; species Trichobilharzia szidati. The sequence continues at coordinate 3,527,587 of OX235275.1, read as the reverse complement.
CTTCAATAGTTTAAATGACAATGACATTATGGCAGTTTCTGAGACCAAAATAATTCCCAATTAGTTGGGGAATACTCTCGTGCTCATGGCTCTATGGTTCACGAAACTATCTGTAAAAAAAGTAATTAATATCTGCAGGAAGAATGTGGTCTATTTGTTGATTCAATCGCATGATGCATGGATGAAAATTTGTAGACTGAATAGAATGACTAATTATAGTCAAAATTTCACAAATACGGAAAACAGTTCAGACATTACCAGGACACCAGCTAATCAGTTAGAAATTACTAAGTTCCTGTTTTTTCGTTCTTTTATTCCTTCACGTTACCAGTGGAACATAGGGCTTCAAACTAGAGACTTGAAGTTTCATTAGCAGGGAAGTTTATTTTTACAGGATAGGTTTGCTAGCTTCATGCCCAAGCTTCCTTCTTAGCGAGGAGTGCCTCGACAGGGGATACAACTCCGGGCCATATGCATAGCTGGCAAGAATCCTACTGCTGCCCTGCCGACGCTAAGTTCGTGTGATTTAGACTAGTGTTTCATTATCGACGATTACTGGAGTCATTGATGTGATTCACGATGACAATAGACTTATCTACAAATTCCTTATTTGTAATGGTTTTAGACATTTGTAATGAGTCATTATTAGCTAGGACTGAGTACAGCTCAGTTTTATACTTGGCGGAATTAGCATCCTATACAGGTTTGCTTACGTTGACCTATTCAGAAAGGTGTTTGTGATAATCGCTTAATAGTAAAGATACCTCGGCACAATCTACATCTTGGCTTGCATCTACCGCAAAAACAAGTGGCATTCCAACACACACCCATATTATAAGTAGCTACCAGTGATACTCTCTGTTCCACTGAAGATATTAGCGCCATATTAAAATGTCATAAAATTACTACTTATACTTGTTCCACAATACACTTTCTGATATGATTCTAATTTGCCTTTACTGGCTATTGTATGCTTAAATTAATGGATTTATAATTGGAGGGCCTGAAAAAGAATTTATTGAAAACAATTGTTCGCTCTAAATATTTTGTTCTGAATTTTTTTTTATTCCTTCACGTTCCCATTGGAATATAGGGCTTCAGGCTAGAGGGTTGAAGTTTCTGAAGCAGTGTTTATTTTTACAGGATTAGGTTGCTAGCCTCCTGTCCAACCCTTCCTCTTCACCAGCATTATTTCTGGCTTAAGGAGGTAAGGGAGTGCGCCGGTCGGGGATCGAACCCCAGACCATGTGTATGGTCGGCGAGCGTCCTAACCGCTATGCCACCGACTCACAAGTTTGTTCTGAATAAATTATGGGAATATTCAATTTACTAAATAAAAATGTACAAAATGTAAAATCTGTGCAAAAAGCAGCAGAGTTCACTTAGATTAGGCCATTCAAGATACCAGATAAAGAAGATATTTTTCTGAAATCCTGAGACTTTTTTTAAGATGAAATGAAGTTTTCTAAGATTCCGACCTGCTTTCGGAATTTGACTAAGTAACAACTCAAAAATACTGATATTGTGAAAAAAAGGAAGGGCAGTCAAGATAATCAAAGTATACGGAGTAACATAGCCAACAGTTAAAAACATTTTTGATAAGTGATCATGTTGGTGAGGTAATTTATAAGAGTAAATGATTCTAATTCTTGCTACAACTGAGGAGCTGCCTGAAAAATTCATCAAGTTATTTCTTTGGAGGACTCCCACAAAGGTTTTTGACTTGAATTTTGACGCACAGGGCAGAGGAGCAGCTTCATATTGTGCGCATCATCAACCGCCCGTGGCTGAAACACTGTTATCCGTCTCTGTGCTAAAAACTCCGACAATAGGAACCGAATATGCAGATGCATTCCCCTTCATCTGTAGTAAACTGTTGACAAAACGAAATCAGTGCATAGGATTTAAATGAGTGTAGCTGAAAGTGAAGACAGGATTGGCAAAATTGTTGTACCCAAGATTTCAGTGTACGATGAGGATTTAGTGCCAATCAACTGGTGTATAATTTCCTCACTGGGAAGACACAAAACACTGATTCAACATGGAAGACACATTTCTTCATGTATAAGGCAAACTTACTAGAAATTACAGTTAATTATATAGTCATTTTATAGAACCATTACTAAACCAGTTTATTATATCAAAACTTTATTCTGACTAGTAAGCAACTTCCAGTAATGACACAACGACTAGACCCCAAGTCTACTTAAGTTGGAAGTAGCACAGATCATGTAAACCATAGAGGTAAGATATAGCTTAATTTTATATAAAATCAGGGTGTTTATCCACTGCGCCCAACATTTTTCGGATTCTCAACACCAATACAGAGCTACTGCTTCAATACAGTTCACAGACTTCGCAGGTCACCCAAGGCATTTCTAAAACATGCAGGTGATCGCGAGAAACCGCCTTCTCTGTCTCTATAATCTAGATTAAACTATCACACGCAATGGCCAGTAAAGGACCTTGCTAACAAACCAGCAAAGAACTTATTGCTGAACAAGCATACCGAAGAAAATGAAAAAGTCGTAACTTGACTGAAGGAATGCTCAGTGTTTGTTTCTATGAGTCACTTAAGACGTCCCGTATAAATAGGAAACCATAATAGGCTTGCATATTTATATTATTAATCCAGTGTTTTGAATCTTTCGCCTGAAGATCCTATAGAATCCGCTTGCAAACTGTACCACCTCCGGTTAATTTTCTTCAATACTACCGTCAACGAACGTTGTTCTATCTACCTCTCATTCATTCATCTATCGAAATAAAAGGTATCCTGACATTGTAGAGTTAGTTAGCTTTAAAAATGATTTATTAAAATGAAATCCTATAAAGAAATTTAACAAGAAAAGTGTAATTTTCGACATAAATTGTTGAAATGCGTATTTTACATAAAATTCATTTGTTACAGAATAGTATTTTTTTATTTAAGTAAATGTTGAAATAACCAAAACTTGATAAATATGTACAAGAATATTTGAAAGACAGTACACGCCTATACATTCTGAAATATTAAATATCCAAATTTGAAAAAATCTTGTAGACATTCAAAAGTTAAGACAACTCAAATAATCTCAACTTTTTTGAAGAATAACATTGATATCTATATTTTACGTCATAGATTAGTTGAGGCATTTAAAACCAGATATTTTTTTCTTTGAAATCATATCACAGACACACCTAAAATCATGTTCTTTTGTTTTATCAAACTATCAAAATAAGATATTTTGAAGAGATCTTACTGATAATAGTTTGGGTGCATATCGACCCTGTCTACATAGCGTCCTAACACTTTCATTCAATGCATACCTGTGTAGTCATACATGCACCCATATAGATTCTTCTTCGATTTAACAAAGTGCCATTTGAAATGCGTTAATTTTAGACAATATTACCTTTGTACATAGTCTTTGATGGTATCGTCTCTAGTGGAGGCTGAAATTCGTTTTAATTTTGTCGAGGAAAGCGAATTTAGGGGGAAATGTTTTAGAAGTTTACGTCATTATTTCTATGAAATATTTTAAGGGAAATAAGGCAACCTCTTAGTGAAAAGAAATTGAAGTAGGTGAGCAGAGACAAAATTAGGCAGATTTGAAAATCATTCAATTATACGAAATAGCATGCCGAGTGATACTACCCCTAAATGACCCTTCAATATGTCGAAGATTTGGAAATTGGCGTATGGGTTCCAAATGACCTAGTGATATGAGACAATGGTTTAACAGCTTATGATCAAGTATTTTAGGTTTATTTGGGTCTTGTAGGTACCCACTATGTATCCTGGCTTACTACCCATAAATCCTGGAGTAACCATAGTACTAGCTGCGTAGACGGTGGTATTCTCCAGGCTTCCTAGATGTATCGACGTTATTTACAAGCTCAACTAGTTGTCACGGATAAGAATTTAATTGAATTGGGTGGCTGCTGTATTTGTTCATAGTGGCCATTGTTACTATGTTGTTATTATGCATGCTACTATTGTCTCAAACATAGTGTTTGGCTTGTCGTGTATTTGGGATGAGTTTTATTTGACCTGCATATGCAGAACATATCTGATTGAAGTGATCACTGACCAGAATAACTGTGCTTGCCAATACATTATTACACGTAATAACCATGTGAATAGTCCATCTAAGGAAAGGAATCACCAGCGGTCTCGCAAACGTGTGACTCTTCATTTTGTTCTCACAAAAGACAGGGATACATGTGTTCGATTCTTCTGAAAACAATGTTAAAACATCTTATCAATGAGTATATCGCTGTGTGGATAAACTAATTGGTCCTGACAGTAGCCATTTAACCTCACCTGGTTTACCAGTTCACTAGTTTTCTAGACATTCCCATGCCAGATAAAAGGGACATTTTAGACGTAAGGCTTTTGATTTTACCTTGAAAGATCGAACCAGTACTGATAGAAGCCTCAAACCATAACAAAAATATATAGAACAATTCTGTTCTCTGTTGGAATTTTAAAGGCGGAATGATGTGGGCTGTTAAAATCCTTCAGGGAGGTAGTCAGACGATGCGCCTTCTATCGATGAAAGCAAAACTAAACATTTGGAAGTGGAATGTTCGTTCAGTATACGCAACTAGGAAGGCCGCCTAGGTCACCAAAGAGATGAGAAGATTCAACTAAGAAGTGTTAGGAATCATACCAACGCCTAAGATATTGTTTATCAGTCATATGAAGCTGTCAGAATCAGATTTATTTACCGAAATTTCTAGAAAAGCAGTGAGTCAGCAAAAGGCTGAATCGGAAAATTATTGACATTTTCACTTGGGACTCACCATTCCAAAACAGGTAAAATTTTTGATAAAGTCTCACAGTGTTATACAGTAATATTTACTGATGACCACGTTTCGAGCACAATTTATTACTGCTCATAATCATATCAAGGCACCCACACAACTTTCTAACTTCGTTTATATAATTCCATTATTTCCCACCGCTTGATTTGATTATTATTATTATTATTTCCTTTAGTTCCTAGAGGAACATAGGGCTTCAGCCATGCGTCTCCATTGCGTTCGATTCTCTGCTAGAGTTTTCACCTGGCTCCAGGTCTGCCCACATGCTTTCATCTCCTCTTCACATGATCTCCTCCAGGTCACCCTTGGACGACCAACTCGCCGCTTCCCTTTCGGGTTCCACTCGAGGGCTTGTCTAGTAATGTCACTTGCTGGTTTCCTCAGAGTGTGGCCAATCCATCTCCATTTTTTCCTGCCTATTTGTTTCACAATGGGTTCCTGGTTGGTTCGCTCCCAGAGATCTTTGTTGCTGATCCTTTCCGGCCATCTGATCTTGAGTATTGAGCGAAGACATCTGTTAATGAAGGTCTGTAGCTTGTTTGAGGTGCTCTTTGTGACACGCCAAGTCTCTGATCCGTATAGTAGTACTGACTTCACATTGGAGTTGAAAATCCCGATCTTATTTTTGACGCTGAATGATGTTGTCCTCCACACAGGCTTCAGAGTAATGAAAGCTTGCCTTGCTTTCCCGATCCTTGCTTTGATATCCTCGTCAGTTCCGCCTGTAGTTGAAACAATGCTTCCCAAGTAGGTGAAGGAGGTAGTTTCTTTCAGGTTTTTTCCATTTATGCTGATTGCTGTCTGTTGTTGTTGTTGGTGTTGGCCAGGGATCTTCATCACCTCTGTTTTTTCTATGTTCACCTGGAGTCCTATTGATTTGATTGGTAGTAGTATTTTCCATATTTCAGGTATGATTGATGAGTCATTCCTATTGCACGTGTTGGGTGTAGATTCATTGAACAAGGATTCAGCAATCAAGCCCTCTTCCCACCTACTTAGAGCACTCCTTAGAATTCAAACCTTTTTCCACTCTATTGTGTGGTTGTGTGTTACTGCATGCAGTGCAATTTCTGAGCTTTTTCCTAAATTGCTTATCTTCTCGGGGCCAACCATTCTTAACTTCGCTATGTTATTATGTTCCGACATTCTGACTACCCTCCACCTACCATTTTGACCTATGTAGTTGACCTCACAGTCATTGCAGGGTATTTTGTAAATCATAGTATCTTGTCTAATTGGATCAACCTACAGGGTCCTTTAATGTACAGAGCTTGTCCCTGAGTGAGTTTGTAGGTTTGATTGCCACTGTAATTCCTGTTTTATTGAGAATCCTACGTAGGATCTCAGATGTCGCCTCATTATATGTTATAATAGTAGGTGCTTTATATACTGTCTTAACTATGCTATCATTACTAGTTCCTTCATTATTTTTATTTTGCTTTTGACCTTATCTGATCTTCCAAAGGAATTTCATAGGTTAGTTATTCGACATCAATGTTTCTTCTGTTTGTTATATTTCGTAATTTAGGTCTTTCCCTGTACTACCAAGCGCTACTGCTCGGTTTGTTAGAGACTTGACTAAGCGTGGCTTAATTGTTAACGGATGACATGAATTAAAGTCTAAATATATATGAGATTGCTTTGCTTTTTTATAGACGCTAGTGAACAGTCAACCTTATTCTATTCGTTTTATTTTGTAATCTGACATTGCTAATTCTCCATGTTCATTTCCCGAATCATTTGAATCGGAATTGTACTCTACCATAGTGCAAACGTTTCATTTTTACATCAACGAGATTCAGCATTCTGAAGAACCAAACTTCATTCAAATTTGTTTATAAACACGTTATTATTCACCCGAAAATGTTAGACTGACTATAAAATTGTCTCGTTTTTACCAAAAGAATGAAAATTATTTGTTGTGAAGTGGTGCTTATTCAGAAACGTTGAAACTCAGACATTTTATTTAGGAATTACCTTAAAACCTTTAACCAAGTGTCTGTTATTAACTCGTATGGATCAATAGGGTCCATAAAGTTCTCCTTACCTTGTGAAAATTGTTTAATTCACAATATATTTGCACAGCAGCTTGTAATTCTTTCTCTTGAAAACTTCAAAGTTTCAGCGAACCGTATCGCTTCTCAATAATTCTCACAGAGGAAATCACAAAGAACTTTCTTGGGTATCTTATATTTAAGGTTAGTTCACACTCAAAATATTCTGCAAAACCAAACGTGAAAATTTAACAAATCTATATTCCATGGGTGGTGTCTAATTCATAAGAACGACTCATAGATTAAAGTTGTTTAGCTGATGAAGGGAAATAATTCAGTAAAACATTTTGTTTAAACGTTGTTACAAGTATGCGTTTATTCTGAAATAATAATCTCTTCACAGATCATTGGTAAAATCAGCTAACCGTGGAACGTGTCCGCAGCAGTATTAGTAAAATGGACACCGCCTTACGATATTAAAACTCCTAATAGCAAATTTTGAGAAGCGTTTTTATGTTCTGACAGCAGGCTACACCTTCTTTCACTAAAAAACCTCCAGCATTTTTGAGAAGAATCGCGGTAACCAATTTTTTATCAAAGTAGGCGTTTCCTCTTCCAACCCAGGTAATACATGAATTAATATTCTTGTATAAAAACTTAGTGTCTTGTTATTTCTACCAGCTGGTGTTGTTGATATGATAATTTGGGCAGAATTTACAAGTATCTGTCAAAATAGAAGTGTAAGAGGCAAGACATTTCGATTTTTATCGATTGCTTCAATGTAAGGTGTGGACATTTTCATGCGACCTATATATAGGTTGATTCCAACATTTGTATTTATCGTTCTTTGTTAACGCACAAAGAATAATTTGAAATGTCTCACCTCTGGATAGTATTAACACTGTGCATAGTCATCAGCGGATCTGTATTCGGAGGAGGTAAGCATTTATTTTTTTAATGATTTTCTTGAAAGGGTTGTCTAAGTTGCTTCCAACATTTCTTTGAATGGTCTCTTATAATTAGGTATATCATTTGGCATCAAATTTACTTCAGAGAGAAATAAGCAGCCTCGTTAATATTTGCAGATGGAAATAAATTTACAGAGACAAAGAATGAAGCCATGGAAATTCACTTCTCCGTGCTAGTCAACTCGCATATATGCTCAATTGTGCCAAAATCATTTTCTTGACTTGGTCTAAGGTTTATAACGGTTGCCATCACGTCTTTATTTTGGAAAGCTATGAAGAAATTTCTCCGGCTTGTTCTTAAACCTGCTCTAAAGCCATCCCCTAACCCTTAGTGATTTGTTTAAAAATGCAGTATCAACACTTTCGTTGTGGCCACTAAATCCACCATATTGCGGTTTCGAGTCTACATAAAGATGAAACGTTTGTTTGAGCATCCTTTTAAGACTACACTGCTGCTTCTGATTATATTTCTAGAGCATTTTTACTAAGCAAGCTGATTGCAGCAAACACTGAATCCTGGGTCAAAAAACGGCTGTCTTTCTATTTCTCAGGTGGGAAACAGGATACTGTCATGAATGGAAAGCGCCGTACTTCATCGCCAACGCATCGAGTAGCTGTCCTTTCTCCAATTCATATTTTTTTCTTTTGAATTCTACTTGAGTTGATTTCATTATATAAGCTGATGATCCAACATTCAATGTTTCAGGAGTACTTGTATTGTGTTGTTTTGATACGAATAGTTTCTTATCCGAAGTTAACCAATGGTCTCACCTAGATAGCCGTAAACGAACTTCTTCCAACAGCGGTTTGTGCAAAATAATATGGTACCATCATTTATTTCGTCGGCTTCTCATCAGCTGCTTACAGCCTAAATAAATTGTGAGGTTTACGTACAGAAAAGTTTTAACATACTTGCGAATTTTTTACATGTTGTCAGTTGACAGATTTATGTGTTCAGAAAGAAGCAGTTATCTGTCTTTCCTTGCCATGGTAACTGGATGTCTTTATTCTCTAATCTGATTACGTATTCTTTGTCTTTAACCTCACCTCTCCTTTTTTTTCTTTTTAAATCTGAAATTTGTTTTGTCTCTTGTTTCTATGATGTGATTTGAACTCAGTACATCGTTACCAAATTTATTAGTTACTCACCATCTAACTCACCCCTCGTCTTTATTACGTAACTCCTTTACCATTGCATGCATACATCTATTCTGTTTAAACTTGAACTGCCTGTGTAAAAACTATATAAGCGCAATTTTCTGAGCACTGTTCACTTACTTTGGAACTTTCTGTCAACTGACAGCATGTAAAAAATTTGCAAGTATGTTAAAACTTTTCTGTACGTAAACCTCACAATTTATTTAGGCTGTAAGCAGCTGATGAGAAGCCGACGAAATAAATGATGGTACCATATTATTCTGCACAAACCGCTGTTGTTCTTGCTTTATTTATATTCGTCAAGGGGAATAAATGCATGAACTTCTTCCAAATGACATACTGCTGACTTTAGTTTCAAAGGCGAACAAGACTTACGTGGACTCATTCAGTCCTGTGATAGGCAGTATAATGTATATATTCTATCTTCGCAGAAACTTCCCTTCAAAACTCTGTCGGTTGTCTCATATCTTGTTGATTTTTAAGACAATTTAATAATCCAATTAACCTGCCTCTTTGTATTTATTGCCTCTGTATATTAACATTTTCATCCTCTTATGAAGTTAGCTGAGGTCATCTTGTCTGATACGTAACATCCTCTTTATTCGCAACTTTCTCCTTGTATGTCTACCGGTATAGCCAAAAGTGTTTATGCTAATACCGGAAAATGTAAAACTTCAACCATACCATATTTATCATGGGTTTTGTGTAAGGATATAAATGTCAGAAAAGAGATTGTAAGATTTTTCAACCAGTAAAAAACAAAGCATTATAGTTACAGTTATTACCACACATTATTTACAATATCGAGTACTTGCTTTTCATAACATTTCACTTACTTTCTGCTTTTGTAGTTACATTATTTTCACTATAATAGAAATATATATGTGGAGCGAGGCAGTTGCAATACTTACGCAGAAAATTATATTTTGTGTGGTTATTATCATGATTAATATCTCCTCTAGTTCCTGTAGGAACATAGAGCTTTAGACGCACGATGCCATTGAGTTCGTTTCTCTGCCAACATGCTTTCATCGCCTCTTCACATGACTTCCTTTACATCACTCTCGCACTGACGATCGAATCGCCACTTCCCATTCGGGTTCCACTCGAGCATTGCCCTAGTGTGTTATGTCACCTAATTGTTTTCTTAGGGTATGGCCAATCCAACTCCATTTCTTCCTGCTTATTTATTGCGCACTTGATTCCTGCCGGGCTGGTTCGTCACTCACATAGATCCCTGTTGCTGATCTTTTCTGTCCATCTGATCTTAAGCGAAGTATTGAGTGATGACCGCTGTTGATGATGGTCTGTAGTTTGTTCGGTGTGACCTTCGTGATGCTCCAAGTCTCTGGTCCGTTTAGTATTACTCTAAAGACGTATTCAGATATCTCAGAATAACTTCAAATAGGTCACTCATCCATCTGTAATCTATGAACACTCAGGTTACATCAGTAATCATAGTCTAATGAATTTTGATAAGCTAGGCAAGAGTGTTTTGTGAAATTTTTTTTATTTTTGATCAGGTGATGATGAAAACATCTGTCAGAGTTTAGGTAAGCCGAATAATTAAATCTGTTGAATTCCTGATCTGAACTGGAGTAAATATTCATTGAAAATTGAATACCTTTAAAATCACTTTGTACTCTGAAGATCAGTATGATAAAAGCTTTATCAAAGTTCGAATAAATACGAATTATGCTCAAAAATGTCTGAAGTTTAGATATGAAAACATAGGTTCATAAATCCGCCCAGAAATAGGAGTCGGTTTTTAAAACAACTAGCACAATATAACTGGGCTGTTTGAATTTCTACATGAGGACGATGCAACTGTGTAAGTTTCTTTAGTGAAACGTGTCTTCGTTTGACTTTTTTGTGATGTTCACATTTGCTGTGCAAGTTACAGGGTCAAATAATTCTACATAGAGGTCAAAAAGTACAGGTGATTACTGCTTTCATTTGTCTAAATAAACTTTCTTTGGCAATCACATGATCGAAATAATAATCGAATGGAAATTTCTTTGACAAATCAGAAGAACAACTGGAGATGTTGCGTGAGTTCTGTGTTGTTTTAATACAATCATATATGCATAGTGGATTTGTTCTGATAAGTAACGAATAAATGCCAGATTTCTTATGCAAAGCATCTACACATAATTGTCAAGTCAGCCTCTTACCTGTATTACCTACAAATACTTATATCAGTAATCGTATAAATAACAATGCACGTCTACATTTCAGTGTGTAGAAGGTCAGTAAAATGCACAACAGAAGTCACAACTATTTGTAAGCTGGTTACGGAACAGGTTCAGTCGTCTGTGGACGTTTCCTCAAGTTATAAGACACTGTTTTCACAGCTGATGGAAGAAGTCTTTCTTCGATTAGATCAATTGATTGCTGTAGAACCTAACTGACTATCAGTCCATTTTAATTGTGATGTAGTTAATCATTCGACCTTCGGTTATCGGACTGGTGGCATCCCTGCACTATAAAGTATTAAATACTCCTGTAGTAATCTTTAGAACAACATATAATTTAACAACATTGTATGGGTTACATTTCATCAGGATTACAAACTCATATCAATGTTAAAATTTAAAGCAATCATAATGATTTGTCAATAGAATGGTTAGTATGAATACAAACTGGGCAATCAGTATTAATAATAGTTAAAACATAAGTTACCCAGCCATTATTTACTAGGTTAGAATTTATTGAGGACTCATCAACTGAAACCGTGTTCTAAATATTAGTCAGAAGTGTATGGAGAAAAGTTATTCTTTTACTAATCCACGAATGATTGGGATAGAAAAGAAGGATGCGCTAGATACCTTTGGCCTTGTTTGTGTCTTTAAAAGGTTAACTGCTCCTACAGAGATAGTCGTGTCGTATGTACTACTGGACAGCTTAGCCAATGTGTTGATAAATATTTCTGAATGTCACTTGGTATAGGACAAACAAAACATCCGTAGCTTAATCGGATCATTTGTTTTGCTTAGCCTTCGTCTACTACGTCTATCTGGACATCTGTTAGTTCAAATCATGGTGTCTGTCACTAGTCATGTTATCGCCAATTGCCTCACATTTTCGTATTTCTTATTTATGGAGTTGTTAATTCGATCATAATGACTAAATGAATAATTTAAGCGGCCAAACTTATTGTCTTGTTTCCAAATTACCACGACATGTTTATATTTGTAAAGTTATGTATATCAGAGTAAACCCTGTTGAGATGTAATTAAAAAAGACGTTGTGTTGCTTACACACTCTGGTCCACGTCTGTCTGTTTTTCAAAGAACTCAGTAGGTGTAAGCCACAGAGATGACATTAGTTCCCTTAGGTACAAATAAGGACCTCCCTAATGAATGTTATATGACAAAAAGATTAGTTTGGTCTTTCACAGATTTTTGCTTAACATCGATGTCAAATCGTTGTGAACCGTCATGACTAATTCTTCTCTTTTTAAAACGACGCTTTGAATCGAGCAGAGATGCTTACCGGTTGATTATTTGTCCATTTACGGTATAGTTACCTCCTTCAGTCCCAACCTTCACATTATCTGTAACTCAAGGCAATTATTCATTCAATCGCTTTTAATTGATTCACTGCACTATGCACATTACTAAATGCCACAATTATGAAATTCTTTTAACAGTTAATAAGACAACAAGTGAGTTCATTTTATACGTATTTCTCCAGTATTATGAACATTTCACTCCATGTTAACTTCAAGGGTGGAAATACGTGAAATTCCACAAGATAGAAAACGGGGTATTCAGACAAAATGGTGTATCCCGCACAAAATGTGCACTTAGATTTGTGTCACTTAAACGCTCAGTTGTGCATAACGTCTAAATCAATATATATCATCACTTCATTTTAGTATCGATGGAACACTGAGTTGCGACATATGGTTGTTGAAATACTACAGCACACCCGGATGGAAGATGCATCTCTATTCTTTCTAGTAGTATTCACCAAAAATGTCAGTGATGACGGTTTACCAGAAAGAACATTTTCGTTTGAAATCTTTCTATCGTTCTCTTTCAGGTCAGATGGTTTCTAAGGACTTCATGTTCATTCATATTTCATCAGTTCATCAAACTAATGAATAATTGTTTCTTGTGAAAGTATTTTTGAATAATCAAAATTCACCGGATTTTGCATTCACTCATTAGAATGCAGTTGTTTGTTCAGTAGTCACGCGCAAAGGGTGTCACAGTATATTACACTATTTTGTATACATCCTGGAGCATCAATATTGATCACACAAAGTAGAAAGCCCCTATCATTAACACCAGCTAGACTCTATATATGTTAGACTGTATGATCTTTTCACTATGTAATCCAATTTGAGAGATTTTTAAATAGGTTATCTACGTAATTACGCAGCCTGTAATGGAGGTAAGTGATCGATACTGTTTATTTTGTAGAGATTCTGGTTTCTGCTTCTACTTCTAAAAAACATATGTCTTGATACAATACGGAGTGATAGCTTTTAAAATTTTGATAGCTCTGTTTGCCTCTGAAGTGAAACATTACTGGAAAGAATAAATATGCTTTCGATGTGATTCATTTTGCGTTACGGAACCATCTTGTCACTACCTAAAACAAAGAGCTTGAAAAATGGTATCCATTTTTTACCTGATACTTAGACGAGAGCTGCACTAAAAATGAGGTAGGGTATTTGTCACCAGATTCATTCGGTTTGGTGACTTCAGATGGTCAAGGATGTATTCATCATAAACCTGCTCTGAAAAACCCCAAATCATCGTTTCTCTTTCTTCCAGCCACTAGGTAGCAGAGTTACTCTGATCAGTAACGTATAGCAACTTAAAGGTTTATAATTATGGGATTTAATTTTACTTGAGTGCTGACAGATATGAAAATATTTGCTAGAGTTTCTGTTTCCATTCACTTGGAGTAAATGTATTCGAAAATGTACAGCCACTCAGATGAAATTTGGAAGTTAATATGTGTCCATGAATAAGGATAGGTTAAGGATAAATTTTTTGTTTCAGCTAAAAAACTTCAAGAATGAAATAAATGGGAGACTTCTATACATTTCACATCTTAGAGAAAGAATTTCATAGGTTAAAGTTAATTTTATGTTTCCTGAGAATAAAATAAATTCAGCCAAAACATTCAACCTCTTTTGACATGGTGACACCTAGTATGGATGCTTTGACGATTTATGAAGGTTACTATGATGTTGTTTTATGTATAGTGACTAGCACTGGAATCCAGGTTACTCATTTCGTTTTATATGTGACTCGTTTCTTGAATGCACTTGCAATATTTGATGAGTGATGTTGTTTCCAACCAGACCCCTAACCTGCTCTGGGGTTGAAACGAGGAATCATCAGTTTAAGTTTCATTGAAGAGAAAATAACTCACTAGTGACTAATGGTACATCTCGATAATGAGCCCTAAATAAGACGAAATCAGAGTCATGGATTCAAGTGCCAGTCACCTTCCAGTGAATAAGGAAATATCACATAAAGACCATTTAGAACATTTTGACTTACTGCAACGCATACTCAACTTTTTATGAAACACCCTCTGCTTCTTACCGCAGAAATACGCGAACAAGCAGGTAAGTTTGATGACAAATTATATGACTCTCATTTATTATTGTTCACAAAATTCATGACACCGGATATAATCAGATTGATTTTTTCTTTATTCATAAAGCAAAGGATTAAGCGAAGAAATATTTTCTCATCTCTGGCTATACTCTAATATATATCCATAGCACTTTTATTACACAAAACAATGATTTACCAATCAAGTGGCACTGACATGTTTGTTAACAATAATTATTCAGCATCAACATATCAAACCGGCGTGATAATTAACGAAAAAAATTGATACACACAATTAAAAGGTGGAAGTGGTTGCAACACATGGATTGTGTAATGCATAATTTTGGAAACATGAACAGTAGTTAAGAAATAAGTGTGTGCCTAGGTTGATTATGCAACAGATTGTCAAAGAAAAGAAAATAGTTTGGACAGTGATAACTTGTAATTAAAGATGAAGTACTGAGAAAGATAATAAAATAATTTGGACAAAGTGTGCTAAAACACAGTGAGAATAAAGTTGATGTTAATACAGCATTTCAAATTATTTATCACATTCCACCTAATTTTGGTTTACGAGTTCATCTTCTATATACAACTGAAGCAATAGGAATCCGCCTGAAGAAGCCGAACCTGTGTGTTCATAAGAAATACGTACAGCTATTCTTCCTACATTGGCTATCGTTACATGAGTGACGAACCTGGACGGAGTACTTCGCCCTCCTCCTTCTAAGCCTTTCAAAATTAAAATTGTCCAATCTTTATTTTTTCTAACCACTTCATCTTTAATTACATGTTATCTTTGTGAAATGATTTTATTCTCATGACAACTTTAGCCTTAGTTACAAGTTTTCGTTGTCAAAATCATTTTATTTCCTTATACAGTCTGTTATATAATCAACCTGTGCTCACGCTTATTCCTTAACTACTCTTCACTTTTCCAAAATTATGCATTACGCAATCCATGTGTTACACCCACTTTCGCGTTTGAATTGTGTGTATCAATTTTTTTCGTCAATGATCACGCTGGTTGGATATGTTGATGCTTACTAATTATTGTTAACAAACATGTCAGTGCCACTTGATTGGTAAATTGTATATTTTATTAAAAATGTTACGGATATGTTTTAGAGTATAGCCAGCGATAAGGATCTAATTGAAATGTAAATATTTCTTCGCTCAATACGCCCGCTTCCAAACGGATTATAGTGAAAGAATCCGCAGTAATAATAGCCTTTCACAAATTTCAACTCTCTAACGAGTTTCAACTGGTGAAGTAAAAAGAGAGTTTTTTTAAATCACTAGTTCCACTAGAAGTGAAAATTCATGTTTCTCTCCACGAATTGGAGTTTATTTATGAATATATTCGTTTTGATAGCAATTACGTTAAATTCTTCAGAAGAAAGTGAAAATTCTCCATGAGAAAGCATTGCCTGATTTGCAAGCTTAAATCTAGTGAGAGTATTCCAAGAAATCTGCAATAGTATCATCGATGTACAACGAACTCCACCAACATGTTTATTTTAGTATTTGTGTGTCACCAGTGCATCTGAATCACCTCTTTCTTATAAAGGTTTCTAGGGAAGTAGATCAATGTTTTGAAGTGATCAGATGAAGTCGTTAAACATGTAAAACCAAACTCAGTCGAACACATCAGTCAGCAAGTACTCCACATATCTATCGGACTGCTTAATGAAGACATTACAGCATTACTACGTTATTCAACATCTTGTTGATGTGAAGCAATACAGCGCGTCTCAGAGTCATGCTTCATTAGTATTCATAACCAAATACTGATCACTAACTGTATGTCTTTACATTTATGTTGAGGAATTTGTGCTGTAGTGAATTTCACTATCCTGAACTGCCGTTCACCTCATAATTGTAAATTTACTCCATTAATTCGGACGGTAACAAATTTAATCATACTTCATTGAAACTGACTGATTCATCTCAGATCTTTGTCCGCCAAGCAGTTGAAAATGAACGTCTAGTGTTACACATAACATTAATCATACTACTTCAGTATTAATCTACATGCCTTCATTGAAACACGCCTTACATGTATGTAATATTGGTGGTTAATATTGTTCCATTTACTGCTTGGCAGACTCTGATGAATGTCTTTGAGACATTACATTGAAGTGATAGAAAGACGATCAACTGATTGTTTCCAATAAGATAATGATTACTGAAGATGAGTGCAAGAAAAGTTGTAAACGTTATAAAATCTTTGAGGTAGTCTTCAGATTAAAAGCGAGCATTCTCAAACTTTTAATGCACTGATTTACAACTCTCAATTAGCTGTTTCATCTCGCCTGCAAAAGTATTTCGAACACAACTTTAA
Organism: Trichobilharzia szidati; assembly: GCA_944472155.2. Taxonomy (NCBI): domain Eukaryota; kingdom Metazoa; phylum Platyhelminthes; class Trematoda; order Strigeidida; family Schistosomatidae; genus Trichobilharzia; species Trichobilharzia szidati. Next base: position 3,510,732 of record OX235275.1, on the reverse strand, counting down.
ACTCATTTATTCAGCCAAAGACATTTTGCAGTGTAAGTGTTACATAAGTATATATTTCTAGAATTTTGGAAACTTTTTAAATATGAAAGGGAAAGTAGTGTGCGCTCTTTCATTCTCTTGGTACCTGCATCTAAAATTGTGTGTAAACTAAAGTTAGGTTTCTGAAATTTAATATAACATGCTCTGAAAGCAAGAAGCTCCGAATAACTTAATATTCATTCAAATCGGTCAAATTCACACCGTTTTATTTGCTATACATGCGAGTGTGAATCAGTGAGCCTAATGTCACATAATGTTAGTAACCCAGTACCTTGTTATGGAGTACGTCTTTACTGAAATAATTGTTACCTTTACCGTTATAATTAGGAATTCTTGTGAATTCCCTATACATCGCATTCCATTCCACGAATCACTCATGATAACTCATTGTCAGATGCAATTACGATTACCATTTTAGTCTTAAAAGGTGAGTGTATTATGGATTTCGCTTCCTTAATTGTGTCATAGCATTTTTTTAATTATATGGCCTGGAAACAAGCAACTCATGTTAATGAAGCAAGGTTCACCGCATTTAGCTAGAACTCTTCCGTTGAATAATCTACATATAGTGATTCATTTACAGCTATAACCACATTTGGAAACGTTAAGCTGATAAGTAAATCAACTACAATGAATCAGTCATGGGAAAAGACACCTGTGACTGTTGGAAAGCTCAGTTTCAGATATATACAAGGACGACTGGAGTTTGGTAGATTAAAATTTAGACAATAAAGCATCACAGTTCATTTACATCACTAAAATAAGCACTTAGTTATCAAAGAAAGTGCCAGCAAATAACATGAATCTGAAATTGAACAGTCATACTAGCGATAATAACAACAGTCATGATTAAACGAGTTAACATGATGCTCCTGATACAGACAAATTTAAAATGAGTAAGGAATGATACATAGAGATGTAATGAAATAATAATAATAACAGATAGATAAAGTGTAATTGGATTGCATTTAAAAAGACTGGTATCACCCTGTGAACACATGAACTGAATTTATAAACGCTCACCGCACAAGCCTTTTCAAGTCTCTGAAATGTGATAAATTCATTAAATCCTACTATAATAACATTTTTACAGCATTTATTTAGAGACTAGAAAAATAAAGGTTCTCTTCAGTCAAGTGAAATTCACTAACTCGATTCTAAAAAACGTCCATTGATTTTGCCGCAAGAAAAAATGTTGGTTCAAGTAAACCATTCCTAAGGCGTTTTTTTCGCATATATTGCAGTTTATTTGATTCAAACAAAATTTTAGCGTCTTTCTTGAAATTCGGCTGATAGAATGAAGCTTAATACTTTATAATAAATCCCTAATATCATCCTGATGTTTGCTAAAATTGATTCTTTTCATCGTGAAGTGAACGAATTATGCTTTAGTTGAACTTCTTTTAACACTTAGAGAATAGTTGATAATGTAACTGCCTCTTTACAGATGGAAAAGGAGGAAAAGTATACAAAGATCCATTCTGTAAGTGAAGGAAGTCTTATTTCGATAATATTACACTGTATCAAAATGCCTGTACAATGCCTGAGACTGTATTATATTCGGAAAGTTTTTATGCTTTCAAGTAACTATTTGAGAGTGAAATACAGTAATACTTATATTTAAAGCTGCTGGTTACATGAGAAGAACACCTCCCGCAATCGTTTTAAACTCACAAGCATCTGAGTTACTACAATACAGTACACTTGTCAGTCTCGATTTCACCATGAATGCCCACACTAAAATTGTGTTTTCCTTGGCATACATGTGTGGATGGATCAAACCTATTTTGTAGGGCAAAAATATTGTTTACGTCGCAAGATGCAGCCAGAATGATATAAGTATCCTTCCTATTGTCACATTTAAAATCCATGCTTACTTATGATATAAATTTGAGCGACTGTGATACAAGAAATAGCGATGATGAAATAGACTAGCATTCTTTGCATAACAACACATTAACCACAGATGTAAAGCACTTAGTACAAACTCAGAATCATTAAATTTCCGCTTAGTCTGCCTTGTACAACATGCAGTCTGAAAATTAAGTTGTCGGATTTCTTTTTATCCAGTTCGCTCTCAAATGCAAAAGGTAAACGTTGTTTGTTTAATGATTTTCAAATTAATCAAAGGAAATTCTTTTCCTTAAGGCGACGATGTAAAGGATCGTAAGTGACAAAAGCGCACTATGATATATTATACATATGATAAGGTGAATATGTGCTCGTTGACTGACTTGGTAAATTCCCTCTACATAGCACCTGTAACTGTTAGGAATTAGGTCAGTTAACCAATGTCCATGGAAGTCAGCCTCAGAATTCTAATACCACACTTCTGCATTTTCTAGTCAAAACCAAACTAGATATAGTGGTCCAGCTAAGGCTTGTTTGAGTGTCCCGTCAAACATGTTAAAAAAAGGTTTCTTTATAAATACAGTAAAGATATCAAATAAAAAATGTAACATAAGATGGAACGAAACCCATCAAAATACAGTGTCACTTGTTTAAAAGCTTGTCACTTTAGAAGATGAAGGGTGCTGATAGATACGGAAGATACGTTGTATGCAGATGCAAGTATTTGTCTGACGAGTACTGAAGTGAAATTAAAACAATAAATTGATTGTGAACAATATGGAATATATTTCAGGACCAGAAATGTAGGGCGATGACATCTTCTTACACATAGGGTGAGTTCCCCAACATTTAGACGTGACTTGACAGAGCACTAAGTACTGTACACCTCTAGTTTAACCAGCAGACCTCAAAAGTTATGTTCACCACTCGATGTTAATGGATGAACTGTGTAGGCTAATAATTATGCAGAATTACCTATTGCTACAGACGACATATAATTTCCTAGAATGCAATTAAGTTTACAGACAGAATTTAATAACGTAATGAACTTCATTAGATTTATAAGTGGACTAATTTCTGATAGACATCTGGTTCAAAAAAACTTAAAAATAACACGATGGCCACAGGTAATTGAAATACTAATGTGATTTAATTTAATATAATCAAAAAGAATGAAACACTTAGGGATAATCTACAACTTTCGACAATAGCACTCGATAAAGTCCGTTAAGTATTGAAACCTGAGTGCACCCACGAAGTCAATGTTCATATTGAAATTCAGTTTATGCTAACCACATAGAAAATTATGTGTATGTTTTGCTTTAAGTAAAGAACGTGGCCCAAGTGACAGATTCAAGTGAGTGATTTGATCATTTTGATGAATGAGTAATAAAGCGCTATTCAACAGAGATTTGAAAGGATTATGCATCAGATAGCATTATTTGAGCACCATAAAAACAGATATTGGTGCATAATAAAGTGGATCAATTTTATTTCTCTGGTGCTCTTCATCTGCATAAACCCATAATCTCCAATAAATAAAATTCAGCGTGAAATTCAACATACTTTTGTCATCAACAATTATACGATAAGAGTATTATGGTGAGGCTAAACATCAGGATGCCAAGGGAGCTTAAGTTTAAGGATATAAATATGTATCCCTTGTTGAAGAGAATTTTCTAGAAAATTCATTGACAAGTTTGTTGTTGGGCTGTCAACAAAAGATTAGGAACAATTACATAGTTAGATAAGAGAAGATCAAAATTTGACATAAAAAAGGTTAGATAAAGATGTGATGGTGTAATATGGTGAGTAGAGCTCATAAGGTCAAGATGAACCATCTATCATGCAAGTCAAAAACAAGAAACCAGATGAAGGGGATGTGGCATTGAAAGGAGAAGTTAATGAATTTAGAAGTCCAAGAGTTAATAAGGGATGGGTCATCAGGGTAATTGGAGTTCAATCACAGTTTCTTTTTTGATATATAGGTCAGGTTGCAGTCGTGTTGTGACAACCCCAAAAAACGGAAGAAGCCTTGCGCTGTTTGGCCCATTAAAAGTTGTTTTGAATGATGCCATCGCATCCACTCAGTGTCTAGTGTCTATGAGGTGTTTGATAACTGAATATCTTAAACTACTTGATCCGTTCAACCGGAAGTTCCATGTGGCATTCGGACGTCCAGCTGGCTGTTTTTCATCCTGCTTTCATTCTAGTGATGGCTTGTCATCCACTAGAAATGCTTTTTGTGGCATTCCGACTTTAAGACCCATATCGAAGAAATGCAGTCTGTTATTATTTTGTGTTTCTCTAATATCAACTCCGAAAAGAAACTACTACTCCACTGGAGGATACCAAATTCTCAAAGAGTGTGTCTTTTAAGTTTTTGTCCGTTCATAAGAGAATAGTTTTTATGCCCACTGAATCCACTAAAATTCCAACTGTTTACCACTGTAGTTTCTAACTGTCACCAGAGATGTGCCCGCCATTACATTACCAACACATTTAGAATGAATGTCTTCTGAGAAATTTAGCTAAGAAAGTTAAAATAATTCACATATATATAAGGGGTACTGGTGGCAGGTGACTAGCAGTTGAGTATGGCATGGGCATTTCATCCTGTTTCGGACTCATCGACATCGTAGAATCATCCACACAAGCAGTGGACACATCATCAGAGGCCGAACACTTCGGTCCGACCACTCAACGGGAAAATCCAAATTAAATTTTACGTATATATATATATATACATATAAATATATGTATAATATTTTAATAAATAATGGTTGAACATTATATAAATTGCACACTTTTTTATCCACCGATGCTATAGCGGGTAACATCTGAAGTATTGTAAGTTGAGTAAATATTTTAAGTAGTTTAAAATTCTATCTTCATGAAATCAAATAAATGTTTTTCCCACAGCTCAAATATTGAGGGCATTGAGAGCAGAACTATACCTAGGATCGCAACTGACAGTCTTCAAAATCACAAGAATGTTAGGTCTCAGTATTCTGACACCATACGATACCGTTCTGAATTGAATGTGTTTTAAAGCATACCAATGTTGCGTGTGCTACTGACAATAGTTATCAGTATTATATAAAGAAACATTCATCGACACAAAAATATCAGATAGTGGAGAGACAGATTTTACGTCAAAGAGAGAAAATGGACCAGTGCTGCGGCGAAACACTGCAGACACAAAAATAAGACAAAGGGACACAATACGAAAGGCTGAAGTAGAACAACACGGAAGATCTGTGAAAATGACAGTTTACATATTAGATGCAGATAGTTTTTCAGATAGAGAGATATCACATTCCATTTCATTATCAGGTCTCTTGTCTTCTACCGTTACACCAATATCATTTCTTCCTTTAAGATAAAAGGTTGTTCTAATTTGCCTCAACTTTAGACATCTGTTGATTAGGTTGATTTCATCAATGCTGATTAACTGTGACAGTTAAGGCTTACAACGAAGCAGAGCCAGTTACACATATTCTTAAAATAGCTTTTAGAGTATTGATAACAGGCTCGTTGTTCAGCCCACCCATGATCTTACAATCAGGAATCTGTGGAAATGCTTTAAATGAAGCGATTAAATAACGCTAGTCTTCACATCTATTCACACTCTACTGTTCATCGTTTTCTGCAACTAATACCTATATACCGCATTTTCTTTAGGCTGGACGATACACAGCTATCATCTCCATCTGTTGTTGTCAAAACACTTATAACACGGAATGTCTCTTAATGTTTTTCAGTGTGAAAAAATAAACGTTTCAAATACTTCTGTTCCTCCTCAACATGAAATCCAAAAGATGTGTTTGTTGCCTTCTACAGGCACTGATTCCCTTAGCATGAGACGTTCTAATATCATTGATAACAACAAATAGACAATGAATTTCAAGAACATACACAAAAATGAGGCGGTCCCTCAGAATAAATCACAATTCTTTATGAGGTGTGCATGAAAAATCAGAGAATTCGCAACACAGGAAAACATGGAGGATAAAGTTAATTAAGCCCTTCTTTATTTAGTTGATTATGGAGCAGTATATTTGAGATTGTAACTGCTGGTGGATTCATGCTGAAATTTTGTTCTCGCAATTATTGATGATTAGTATTTCACTAAAATATTGTGGCGAAGCGAAGTTTCTGCTGACTGAAAAAACATATACTGCTTAAAAAAACTCTAGATTATACTGTCGACTGAAAGTTAGTGTGAGTAAATAGGAATTAAATTTAATTTAAAACCCATAGTCTGTGTCTAGGCTTTACGAGAGCCAGGGCACACCCAACGTCTTAGGGTAATTTATAGAGTAAGTGAGGAAAAATTGGATTGACTCATTCAGTCAGTCGCACAACTTTTAACTAACGAAACGTTTTTGAAGGCAAACTAAAAATTTTACTATAACTATAAACTTGTCCTTAGTAACGTACCCTAAAGAGGTGATGTAACCAGCGTCTGACCAACGGGGGGTATTATCGTCGAACAAGTCATCAGAATGTAAATGTGATAGTAAAATGCCTTTCAAATTATATGCCATAGGAATCTGAGAAGTGCTTCTTGAATAAACTATTTTGTTTGAACGAGTATTCAAAACTATTCTGCAAAGAGCTTAATTGCAAATAAATCTGTTTATATTCTAGCACTCAAAATCTACTCTGTAACAGTCAATTAAAAATGCTATCGAATGATTACTTCTCTTCTTTTGTAAAAAGTCTTTCTTTCAGTAACTCCGGAAATCCATAGAGGACTTTTAAAACAGAAAGAACAGTTGTATAGTCTAGTACTTAAGTATCCTCTAACAAATCAGTTGCCGCTTAGCACCTTTACGAAAGTAATATCTGTCATTAAGTTTCATATTTGCAAATGGCTTATTCTTTCATCAGATCCCGTCGAACTTTTGTTGATCGTTCATGACTGATGGTTCGGTAGCACCACTAACAATTTCTTGACTTATACTGGCACGTTCACCTGCATTTACTAATGCGGCTAAAAAATTAAAGTGAACGGGAACAATTCAATCAGATAAAAAACTCAGCCTATGGTATGTGATACTTGTGACAGAACGTTTTTCACCTAAAATTCCACAATGCCAATAGTCTGTACTCAAAACGTTCGAGGCGTGAAATGAAGAACTAAACTCACCTACTTCACATATTCAGGAACCGTTTCAAGGGACATATTCCCCTCTTCTCATCTAAAACAAGACCAGCAATCCAAGGTGAATTGACGAAGACTAGTCACGGCAGCCGTTACGCTTATCATGATGAAAAGCAACATGTATGGCAAAAGGAATAAGGCTTTCAGTGATTCACTTATTCTCAAATGATACCACTGATTCTCATCTAAGCATGTTTGTTTTCCTGTAAGTCTACTTTTGGCTACAAGGTTCAAGAAAATCATACCTTTCTTTATTATTATTCTGTGGCAATTTCTTTAACTTTATTATTATATAGTACTTATATTTGCTAATAAGTAGAGTATGAATTACTCTCAAAATTCTCTCTGCTGAATGAATATTTCTAGTCACATGATTGGATCTTTATAAATGTCTTGCAAAAGTTGATTCAGCTTAACTATAGTTGTCTTGGCTTTTTATTTTAAGTCAGTGTTATAGTCCAAATGCGAAGTTTCGGAATTTCGCTCTAACTGAATCGCAATACCTCGCCATTCCACTGCCAAAAAGAGATTTCTTTCCCATCTTATCTTCCGCATTGTTCTACGGGTACACATTTGAACCACATCTGTCTTTTATGTTTCTCGGTCCCCCAAATAAATTCATCATTGTGTTTGGCAAACACCAGCTAAGGTTTCCATCATACACTTATTCAGTTAATAAGCCACCACCCCAGACATTTTTCAGAAAAGCGAATGAGGTAAGAAATACCAACTTGAAAATAGTATTCAAAACCATTTCAGACGTTTGATCCATAGAACTATCAAACCTGAACTATTCTTTAGGCATTAGTATGACAAGCGACTATTTGATTTGAAGAAATTCCGGAGTAATAAGTATTCGGAATTTGTATTACATATCTCACAACCAACAGAAATGAAATGATCGCATAAATGAAAGAATTCTCACAATTAAACAAATAAAATTTTCTTGCCTATCACTGCAGCGTGTGGCGGACTGGCAAAATTAGAATTTTATGCTCTGTCTTTTTATTCATCATAATCCGACATTGGCTGCAAATATCTCTACGACTCCCAAACCCCCTTACCCTGGTTGATGACTTCGTCAAAAAGAAACTTTTCATTGCTGCAATCAACTTTTTGGTTTTATTGCAATTACAATGTGTCGATTATGACGTATTTCAAAGGGTGATGAATAAAACTCACATCGATTGACGAATGCAGATGCAAAACGCTTCAGGATTATTTGAGGCCTCTGCATTACATGCATTCATCACACTTCCTTCACTACCTGGCTTACCATCTACTTAAGGAGGTTCAGTGGCTCGTCCATCCGGGGTTGAATGATTGGCGAGTACTTTAGCTCTCATTCATAGACTGGGTTATGTTGTACTCAATAATTGAGGCATATTCTTATTAAACGCCACAAAATTAGAGTGGAGCGCTGTATAACTAATGTATGTTTATTTCTTCCTGTACAATTTATGGAGAAATCATTCTCATTAAGGCAGATAAGGCAGGCGGATTCTTCTCACTTTTTATGAATCGTTATTCAAGATGGACTTCTAATTGTTAATAAGTTCCAATCGAGCTGCTACTTTAATTTCCTCTCCGTAAAAATAAATCATTTTTATTCCGTTTCAAATTAGTTTATATCTCCTACTGACCACAGAGAGTGGCAGGTTAGGGTTGCACACAACTTTAAATGAGTTTCCACCTACCACTAGGAAGTTTTATCAAGAAATGAAAGAGAAACATTGTGAAACAGCATCGTTTATACTTTGGATGAAACAATACTGCTGCAGATTATTTGAAGCCTTTCCACAATCCATAAATACCTCGTAAGAAAAATCGTCGAACATTCTGCCTTGTGTCATGCTGTATTCTAGGGTTGATTGAGAATGTTTGATGACAGTTTGTGAGTAAGAAACCAAAGGCAGACCAGGAGCCTGAAACCATTTATTGCTCATACAGAATAGTGCAAGAAAACAATTACTTTTGAAGTCTTCTAATCGATAGGTGATATAAGAAGGAGGAGTGTGGCAATCACTGTGACTGGCCTCCGTTACTAGTTGATCAGATAACAACACCACCGTTCGATCTCTACGAGTGTTCCTCGACACATACAGACATCTATATCATCAAATCATTTACTCAGACTCGTCTCAAATACTGGCCATCACGCTTGAGAACAAAGCCATGAACGGTTAGCCACTTCAGTGTGTGTCAATGTGTGTGTGTGTCGCATTGAGTAACCTGAGTAGAAGATTGATAATTCATGAAGATAATCACAGTACTGCTACAAACAATACAAAAATGCATCAATAGTGTTCTTTAATTAATAATGTAATAATAGAAACCATTTCTGAAATAATAATCTGCCTATTTGTATATCACAATCTCTCTCTCGCTTCTATTCTCTTATCTACGCTAATTATTGTTAATGAATGAATATCTCAAATATGCTGTGCTTGACCCTGAAACCAAAAACATCAACAAGTCAGACAGCACACCATAATAATGAGAAAATGATAAACACAGAAAATGCTTGACCTACTCACTACGCATTCACTTCTCTAATTACATCGACAGTATGCGTTGGGTTACACAGGAACAGTGTGTTTCATTGATTTCATTGTATGAGACAAAAGACAAGGAAGAGTGTTCACTCGTGGTCAGATTCACGCTTTGTGAATGAGCTACACTGTCATCAGTTGGCGAATGCGTTTGTCGAAGTGATTGTGTGATGAAATGACCAGTAAACAAATACTGGGTTGTCGCTTCCACAGGGATCATCAGTTGTCTGAGTACTGAAATTTCACGTTCATATATTTGTGAAAGGACCATGAAATATTGGTGATAGTTTAGCATAAAGAGTCGCTGAGATTATTGTCATTTGTGACTGGAAATCAGTGGTGGTGTAGAGGTGAGGCGATACTCAACACAATTTACCCTGATCACCCAACTTGATTAACAAGCATCGTAACGAAACAGATGAAGGCGAAATGTCGAGTGGAATTGTTGTGTCATATTCTTTGTATCTGTATTTCATCTGTGTTCAGTTATAGCATAATTCCGCACTCACCATCCGTTTCATTGTTCAGTCGGACCACTGGATTTGATTGTTTAATTCATGAAGGGTGTTGAATGTTCCCGTCCATGTTCCTGTCCATCCCGACTTGATGATTGAAACAAATAATCGAGATAGATTTCATCATGTTCTCTTGTTCACATGTTGTGATTCGAAGAAACGACGTTATAATGTGAGAGAGATAAGAGTGTTATGCACGATGTGCATCGTCTTCCTGATAGTGATATTGTCGCTTTTCGCGAAACCACTGTGACATGTGTATTGTTTAAGTTATTCAGTGTGATGACGGTATTTCGGATAAAATTCCTGCACATCGAATTCAATGGATGCTCTCCTTCAGATAATCAATTCACACTGTGAAGATGAGTTTAAAATTTGAAGTAACAATCAACGTTTTCATACTGACTTTAACCTACGATCCATTGATAAGAAATCACAAAGATTCTTCTCATGTTCGGTGGACTTCGTAGCAACATCAAAGTCGTCTTTATTTTCCGACGTACTGAAAACAGGGCGGTTCAGCTTTCTTTTGGTTGTTCTAGTGCGTGTCACTCGCTTCTGCTTATGTTGAAAAAAATTCACACCTGATCTATTCGTGCTGGAGAAATCGCTTGTTTTATATTGCTTAACATTTCGATTTTGTGAGTCAGCTTTGCCATCAAATGTTTGAAGATGCGACCTACATGCAATTGTGTGAGGATATAACATGTTAGCATAACTGGCTTTCGCTTTTACAGACATTATCAGTCCTCTGAATAACACAATTTCACCTTCACATATTTGGTGATGGCGATAATGAAATGTATTGCTGGTAGTTCAGCATAGACAATCGCTGAGATTGTTGTCATTGGTGACTGCAAATCAGTGGTGGTGGAGTGGTAAAGTGCTACTAAACCCCATGTACCATTATCAGCTCACTTGACTAACAATCCATATGATGAAGCAGATAACAGGATATGTGAGACGAAGGATTTTATTTTTTTTATTTTTATTTTTGTTTACAGCTTGATTCCACACAGTACTTTTGGTAGAAGTATGGAATTTTCAGCATGGATATCGGTAGCCCAAATTTTACAGGCCGACCATAGATATCGGGTGTGAGTCGGGAGGTAATCGAATCCCGGACCATGTGCATGGTCGGCGGGAGTCCTAACCACTGTGCTACCGACGCACAGTATTCCCAGAGGTTGTCACAAGTCAATAGCTTTCGTCGTAGAGATGCCTGGACCCTTTCCGTGTGTACACTCAAGGTGATTATATCGATCGATGAGGACGACTACGAGAAACTCTGGATTTCCGAGCGGTCCCCAAATTCTAAGAAAGATTGTTTCTCAGTCAAGAGAAGAATGTGTTACACTAATGCAACAACCAAACGCATTAAAAGGGATCCCAGTGTTTATTCACTTTCAACAGTATCACACATCTGATCTCACAGATGCCACGCTTAAGTCTCATTGAAATATGCGCCTTTTTACAACACACCCTGTGTTAGTAAAGAGGAATTTAGTAATTGTGGAGGAAGTGAATGCGTCTGAAAGAAATCGACGATTGTCAGCAGTTTGTGTACGAAGCTGAAGATTCTCAATGAAAAATAATACTCATATTCTGAATAAATTCGATTCTTTGTGTGAAGTTGTAATTATTCGTAATCCTACAACTTGAAAAGCAGTGATTGAGTCAAAACTAGAGTGGAATGATAATGATAACTGTATTGAAGTCATTCACCACTCTCAACACTCTGAAATCAGTATGAAAGTCAACAACAATGAGGCCGAGGATCGAGACCAGTATGCTCGATAATAATGTCAACCGCATCAGCGATTTCCTACGATGCAGAAAGATGGAGTGCATTTCAGTGGAACCACTTCCAACAGGATTCAGATTTTCATCAATAGCTGTCTTTGTTAGCACTAAACATAAATGAGACTGAGCAGTATCTACAAGTTCGAAGAAATTCATTCTGTGAATCAGCCTGATACCATTCGCCCTGCAAATATTCAGAAATAAAATTAGGGAGAAGTGAGTGAATTGGTGACAAGCTACTGAAGGCCTGTGTAAAAGTGGCAATACGATCCTCGAGTATTCATCAAAATAATAAGGAGGAGAACTATAACAGATATTATAGTGCAGTGAATTGCGTATGTCCATGTAGCTGAATGCTAATTCATTTCGGATTTACAGTGAAGATGGCTGTATCTATCGATGATGACGTCAATGTCGCATAATTCTAAGTGGTGTTGAACTAGTGCTCACCAGCTGCCTGGTGATGAGCACCATTCAACCATTTTAAAATGGATGACATATCGTGATCAAGCTTGAATGGAATTAGTAACTTCTATTTAATGAACTCAGAAACACATAAGAATGGAATCCTGCACTATGTGAAACAACACCATTAGTCAAACTTCAGTGACCAAATAAGAAATTCGTGCATTTATGCAAGTGAGAAGAAAAGAGATGATATGTCATGAATGCATCAGGAAGACAAGATAGAGGATATAAACTGGTTATGAGGAATTTGAACATATCAAATCAGACCAGTACTAGAGAACAAATCACCAACTCGAAGAGAATGGGGCAAATAGAAATGATGATATACTGAACATAAGAATGAGTGAATTTACGATTACCAGTAAACTGCATTCACCGAAACACCAGAGAAATAAACCAATCAAATAACGCAATACGTTGATGAGCATAACAGTTAAATAATCATAGTAAAAATCATGATAATAGCTTTATTTCAAGGAATATTTATGGTACAGGTATGGAATTCTCAGCGTGCATTACCATATTGCATCTTATTACCTCATAAAATTGTATAAGGTTTTAAAATAATTAAAAAAAGATAGTTGCAGCGAAGAAAATTTTCTTTTCAACGAAGTCATCATCTAGGCTGTACATTCGTGTATTTATATCAAATGGATGAGAAAGTTCCAGAACAATTTCTGGTTAGGGGTTAAATTAATAAAAATTACAATTAGGAATTAGAATGCCATAATAAACAGGGGGATGGGTAAAACTCAAACAAAGTAGCATAATAACTAAGAAAATTGACATTGTGCAATTGGGGTTAGAAATGTAAAAATAACAAAATATACAGGATGTTTGGATAAGAAACTAGTGTGATGAATAATTGTTTATGCAATCAGGGATTAAATATGTAGAAATAATAAAATGAAAAAATAAACAGGAAGTGTGGATATGAAAATATGGTTGGGTAGGCAGGGATTAAGGAAACTTAAAATAACATGAATAAACAGGAAGTTTAGATAAGAAAGGCGATGGGATGCTCATTATTAAAAAATTTTTACCTGTTTACGATGGCCATGGCAGGGACAGGGGTTGGATGTATTTCTTTTGGATACAAAGGGTGGGTTTGAGTTTTTGGATAGCTAACGCCTCAGCTATGTCCAAATGTCTTGACTTCACTCCCTTTGAGAGGTTTGATTGAATCTTGTATATTACTTTGAAGGACTTTTCGAAAGGCGCTGAATGTCCTGAGTTGACCAGATGTTCTGTCACTGAACTGTATACACGTTTTTGCTCTCCTTTTACCAGCCAGGCTGGGTAGTGTTCCCGAGCGCGTTTTCCAAGTTGGCTCATGGTACGGCCGATGTACTCAGCTCCACAAGAGCAAGTGAACTGGTATATGCATGTTGAGGTGGCCCAATGCGACAGCTTGTCTTTCGCGTTCTGGTTGAACAGTTTCTTGCAGGAAAATGTCAGTCGTAGGCTTGCGGCGAAGTATGTTTTCCTCAGCGACTTGAAGAGAAGTTTTCGAAGGATTTCTGCTTCGATATCACCTTTGAATTCTAGATTAAGCAGGAGTATTTTCTTTGGGACGGATTGGACTTGTTCTGAAGTCTTCTTAGGTTTGAGATTCTTGTCTATGAACCTGGGCGGGAAACCGTTTTCCATCAGGGTTTTCCGGAGATTACGCAGTTCTTCTTCTATCACTTCCTCGCTGCACATCTTCCGAATCCTCGAGGAAAGAGCGTGTATCAGGTTCCTCTTTCTGCATAGCGGTACGAAGCTTTGGAAGTTGATGAATTGTCCAGTCCATGTAGGCTTTTTTTATATGGACCTTTTCAAAGAGTCATTGTCATTTCTTGTCAGATGGACGTCCAGGAAGTGGAACATTCCGACGGATTCGGTTTCAAGTGTAAAGTCGATGCTTGGGTGGGCGTTGTTGAAGATTTGAAGTAGGTTTTCAAGGTCTAGCTTCTCATCACAAATGATGAAAGTATCATCAATGTATCTCTTGTAGAGATAAAGGTCGTCGATAGTTGATGATAAGGGGTTGTTTTCGAGGCTGGCCATAAACTGGCCATAATTGTTTTAAAAATGTCAACAACATCTTTCTAGTAACTAGCAAGATGTGGGAGGACCAGGAAAGATCAGAGGAAATACTCAGTACAAGTTACTTGACATTAGATGTGATTTCAACCTCAATGCCGTCAATGATAGTGTGGCCATGTGAGCTAGCTAGTTTTTGTAGGTCACGTTTTCGTCTGAAAGTGAAATTGACTACCTGACATTTAGACGGATTCAGCTTAAGACAGTTTGAAGAGGATCACTGACTAATTTCCAACAGAAAGTAATTTAATTTGAAACAATCTGACTGAGGGTTGACAGGCATAGAAACAGAGGGGTCATCAGCATACTTCAGCATGCTTAACAAAAGTAGCAACATCCGAATGGGGCAAGTCATGTCAGAAAAATTAAACAGAAAAGTAGAGAGAGAACAGCACTTTGAGGAATACCAGCTAAAGTAAGTGAGGTAGTGGATGACTTTCCATTGTAGACGGTGTGTGGCTTCCTATCAGAAATATAGAAATGCAACCACTTAATTGTCCAGCTCTCAGCCTGTGTTGCAGCAAGCTTAATTAGCAAGAGAGACCTAGGTACAGAGTCGAATGCAGATGCGTAATCAAGGAGGGCACATCGAAAGTATTTAGCTCCTCTATCTAAACTAGAGACTATATTCTTATATAGGACAACAGCGCCATCTAAGCTACACCTATTGTGTTTTTTGGCCAAATGGTTGGGGTCATTGAAAGGCTTTGAAGAGGGTTCAAGATTAAGTAAAATAAGTCTTTTCATAAGTTTCGAAACATTTGAGGTAATAGCAATGGATCTAAACCTAACAGTGGTTACACTTGTTGATTAAGACACCCAAACAATCTTGATAATTTTCCATGATTCAGGTATAACACTTTTGGAAAAGATTCGTTGAAAATGTTGGTGAACGGGGAACATAAGATGTTGGCACACTTCTTAAGGATAACAGCAAGAACTCCAGCAGGACCAAGGGACTGAGTAGGTTTGAGAGATTGAAGACACTTAAGGACATCATTCGTATTAAAGCATGAGAAGCAGTCATTATTTACACTTTTAGAGTTAGGAATCGTAACATCTGCAGGTATACATAAGGAGGATTTATTAGTCATGTCAACATCGACAGAAGTATCATTCATTATTTGCTTACCACCTGTGATTTCCTTCAATAACTTCCACATATTAGATGAGGATTTACATGAAAGAAACTTCTGGTTATAGAGAGCATTCAGTCTTTTCAATTCAGCTTCAATCAAATTGTTCATTCTCTTAACACCAGATTTGCTTTTCATTTTGTACAACCTCTCTTTTTCACGGAGAAGCTTTTTGAGTTGAGAAGAGGAGAAGCGGCCGAATTTAAAGAAGATTGTCTCTTATGGACAACAAACATCAAGACGGAAATAAGGATTACTTGTTATGTCATTAATTGTGTTATCAAGAGCTTGTTCAGTAAATAAGTCCCAGTTTGTGTCTTTTAGCATTGTCCTTAGATTCTGTAAGTTGTCATTAGAATTACCTCTGTGTTGTGTTTTCTTCTCAAAGTATGAGAAGACCCGTATGTGCTTCTTTCCATATACTTTTGGCGATATTCTTACGATACAGTGATCAGAATTCAGTAGTGTGACTCGTTTCCGAGCCTCAAAATATTCTTGTGTCATTTGTAAACACAAGATCAAGAGAACCATTCAGTCAAGTTGGGAAGTTGACAATGTTTTCGTGTCCAAGTGAAATAAGGAAGCTGTGGTCACTAGAATTGAGATCTCCAGTGATAATAAAAAGGCAGTTTCAGAAAAAGGTGGCAGCAAGGGAGGTGAATTCATCCGCCAACGAAGACAATTCTGTGGAATTGCATCCAGGAGCAATAATAATGCTCGAGATGTATATGTTGTTATATTTTGACAAATGTTTGGGTCGACAGTCAACGATGAGGCAGTCAATATCGTCACCAGAGAATTTGAAACATACATTATTAGATATACACCATTGTGAATTGATGAAGATGGCGAAACCGCCAACACGTTTCTTCCTGCAACTACACCGATCTTGTCTGAATAATTTGAAATCATTTAGATACACTAGACTGTCATCATAAAGATCATGTAGCCATGTTTCTTGAATTGATATGATCCCAGTATTACGATATATAATGGGGGAAACTAGTGATTGAAGACAGTTAATTTAAGCTGACAGGGAGAGACAATAAGTGCCTATAATTGCTGGAAAAGTTATGAATTGAATAGGGGTATATTTTAAGGCTCTTTGCAACCGGGAAGGATGCTTATTTTGTCTCTTTCATTTTGTCTCCTTCATGGTATTGCAGATCAGTAGATTTTAAGGATATGACGTACTCACGAGAATGAATAATCGGATTAGAGATCATATTTGAATTAGATTTCATTATTTAAAATGAATTGTAAATGAGCAATTAGATGCAATATGATTTGTAATGTATCAAGGTATTTAGTAGCCCAAGAATTAAGCAGGCCGCCAAGGTAGTGAGGACGATAATTTACAGCTAATCACCAATGAAATGAAATGAAATGCGTATTAATAATCGAAGGATGCATAGAGTGAACTTCTGAGAAAGTGCATATTTCAGCAATCCGTGAGCCAGCATATCTACCGTTTATCACCGTCAAAGTTCGAGAAACTCAAAGTCCGATCAGACGTCAATGAAGCGTCGGTGGCACAGTGGTTAGAACTCTCGCCGACCATGCACATGGTCTGGGGTTCGAACTCCTGCCGACGCACACCTGATATCTATGGTAGGCCTTCAAAATTTGGGCTACGGATATCCATGCTGAAAATTCCATACTTGTACTGAAAATACGCTGTGGCATCAAGCTGTAATCAAAAAAAATTCTTGATGAAGAATGACAGAAATTGGGATTTCTGGATTTAGGCTTTTCACTGGCGATCAACGGAGAAACTTATGTGAAGTAAGTATTAACCATTATGGTGGAGTGAGAGTAAAATTATAATACTAATCTCCTTTGAATTAAATTCTCATTATTTATGGGTGATATTCAGGCTATGGCTACAAAGTTCACAGCCACAATGATGGTGTCACACATTATTGAAAATAATCACAATAGAAGTGAACTGTCATATTGTCGTGAGTGAGCAATTCTTTCTGATCAAATCTATTCAAACCTACGTGTAATGCTTGGTTGAATACCATATGAATGAATCGGTTATTACTTGAACTGATGTGTACGGTACAAACTGCCAAGATGTTAAATCAGCTCAACAGTATTACATCTCTGGATGCATTGAATCTCAAGAAATATCTTTGTACTTTCTCATATATCATGGTGGCCAGTTTGCAGACCTGAATGCATCTTTAGCAATATTTTGAGGACTCAAAGTGGTGTCACTCAACGTGTACTTCTTATTAACTCTACCATTATAATCAACACAGTCCGGTTATACAGAGATTTGCATGACTCGTGTTTGTTCTCTGTTCAGCCATTCAGAAAGAGGTCAATTGCTCCAATGATCAACATGTCTAATTGCAGGCGAAATATGATTAGCTCAACAAAGTCAGTCAAACTCTTGAACACACAGAGAGCAGGCGATCTAAGACAGTAAACACTAACCTGTGCTTTTGTTTCTTTTGAAGCAGCATTTTGAGGTGCGTATTTGCATTCGATCTCAAGTTACTCAGAATCGATATCGATGCCTCCGATATTGTGATGACCAATTCGATTCATAATTCCCACAAAATATTCAGTAAACATGGTTTAGCGAATGTTTCGCATTTTCGAACAGTATGATAGTGTTCATCACAGTTACGCGCTGAAATTATTAAGTCATCAGACGGCCAGGTATCCCGTTAACGATGACGATTAGTGAAGATATATATGTAATCCTTTAGACACTGAATTTCACAATGAAATCTGAGAGACACAACTGACTACTCGAACTGACGATGACTTTCTGGCAAAATCGTCATCCCGAATAGTTCATCCACGCTTGTGATTTCACTGACAATGTAGGGTATGAATATTTCTAAACATTGACGCTGATAGCGCATTTGGTCGTGTGAATGAATGAATTCGTCTATGCTAGAGCAATCAGTATTCAATCAGCTTTCTTCCAAATCGCATATTCCTAATCCAGTTTATTCAGCTCACATTCTTTCTCCATCTAAATATATTTCGTATGTATATGTGGAAAGTGCGCTTCGTAATGAAATTCACATCCTCGAAAATAGTATTGGATGAACATTTGTAGGCCATCAATGTCAGTATGTATTGCTGTTTGTGTATTGGCACTTTATGTACTGGATTAGAAATGTACACAACATGACCTGTAGATACGAAAACCCTCTCATTCAAAACCATCAAATTCACGTGGAAGTTAAACCATTTGAAATATATTTGAGTGGTCTACAAACAAATGTTAGATATCATCTGTACTTTGGTACGATGAAGACATTCTGAGATGCACATGAGCATATTCAACCACGTGACAGGGAATCCGAGTACTCGGAGGAAAAATGTAGAGATGGCTCTCGTGTGAAGTCACTGAACACGAGGGCATGGTACTGTGAATGACTCGGTGTGGGAAAAGATGTCATGAAACACCGAGTGCTATCAACAAACGACAATCTAGTTCATATGACTCTCCTATTCATCATCCAATTATCCGGTCACAAGGAAATGGAAGGTATTCACTGATTGAATGTTTTCACATTGAAGTAGAAATGGTTTCTCTTGAAGGCCATTTACAAAAATCTAGTTGTGACTTTTCAGAATAGAGATGCTTCATCCAACTTCAGTGCTTTGCACTCTTAGTGTGCGCTTGTTCATCGATATCTGTTTGCGTGTGTTACTGCCTAAATGAGTTTGTCTCTAATAGACGCATTTCACCCATGGAAACAAAATGAATTTCTCTGAATCATTCATGTGCACTGATTATATTTCAATGAGTGTAGTGGGAGCACTCCCACTCTTCTCACATTCGCAGTTATACGAACTGATTGCAGTTGCGGCTTTCGTGGACGACGCCCAATAAGCAGTTGATGATTGACGCTGCTCTGAAATATTGCCTGTTATAGCCTTAATACGAATGAAATATTAATCCAGATTGTTAAGTGATTTGTGCTGGTGTTGGGACGTGACAGTTGCCTAGAAGAATCTCTCAATTACTCGTCATCATTGGCTTTGTCCCTCTGTCATCTGTCTGAGACGTAGCAATTCAATAACCTGTTTCATTTGGTTTTCGTGACTCACAGTGCATATTTCTCCTTCATACAGGGAAATTGTTTGACTCAGCATATCTGTTAGGCATTCAAATCTTCTTGTTTATCCAGAGGCCGTGCAGAAGATTTTCAAACTGACTTCAGAGGGATGGAGTCCACCTCAACGTGTATTTACCAGTTGACTTGATCATGTGAAGCAAACGTCATCGGCCGTACGCAACGTCAAGTACACAAACATATTCTGGAACCTTGTCCAGCTTGGTTCGTCAGAGGAGCAAAGAAGAATAGTGACATTTGGTTCCATCCTCGAACAAATTGTCAGCTCCGAACATTGAGCACACCCACTCGCATGAATGCTTCACATTGACACGAAGAGTTCTTCAATATTGCACAAAGTGACTCATGCTTACTCTGATGGCTTTTGTTTTGATGGATATCAGTACACACTGATTATTTTGGTGTGATTGCTGTCGTCAGTTTGAAGAAAGGGTGCTGGGACTTGGTGACTACTGTGCAGGTCACGTCAGTGATTTAAGCGACGTGTCAAAAAAGAATGACTTCAGGATATTCCGAACAATTGTCACAGTCTTCGTATAGCAGTCGTCACGAGTTATCTTATGCCGTCAAGTTGATATAATTCCCATGGTCCTCGAATATCAATCAGGTAGTTTGCCTTTTCCACCACTATGCATTTGGTTTTCATGTTTTGTTTTGCAATCCACATGGATTGCTGCTATTCTGTGAGAGTGAACAATTGCCTGATTGGTTCATGCAGATGGAAATGTAGACAAATGGCAACCAATTATATCCATGAAAGTTTTTGTACCATTTTGGTGCTGTCGAATCACATAATTTGCTGATTTCTATGGAATGAAAGCAGCCAGTATCATGTAGACAGTCAACACAAGTATTTTTCGCCACGAGCACATAACATTTTCACGTCTGTCTCTGTGACATTAAAAATGTACTAAATTGAAAGCACATGCCAACACCAATAACCTATGTTTATAGAGTATTGTAAGGTGTTCAGTAGAGTATTGATGTAACCGCGTAAATCTTTGTGTGAAGTAAGACTTCTTCGCAATCCTATAACTCGAAAAGCAGTAATTGAGTCAAAACTAGAGTGGTATGATAATGAAAAGTGTATTGAAGTCACTCAGTTATGCCGAACTGCGACTATTATTCTCGATAGCTTGAATCACTTCCGCAAACAGGATTTGGATAACTGTGTTCGTGAGTATATATTTACATGTATATAAAATGTTCTTTGCCTGGCTAGCTGGTCGAAGTTGACACTTTTTGTAGACTCAATTATTTGAAATCACAAATGGCGTCAAAGTAATACCAAACGTTCTTGAGTAGTGAGTGAGCGAGTCATGTTGTATCCTACGGTTGACTATGAATGATTGGTGACAGTTTGTGAGTAAGAAACTAAGGAAGAGCAAGAGCCTGAAACAATTCATTGCTCATGCAGACTAATGCAACAACACAATAACACTTGTAGTGTTCACATCGAGAGATCATATAAGAAGGAGAAGTGTGGCAATCACTGTGACTAACCTCCGTTAGCAGTTGATCAGATAAGAACACCACAACCGTTTGATCTCTACGAGTGTTCCACGACAGATACAGAAATGTATATCATCAAATCACTTACTCAGACTCGTCTGTATTACT
This sequence comes from Trichobilharzia szidati, assembly GCA_944472155.2. NCBI lineage: Eukaryota > Metazoa > Platyhelminthes > Trematoda > Strigeidida > Schistosomatidae > Trichobilharzia > Trichobilharzia szidati. The sequence goes on along the minus strand of OX235275.1, from coordinate 3,489,381 downwards.
GGCTATCACGCTTGAGAATAAAAGCCACGAACGGTTAGCCACTTCAGCGTGTGTCAATGTGTGTCTGTTAGTTGAGTTGAGTAACCTGAATAGAAGAGAGATAATTCATGAAGATAATCACGCTACTGCTACAAACAATACAAAAATGCATCAATAGTGTTCATTAATTAATAATGTAATAATAGAAGCCATTTATGAAATAATGATCTGCCTATTTGTATATCACAATCTCTCTCTTGCTTCTATTCTCTTATCTACGCTAATTACTGTGAATGAATGAATATCACAAATATGCTGTGCTTGACCCTGAAACAAAAGGCATCAACAAATCAGACAGCACATCATTATAATGAGAAAATGATAAACACAGAAATTAATGGATCGGCGCACTACGCATTCACTTCTCTAATTACATTGACAGTATGCGTTGGGTTACACAAGAGCAGTGTGTTTCATTGATTTCATTGTATGAGACAAAAGACAAGAAAGAGTGTTCACTTGTCGTCGGATTCACGGTTTGTGAGTTGGCTACACTGTCATATGTTGGCGAATGCGTGTGTCGAAGTGATTGTGTGATGAAATGACCAGTGAACAAATACTGGGTTGTCGCTTTTATTCAAAATCACATGTGGTGAAATATTAATACCATAGGTTATTGAGTATTTGCAGTTAGACCCCATATTTGTTGGACGCGAAGGGAATTCAGATATCATCTACAGAACATCACATCTGAGTGCGTCTCCCTCATTTTCTACCTCTTTCTCACTCTGTCTTATGAATTGTCTCACAGACACTAAAATATCTTCTTCTAAATCTCCAAGTGGAAAGCAAATATGTGACTCGTTTAATCACAGCAAAATTCAACAGCTGCAGACCTGTATCATATGAAGTCGAAATATCGAAGCAAAGGTATATTTTGAAGTGATCTAACCGCTATTTATATGCATAGAATTTTGCAACATAGAACCAATTATTGAGAGTATATCTAAATACGTCAAAATACATGAAATAGAATGTTCAAGTGTATATATCAGATCTGTTTGCAACGCAGTACTAAATTGTGGAAATATGTGAGAATTATATTATATAGCGACACATTGTTTGCATCACACCAACACACTGCTTCACGCAATAGGATTTAGCTACTTCCACGGATGAGTCACTTTCAAATATATGATCCATATTCTGTCAATTCTAGGTAAATGTCAGGTGTTCTAGTTTGTTCAGTTCACCTGTTGCTGTGGTTTCAAGCACATCGGTTGTTAGACGCGCATTCGGTTAAAATGGTTCAACACACACTATCCAGCGTGGCTACAGAAGGGAAGTGGTGGCAGTACAATGAGTGTAATAATCGAACATCTTGTCACTACTGAATATTCCATCTCAGCAAACGCTTCCTTCAAATTCATTTATAAAGTGAATATTAGCCTGGCATAGACAAGAAGTTTTCCGTCTGCTTTGCACTGCAGAAGACCTAGCCATTCAGTTACAAGAACCAAACCTATGCATACAAAATAAAATCCTTCAACTAATTCTACTATCACGATTACAACTCTGTTGATTTGACTTAACGTTTACTTGTCTGCATATTTTTCTAACTACTTAAAACTCTTGCGTAATTCCGTATGTTATTTTGTTTTCATGTACACCATGAGAACAACTCTTTTGCACCAATCGTTTGTGACAACTCATCACTTTTGTTTCTACCCTCTAATATCAACGTACAATTCATCTGAACTGACTAAGTGTATTTCCGTTTGGCAAACTTAATGTACACACATGCAAAACAACCATATATATTTGCAATTGTATAGCTATGAAAATGACACGTGTCATGAGGTGGACGTCGAAAAGTCGTTCAAAATTATCAATAGGCAAAAGAGCTCAATTCTCCTTAAGTTTGCTGAAGCCATTTCCATCAAGCGCCTGAAACCTGATTTATGCGTCTAGAAAGAAGCGGTTATCAGTCTTTCTAAGCCCTGGTAACTGGATATTTTTCATCCCTCTTTCATCCGAATGAGAAATGCTGAAAAGTTTCCATTGTGTATGATTATTATTGTTTGGAATAGTGTTTAATATTGCATATATATGTGTATATTATTAGTGTATGCGTAAATTGATCGATTGATTTTCGTTTAAAATGAACTCTGTGCAAGTGTGTTAAAATGGTTTTCAAAGATACATTTAATAATGTCTTCGCTATGTAAGCAGCTGAGGAGAATGCATCGAAATAAAAAATGGTACCATTTAATATATGTGTAAAACTTGGGCACTGTGGTAGTAAGTAATACCATATCAGTTTGTTTATTAGGTATATCACACAGTGAAACAGTATTATTTACTGGATGACGTTTCGAACAAAATTTATTTTTCATAATCATATCAATTGTGATCACACGACTTTGACACTTGAGTTTTATAGTCTTCTTTGTTCTCTCCTATTTGTCGTATGGGTAGTAGAATCTTCCAAATATCGGGGACAGGTGATGAATCATTCCTATTACATGTATTTGTAGTTGATTCGATCAACAAAGCTTCTGTTATCAATCTCTCCCTATACCCTGTGACATTAGATTTTAAAACTGTCATCCTATCCCATCCTATTGTATGGTTGTGTGTGACTGCATGTAGTGCTATAGCTGAACTATTTTCTAGATTTCTTATCTTACTCGGGTCAACCAATCTAGATTTTGCTAAGTTTTAATGTTCAGCTAGTCTGACTGCCCCTGTTCTACTAGTTTGACCTATGTATTTGACCTGACAATCATTGCAGGGTATTAGATAAACTAAATTGTTTTGTTTTAAGGGCTCTATAGGATCCTTTAACCGACAAAGCTTGTTTCTAATTGAGTTTGTGGGTTTGAATGCCATTTTTATTCCTGCCTTGTTAACAATTCTGCGTAAGGCTTCCGAGGTTCCTTCGTTGTATGAAATTACTACTGATGGTTTAGATTCCTTTTGTTTGTGTCGTCATTAATATTATTATTTTTATTATCACTGTTATCATTATCATTATTATTGTTATTATCACTATCGCTACTATCATTATTTATTTTGTTTTTACATTTCCTTAAATACTTCCTGACTAATTTATCCGGGTAATTATTAAGTTTCAAAGCTTCTCCTATGTGTATCAGTTCCTGTTTTAGATTTTCTGTGGTACTACTTAATTTTTGTGCTCTGTCGTTTAAACATTTCACCAATCCTATTTTTACTGACATAGGATGGGATGATCGGAAGTCCAAATATCTGTTGGAGTGTGTGGGTTTCCTGTAAACACTAGTGTTCACCTTCCCATATTCTTTACTCTTTACGTTACAATCTAACATTGGGAGCTCCCCTTCCTGATTTTCCAATTCATAAGTGAATTGAATTGCTTCAACCTTCGAGTTGATATGTTCAAAAAACCTATCTATATCTTGTGTTCTAAGTCCAGTGAATGTGTCGTCTACGTACCTCCACCATACTTTTGGGTTGGGGGTGAACGTTTCAATCGCTATGCTTTCCCACTTATCCATGAATATATCAGCTACCACTGGGGATATTGGTGATCCCATGCCCAAAACTAATAACCCGAATAGGATGTATGGTGTTGTTAAAGTTCATAAGTCAGGATACCCTATTAGGCCTATAGTTGATTTTAGAAATTCACCTACTTATGAATTATCTAAATATTTAGCCATGGTATTAAATCCCCTAAAAATCCACTCGAAATCTAGACTAACTAATTCTTATGAACTCAAACATAGATTAGATAATTTAAAATTAGATAATGAAGAAAAAATGGTTAGTTTTGACATTGTCAGTTTATATACACGTATACCAATAAATATGGCTATGGAGGCAGTCAGAAACGAACTCATTTCTGACCAAGAACGCGAACTTAGGACAAAAGTGCCACTTGAGGACATAATACTTGGAGTACAGCTATGCCTGACTTCCACAGTATTTAAATTCCAAAGGAAAATATACAAACAAACTGATAGAGTTGCCATGGGATTACCAATATCCCCAGTTGTAGCAGATATATTCGTGGATAAGTGGGAAAGCATAGCGATTGAAACGTTCACCCCCCACCCCAAAAGTATGGTGGAGGTATGTAGATGACACATTCACTGTACTTAAAACACAATATATAGATAGGTTTTTCGAACACATCAACTCGAAGGTTGAAGCAATTCAATTCACTTATGAATTGGAAAATCAGGAAGGGGAGCTCCCAATGTTAGATTGTAACGTAAAGAGTAAAGAATATGGGAAGGTGAACACTAGTGTTTACAGGAAACCCACACACTCCAACAGATATTTGGACTTCCGATCATCCCATCCTATGTCAGTAAAAATAGGATTGGTGAAATGTTTAAACGACAGAGCACAAAAATTAAGTAGTACCACAGAAAATCTAAAACAGGAACTGATACACATAGGAGAAGCTTTGAAACTTAATAATTACCCGGATAAATTAGTCAGGAAGTATTTAAGGAAATGTAAAAACAAAATAAATAATGATAGTAGCGATAGTGATAATAACTATAATAATGATAATGATAACAGTGATAATAAAAATAATAATATTAATGACGACACAAACAAAAGGAATCTAAACCATCAGTAGTAATTTCATACAACGAAGGAACCTCGGAAGCCTTACGCAGAATTGTTAACAAGGCAGAAATAAAAATGGCATTTAAACCCACAAGCTCAATTAGAAACAAGATTTGTCGGTTAAAGGATCCTGTAAAACCTTTAGAACGAAACATTCTAGTTTATCTAATACCCTGCGATAATTGTCAGGTCAAATACATAGGGCAAACTAGTGGAACAGGGGCAGTCATACTAGCTTACATATTCATGGATTTTTGGGAAGAGAATGCACTTAAACCATTCAGGTCATCACTAAAATGTTGGTGGAGATATGTAGACGACACTTTAGTAATAGTGAGAAAAAAACGATGTTGAGAAACTCTTCTCGCACATATACAGTCATGCCGATTCAATAAAATTCACTATGGAAGTAGAGAATGAAATCGGGGAACTGACTATGTTAGACTGCAAAATACAAAGGATAACAGATGGAAGCATAAAAACGACGATATATAGAAAACCACACACTCTGGAATTTTCCTCGACTATCACTCAGCTCATCGACTCACGGTTAAATGAGGATTAATGCAAGGTCTTGGAGATAGAATACGCAAACTTACAACAACACCAGATGTCCAGCGTAAACAAATAAACGTCCTATTCAAAATGCTATTCGACAACAACTACCCAAAAGAGATTATCAAAGAGAAAAAGAGGGTAAAACCGGAGAATGACAAGATGGAAGAATGCAAAAAACAGTCACAATACGATACAAAATGACACATCAGAGGCAATTCGATGAAACTTCAAAAATATCGGTATTCCCTCAACGTTGAAACCGACAAATCTAATCAAAAGTAAAACAAATCAACTGAAAGATCACATAAAAATGATGGATGAAAACAATGTGATGTACAAAATATGTGGGTCTAACGTCCAGATCACTGATAGTAAGAGTGAATGAACAAAGACGCCTCACTGATGGTCAACAGACAAAAGCACTAGCTTACAAGAATTTAGAAAAAATTCATGCATAGCTGCACATGCATGGGACAAAATTCATAATATCAATCGGAACAATGTGTGTATTCTAAAAACTAATATGAACAAATGGAAAGAGAGAATTATAACAGATTCTATATACATTAGGGTCACATCGGATACATGTAACAAGGGTGACTCAGCAGCACAACTATCAACAACCTGAAATAAAATCCTGAATACAAAAACATGAATGAACACAAAAATAAACTATATATTTATGTATGAATATACATGACTACAAATCATAAATATGTGAACAAAACAATTCCAAAAGTGGTGTGAACACGGTGAGTAATACGAATCTAAAGATTACTAATAACAAAATTTATCATTGTGCGACTACTGTAATATAATTTCATTTTATGTGATCAAAACCACGATGCTGAAACGTTTAACGGACATTAAATCGACTGATGGTATTCCCATTACCATTTATATCAATCTAAAACTCAATTAACGAACCGTCGAATTTTCAAAATGAGATGGCAGAAACATGGAAATATACCCGTATAAATGAGATTAAAATCACCAAGATCTACTTCTAAAGCGAACGCACATGCCTCGAAATATGCATCAAAGAAAATCTACATGGTAATATACGAAAGTTACTTACAATAAAGAGAGATATTATTGAAGCAAAAGAAAAATTGAGAGGAGCAATTGAAAAGGAAGAGTATGAAAGCATACCAGAATTTGCACACAAACGAAAAGAAACTACCTACAAAGAAACAAATAAAGAAAAAATAATGAACCCATGATAGCGAAAATCCTCAATGACAGGCAAGTAACTGAAGCCAGTTGGATTGTTAAAATGTCAGACAGAAAGCTAACAGAAGCAGAGGAAAGCATACTGATGAAAGGGACGAACTTCAATATTAGTAACAAAAGATTAAACCTGAGGATATTATACCTGTGATCGAAACAGCACTCGAAGGAATTGACATCGTTGAGGAGAGGCTTTTGGGAACAATTATTGAGGAGCAATCTTCTCTTAACTGTATGGTTCAGTTGTTAAGCATTCATTGCCCCCCAAGACAACGCTCTCAGCACATATCAATAAGAAGAGACCAACGGAACTCCGAAAGCGCTTATCAACTTCCTCTCAGATAAGAAGAAGAGAAAGAAGACGAAACCAGAATCAATGATCACTTATGTCCGGGTGGCTCTTAGTCACCAAAGCAGTTACAATCATATTTATCACTGAGACCACTGAAATCACTAGTACTCCGTATGGTTAAAATTGTATAATATAAGCTTTAAAAGATTCAGTATACAAATTATTGAATGAGAAGGTGAACTTCAGAATTCCTGTTAGCTTTAATTACAACAATGTTGTTTTTGAGGAGGTGATGGTATATTTTAGTAACTAGGTCACCAGCTAAAGAATAGTCAGAATCAATGGTCACCAGTCTACATATGAGCAAGTAATTCTTGTAGTCTGTTTACCCCTCTCAACACTTTGTTGTTTTATTCACAGAGGTATATGGCCTGATTCATTCTGTCATATGAAGTACTTTTATTATCACGGTCAGATTTCTGTGTATTTTTAGAAGTCCGAAATTCACACAAACATTTTTATCGACTTCATTTCGCTTCACTTCTCTCCAACACAATCAGCATCAAACTGTTTAGACAGCGTAGAGAAGAACAGGATCACACTGAATCGCATAGAAATATCAGCGGAGATGTCTGTGAGATATAGTGATATGACTCAAGGAAGTGACGCAGCTTCTCACATCATATGCTCACAGTGTAAATGCTGATACTCTCTCATCTTCCTCGTCATCTTTCACTTCGCAGAATTGAATGAGACCTGAAATTTTTGTATTTGTGAAATATTTTCCTAATTCTTTTCACGATATATTCTTGAAAATACTGATGAAATTCGTCTGTAGTAATCGAATATGACAAGAGCATTTCAACGCTATTTCAGGATTTTGACAGAAACGGCAGTTTCTTGTGTGTGTCGCTGTTTATTTCGATGTAACCATCTCTTGTTACATCCGTCATTTTCATTTAAATAAAATTAGAAGAAGATTTAAAGAAGGAAAATAGGTTGATAAAGCAGGATTTAATGAATTCATCCAACTTCAGTAGAACTTGTCAGCTGAATACTCTACATACAGGGACACTTTTAATTCTGAAATTACATTGAGATATGTAAGACTGAAAGCAAATAAACGTGATTGAATTAATCATGCAGGAAGACAGGTGCGAATGGTTTCCATGTCATGTTCAAATAGATAAGGGGAGAGGGAGTATGAGAGACTAAAATGACGACAAAATCCATTGCACTTCAATTACATCTATTAGGTTAACAGTTAGTCATTAGAGAATATATCAAGAATTGCAAACAGAACAATGTCAGTAGTGGTATTTATAATAGTAATAATACTGAAATTATAATGTTGAAGTGAGTTAAGATAATGCTACTGATAAAGGATAGTTTTAAATTAATCAAGAATAATAATAATAATAGGTAGAAGGTGTAAGCATGTAGTTATCTGTTTGGAAAGCATCCCGAATCACGCGTAAACCTTCGAAACTTTTCGCGGAGATACGTCACTTACTCACATCCATTCTGTAGTGAAATCGTTTTTCGCGTGAACTTCATTCAACCTGTGATGCATAGATTATTTTCAGCGTAGAGTTTGTCAATCACAATAGCAGAAGGTGAGAAAGAGTACTTCTCCTAGTTTGATTTTCTCATCCAGTCAGAAAAGTGTTATCTGAGTATCGCAGAAATTCATTGAAAGATTTACTTGGGTGAGGTGTTCGTTATTTTTTTCTCCCTAATGAGGATATCACGAGGATATATTACTTTTGTGAGGTAACATCACACGGATGAGAAATCATTGTTGCCGAACATATTATTGTTGGAAGATGAGATTCAATCGTTATCATTCAAAGAATATGCAGTATTATGACTTTTTCGGAAACCTGAGCTAACGTAGCTATGTGAACAGAAATAATTAGGAGTTTTTCGGTCTCACTGCAAAAAAAAAACGCAGTGATTGCATAATTTGCATCTCCCCACTAACCTTGTGATGTACTTTCGGATCTTTTCGGCTGTGAGAAGAGTTTCTGTCAATATTCATACTGAATTTTTCTTGGACTCTCACCTAAATTTCGCCTGTAATTTGTGGAGAGCAGACGTCTGATGTAAACAAATTTCTAGGTAACTGCATCCAATAAATCCCTAAATCTCCAGTTGAACTTTTGCGTTGAATACTCCACCTACAATGACAACATTGCGAATAATTCTAGATTAAATAGAAATTCAGTACAGATAAGAAAAAATAAAACCAATGGAACTACGAAGACGCGACTGCACACAACTTTGATCACTTCAAATATTGAATGCAGATTGTTTGAGTATTGCAAAGAGACACTGTATTTTGATTCAGATAAGTCATAACTTGATGATGTTGTTGATGAATTTTTATTTAATGTATTGTTATTAACTTGAACTTTGAAAAAACCAAATAGGTTTCAGCGACAAAACTCCATCTCACCATATCCTCTGCAGCTTGCCACAGTTGGCTCTGTGACTGCTCACAAGGTTTAACTCTTTCCTCCTAAGACATCGCCTGATTGTTGTGGGTAGTTTCAGTAATTTAAATGACTGAATATCTATCGCTGATGGCAGATTGAAAGTAATAAGTAGGTACAGAGCCCATCAACAATTTCAGCGGGATAACAGGATGCGCTATCGTTTTCCAAACAACATTCAGACCGAGAAGCCATTGTTGATATCGAATCATTCTGATTTTGAGGCTCAATTTGTCAATGACGAAAGAGTGAATATGTATAATTTAGGAAATTAGAAATAAACAAGGAGCTAAATGACCAGATCTCTTGCCTAAGTCAAATTCAATATCACTCACACATAATGTTAAATTAAGGTTGTAACATTCCTATACATTTCACGACTTCATCACCAGCACTGTACTTGAGACACACGGAATCATAACATGAGATTTGCGAAATATATAGACATTCGATCATAGCATTGGTAATTCATCTCCCCTAGTCTGGACATGATTACTGAACACTAGTAGGTCATATGTTTTAATATGGATTCACGGAAGTAATAAATTCGAGTTGAATAAGTTGAAACCTTTACAAGGCCTCAACATTCATGTCACACTATAAACGAGTTATATTTTTAACGCCGCTGCTATCTAACTGTTGAAGAGAAGAATGCATGTAGAAATCCAATTCCTTACAAAACGTATTGCAGAACATATCTCAATACTAAGTGAGCTGATGGAATTCTCGATGAGCTTATCAACTATCTCTTCTGATAAGAAGAAGAGAAAGAGCCAGCATCAATGATCACTCATGTCCGTGAGCACATAACTCTACCAAAGATCAAACCCAAGATTTGGATACGTTACGTAGACGACACATTTGTAATTATCAAAAGAAACGAGTTAGATAAAGCTAAGTCAAGCGAACAACGACAGTGGAATTAGAAACTCAAGTCTATAGAAAATCAACTCACACAGACCAAATCCTGAATTACAACAGCAACAATCCAATAGAACACAAGAGGAATTGCATACAAACACTATTCAAGAGAGGCAGGACTCATTGCAGCACTCCTACCTTAAGGAAAATTGAAGAAAAATATCTCATGGATGTCTTACAAAAGAATGGATATCCAAGGAATTTCATCAAAAGACATATACCTCCAAGCCAGCCTATCAAACCAAAAGCCCCCAAGGAAAGCACAAAGAAAATCGCCTTACCATATATAAAAGACATCTCAGAAATCACTACAAGACTCTTCAAACCTTTAGGAATTGACGTCGTACACAAACCAACAAAGTCACTTCACTCAATTCTATGTCAACCAAAAGACTCAACAGCGAAGGAAGATAAAACCAACATCATCTACAAAATAGATTGTATCAACTGCGAAAAACACTACATTGGCCAAAAGTGGACGTCTCCTTCGTCTTCGTATCCACGAACATAAGCTAGCTGTCAAAAGACATGATATCCATTCCCTCATATCACTACAGACAGACAACCACGGACATCAGTTCGACTGGGACAACGTTCAAATATTAGACAGAGGAAACACCAAGAATGCTAGAGAATTTTTAGAAGCTTGGTATTCCAGTGAATCATCAATCAATAGACACATCGAGATAGACAAAATTTATCAACCAATAAGAAAGAATAGTCACACACAAAGGGTCAAAGTTCAAGTCAAAGAAACAATGAGTGACAATACAAGTAACCTAGAAGGTGTGAAAACACACAAAAACAACCAATCACGTCCAAGGTCGCCAGGAGAGATGATTAATAAACTCGTGGAGAAATCTAAAAGCTCGCTTCAAATTGAAGTATACGCTGAAGATGTCACCTAGTAGGGTGATGAAAGCCTCGCAAATTAAATATCCAGCTCAGAGAAGACAACCACATCAAAATAATCCACCTGAGCTACAAATCTTCTCTATCATTTCTAAACATTCTCATTAACTTCACTTTGGTTCGCTTCACTTCTCTTTAAAGCAATCAGCATCAGACTGTTTAAACAGGATAGAGAAGCAAAGGATCACACTGAATCGCATATAAATATCAGCGAAGATGGCTGTGAGATATTGTGATATGACTCAAGGCAGTGACGTAGCTACTCACATCACATGCTTACAGCGAAAATACTGATTCTACACACAATTGCAATATCACTCACAATTTCTCATCCACTTTCCTCGAATTCACTTCAACAGTTTCAGTGAGATAATAACCACACAAAGTACTGAATAGAAACTTTCGTCTTCTGATAATTGTGATAGCTGTTTGAGGGAATATAACCAGATATTAGAATCAGCCATAATCATTATTTCTAAAATTATTTCAATCAAGGAATCTGAGTTTACACCAGGTGATAAGTGAGGAGACACCAGTCACCATAGTGTATTCAAAGCAAACATCATCTATTGTAGCTTATGAAGACCCGTTAGCTTGAAAACATCACAACTGATATTCTGCAAGGCTCTTTGTTTGAACAATTATTCACAAAGGTCATTTGTTATGGTGATGATCTGGAATTATTTCTGTCATCTCCACAATCACGTCTGCGCCAAGTGATCGCGAAATAGAATCCCGGAGAAATTCTGGGAGAGTTCTCAACGGAATTCTGACTCTTGTCTCTGAGAATCAATCTACAGGACATTGTGATGCAATTTTCAATACCTAAATTTGCATCGATGGTCACCTTTCAGAAGTAAGTCGATTCTGATGCACTCCTCATCCTCAAGGATATCCGGGATATTTGCCTCTGATATAATCGATGGTGAACTGATGACACTCAGATGAGTCCTCATGGAAAACGAGTATCCTTGAAGATTCTTTGAGGAATACATGAGAGGAAAGGGAAAACCCTAAAGGACTCAGACGGTGCCGAAGAAACTGCTATTCATGAACGCTGAATTTAAAGGTGATGCCGCAGCCAGTTTACTTAAGAAATGCTTATCAATATCACGGATCACATTTTTAATGTCGACCAATGAGCAATGGACTTGTATATGACGAAGTGCCGTTAATTGAATGTGTGTTCCTGTCAAGCTAGTTATATTGGCTGCACTAACTGCACACTTTCCAAACGCATCTGTGAACACTATCTGGCATGATTGGCAAAAAGACAATGCAATGCAATTACTGGCTGAATTCTCGAGCACTTGTCGGGCCACTCAAGCCACACAATGACAGGTTCGTCTTTCGAGATGATCTACAAGGTGAGGTGAAATTGTACAACGGGTGTCAAGTTTCAGCATTTGTGTAACGCGGAGACGTTAGCGATTCGTGAATGCAAACCGAAACCCTGCATACAGAATGTGGTTGTCAAGTCTGTTATTCTAGCACGATCTTGACTTCTTCATTATTCGTTTCTTGTTGATTCTCCATTTAAAATGATAACTTTGCTTTTACTTTATTAATAGATTGACTATTATCACTCTCACATGTTCCTTCTGTACATTTTCTCACACTTGTTTAATGACCAATAAATTATCTTTCTCCTTACTCAATAACAATTTCAACCTCAGCAAAATTTCTGACGCTTCCTTCCATTGTGTCATTAACTATAACGTTATTTGAAGCGTTTATTTTTACTTTTGAAGCCACTTCCAATTACTTTTTCTAAATTATGTCAACCCTACTACTCACTAATGGACTAATAAGCATTTTCGATAAATATGAATACGACTGTACAGCCGCCGAAGATGACTTCGTCGATGAAGAAAATTTTCTGCTCTGAATTGTTTTGAATTAACCGAATGAATCAACACTGAACTCACACTTGAGTTTCATCGACATCTAGCAGGAATGGTTCTATTAGACTGACTTGTTTACTAAGAGAGAATATTAATTGTAGCGTGAAAACAAGAATACTAAAGTGATGCTGAACATTTGCCAACCAACCAACCCACGCACCCACTCATCAAATGACTTTACCAACCACCAATAACTAATCAACACACTCGCCTCATTCAACAAATGGAAAACAAGATAAGCACTACTACTACTATTTATCAACCAACAAACGCATTACAACACTACAACTCACCATCAGGAAGAATATAAAAGCTGGAGAATTGGACCAGAGTAAACTAAGGAAGGTGAGAATATGTTCAACTCAATTTACATTTACATATCCATGATAACGCTGCTGGTGTTTGCCACCATGAACGAGGGTAAGCGAATATTGAAATGACTGTGCATTTTTGACTCAATCTTTTCAAATTATTCTGTTCTGCAATATGATGAACGTAATTGTTTTATCAAATCAGTGTTATGTAAGACTATTCCGTGATCATACCACTGAAGGAAAAGTGATTATGTCACCAACACCACTTTCAGTATCGCCTAAACACATCATTTTCCGTCATTGACGAATAATAACTCGATGTCGATGATCTCTTCATTTCCGAAATAGGAAATGAGTGCAGCAAACATTCAATTCTATGCTGTCTGGGAAGTTTAATCCTTCAACTGGTGTTCTGCTCATTAGAGTGTTTTAGATCACGAATCCAATAAAAGTACTCAAATGGCACTACAGGCGTCTGAAATTAACAAATTCTTACATAGTATTCATTTGTTATTAAAGTTACGGTGTGTGTAACGATGGCTGTTCTCTTCATTTTGTCAATTTTCAAGGTGAATCGACTAGGTTAGAAGACATCAAAAATGCGATTTCGTATGCTCGAAGTAAGACGACTGACTTTATGTGGATAAATATCATTGTTCTTATATTAACCCACACTAGCTTTTGGGTGTGTACTGTTCCTCAATATTTCGTCACATCCTATTGCTTTCAACAATCGATGCTAAATAATTTTCGGTTTCCTTTTAATAGACCAATTACTCCAAATAGCTCAGATGGTTATCAGAAGAGAAGCAGCGATTAAACAACTGAAAAGTAAACATTTATTTCAATGTGATTGATAATTTGACTTGGTCTACTCGATTTCTGCATCCCCTGTTCTCATGAGATATTTGTTATATTTTTTGGAGTTTTTTACCTATAGGCTATTTCGTGTCAATGCTTTGACTTTTGATATTGTGAATACATGGAGCCAGCTGACATGAGATATACTCAAATGAGGATAATATATTAGTGCCACGCGAAAAATGATGGACTTATCAACACGCATCTACCTGATTTCCCAATTCACTTCACATTTATTCACATTCGCTTCAATCGGAAATTTCACACGTTCATGTCCATGACATTCACTCTGTTGTAAAATGAATACAATACGGTGTAGGGGTGCTCCAATAATAGCCAAATAACTAACTGTTTTCTACATGCTGAATGTGGAATTTTGTGCAGGTGTCCGGTGTCATGCAATCGATCTTATCACTCCTCTCTTTCACTAGATAAGATTATTCTTGAAACTGGAGGAAAAGGCAACAGCACCATTGAGAACTGTGAGTGATGGTTTGATGAATTTCTATGACTAACAAACTCCTTCAGATATCAGCTGTTGGAAAACGCATTATGAAAACTACTTTGGACACATATTATTCGAAGGTATGTTCCAAGATATACTTCAGCTGTATATACTGCCTTTATTTGCATGGGTACCGGATGAGTTTTGGTTGTTGCTCTTGTTTGAAATGTTCCAAATTCGGATTGAAGATGGCAACTTTGCAGCCAGAACAATTCAGTGAGATCCTACAACTATAAAACTACACTTGCGGACTTGAAACAATTATCTTATCTAATGAGATTGCTCTCTGATTTAATGTTGACAGCTATGTTATCCATTGAAGCTGTTAAAAAGGATACATTTTCGGGAAATTCACTTCTGCTTTCTTCGAGATGTTATCAAATTGCTTCAATCTACATCCCAGTTTGTCGCACACACTATCTGATCCTTCCATTTGGATCACCATGTTCGAAACTCTGATGTCACGCGTCATTTATGTAGGTTTAGTCGCCGATATCGATCATTAGGCAAATGACGTCAACTAAACATTCCGATGGAATGAACACTTCATTGACTCGATAAAGTTATTCATCGTGAAGCTGCACGGAGAACAACCTAATGGAAAGTGAACGATTGAAGAGAATCATTTCCGTCTTTAGATATAATTATGAATAATAAATTTCACGAGAACTGGGTGTTTTGAGCTGGTCAGTGTAATTACATTGTGATAATCAATAGAAGAGATTGACAAATTACGGTTGAGTATACCGTGGAATTAGTCAGCTCTGATGTTAATCCACATACATTACAGTTATAAACTCTGCATTACGAATTATTCTTTTACATGATCTCCTAATGTCAGTTATCATTTTCTGTCTTTATAGAGGCCAAAAACGGACCTGAGGATTATGGTAAATTGAATTTAAGTCAGTTGACTTCATGTGATGTTGTTGTCACTTTATCTACATCCAGTATATAATTTGAGTGTTGACAATGCTTCTCGAGTTACAATGCATTCATTGAGTTTGTTCAACAGCGACAACCGCATGGAATTCGACAAACAATTATCTACCTCAATGTGTTATAAGTGTTACTCATTGGCATATAAACGCCTCATCTAGTTAACCGAACTTAACATATGTCATATGATAAGGAACTACTGCATTTAAGCGATGAAGTTATCCCTGGGTATCGTGTAGTCAATTCATATTCGAATTGCGTTACGCTCACCCTCTATTTACCAACCATCGTACCGTCTTTCCATACTCTCCCTGATCCCTCCAGCAAAAATACTTCCTGAATTTTTACTCAAACAATTTATCAGAATTACTACTACTCAATGATAGTGGTTTTTCCAGTGTACATGATGACCACCGGAATTGGATCGTATATTTTACAGGCCATTTTGTGAAAAACATTCATCATTGTGTTACTGCACAATCTGAAACCAGAGTTATCAAAGACAGTTACCTTAGTCCATATGGTCGCTTCAGAATATTTCTGACAGGAGCATCTGAATCATTCACCAATCAGGATATAAACTCACTCATTTATCTGACAAAACCTTCAGAATATAATGAACATGAGTTGATATGTTGTTTAAAATACATTTTACATACAGGTACCTTCACTGTGAAACATTCTCTCCGACAATGTATGAAGAAAGAGGCCAATGCTCACACAGGTAAACAGTTTAGCTTTGAATCCTTCCTTCTCACTTTTCCAATAAACATTCCTAACTTAACTTGTCAGTTACGTCGGCATCAACTTGAGTTTTGAACCCACCTGATTATCTCAGACACAAACCACAGAGTTCAGATTGGAGATTTGTAACTCCAGATAACTTAGTACACATTGATTTGTGTGTGTTTTTACATTCAATGGGTCTGTAGTTGCATGAGTATTTGTTATTATTGGTAACTTCAATGAATGTTTCCCTTCTCTTTGTTTCAATATGCTGTTCTTCCCTTCTGTTTCTTCATCAGCTCAATGGCGATCAGTATCAGCAGCAGTCGACTGTGAACATTATAAACCATCAGGAAACAAAAAAGGTAATCTACTAATGACAACACTCTTAAATTAAATTATGTAAGATCACTGCTTTGGAGGATATTGTGAAAAATTTTTGAATTTCATTAGTTCCATTTTCGGAAGTCAAATGAATTCTCAGATGAGTTTCTTTCACAGGATTCACATACCTTTCGATCTGGTGGCGTTGTCAATGAATTCGAAGTTGAACTACCAATGTGCAGGATGCAACATCAAGTGTGAAATCAGACTGCTTTCCTTCCAATGTCGCTATCACACATTACATCTCTAAAGTGCAATGACGTGAAATCTGAAGTCTATGAAACTATCTGACGCAGTTGAGATTGCATTTGATGCAATTTGAACACTCCTGTATATTGACAAATAAGGTTGATTTTTTAGTCCCCTGACACTGATGGAGTCAATATTATGCGAATTCAACACATAACGAGAGGGGATTAAGGGTTTCTCGAAAGTATTTTCACTGTCTTCAAAGACGTTCAATGATCGACATTGAAGTGAATGAACACTTAGTCGTCTGCTTCAACAACAACACACTAAACCAAACCATCAATTATTGCACAGTATTCTGCATGATCACTTTTCACTTTTTGATTCTGTGATATTCAATTTTGAAATTCAGACATTATTCTTCAAATTTCAGATCTTCAGGAATTGAAGAGTAATATAGAAATTTCATACCGCCGCAGAATGCTCTTTGGTAATATTATGTGTAAGTTCAATATGTTTTGTTCATGAGTTTTACACACTGCATTTATGCATGAATATCAATTCACAGAATTAAAGCACAAACAATTACGTGATATTCTGTGTAATCAGCGATCGTTTTATGTGCGAAACTCCTTTAGATAACATGAATAATATTGGCTTGATAATCGCTATATATTTAAAACCGAAATCGATAATAGAATTATCTTGGAATAAGCAGGTTCTTGGAGAGCTGTGCATCACTTAGTAGTCGGTGCGCGACGCTCAGTTGTATATAGGTCTAAACACTGAAGAATGCCAATCGACCACAGAAAGCTAGAATAATCTGAAATGTCGACAAACGGATCACTTCCCAAGTAGAAATCATCAAAATGTTCGGAGGTGACAGTTTATTTGCACAAAGGCTGACCTTATGCACATCCACACACAAGTGACTACTACTCTGTTGTGCAACGTGAAAATGCAAAGAAGGAACATGATCACTATGAGTGTTTGCCTGACAATGGAGTAAATTTAGGAGAAAGTGATCGGTTGGGGAGAAACTGTCCGATGTGTTCACACGTGTGTTTATACGTGTCTTGGAGACCAGCCGTCACATTTGTCAAAATCAGAATCAACAACCATAACAACAGTGAATCGTCATCACAACGCAGATTTTGGAATAACTGCCGCCTTCAGTTCTATACCAGTGAACTACCTAACACATGAGTGTTACCACAATACACGAGCAGTGTTGAATGATTGAGCATGAAATGTTTTTCATAAAATGATTTGTATACACACACACACACTTATTCAGCGTATTTTATTACTACTGATCAGATATAATCTTTTGTAAGAGAAGGAATATATATATTGATAAACAAAGCTTGCTTTCCTTCAACTAACACGTCACCTTCACATTGCTCTTTCATTTTCAAGTGCTCAAGAAAATTCATGAAACTCTCGCTGAGAAGTTGACACGTAAGATTTACCTTCTTTCTCATACGAACTCCCACATTTCATTTTTCAAAATTGAATCATGAGAGAAACTGCAATCTCATCCTTTTGGATAATTGTGTATAACTGAAATTGAAATGCAGTCCACGTGAAAGTAGTATTATTTGTATTCCAAGCACCAGAGACAAGAGTTGCATGTATCGGTGTATCATCATTTTATTCATGTAATATCATATCATATGGAATCACACTTAGTATTGTGAAGACAATCATACAGTGTATCTCAGATTTGGCATTCACAAAACTCAACCGACGACTTCTTCACAGCTGAACACTAGTTGTGGTCATGTCGATTCGAACCATGTCGGACATTCCCAATACACCTTCATTGACAGCCGCACCCACATCCACACCTGCATTATTGCGAATGACTGAATTTGCGATATCTGTCATGTAATGAATGGATCAGGATTACTGGATTCACTGTCTCTCAGTCATTCTGGGTGTGGAATAATGTTCACAACAGGCGTTGCTTGTTCTTCATGTCCTAAAGTTTACATCGGTAGTCAAAACTTATCGATTCATTAATGTGTCTCTCCCAATACTCGTAACATTCAGCCTCTTTTACCTTCTCATGAAATCATAAATGCTCATCTGCTTTTATTTTCTCTACAGGAGTAGGCGGGAGAAACTAGACAAGAATGTGAATGTCCTGCTCATGCTAGCATCGGAAACGTGTATTCTGCATATTACTGAAATATATTGATGTGCAGTGGAATTCATGAAAACATTTACTTGAATAACTCTTCTTTATGTTAACGCTTACTGTCTGCTTTCTAAATACAATTTAATCAATCCAGTTAATTAACTTATTCCGACTAATCAGATGAATTCAGTGTTCTCAGTCTGAGTCATTTGCATTTCTATCGACATTAACAAATTCAAATTCAAGTGATGGTGTGTGGACTTCAGCATTTTATTTCATCAGTTAGGAAGATTTTCATTTAATTACGGTATCAGTGAGGTTGGCCAAACTACTTTGATCGTATCAGGAGCGTCTGTGTTGCTTATTGACCACCTCAATGGTAACAAAATATGAAAGAATTGAAATTTGATTCATTTGAACATGATGTGACTGAATGGGCTGACATGCAACCTGATATCGAAGCCTCAACACTTGTAATCCAAGTATTTGTCGGTAGTGATCGTGGCCGTAACATTGAAGCAGTATGGTGGTAGGTCGAGTCGCTGGTAGCACTTACGCCGGTTACGTATTCACAGATCTCGAGATTTCAAGGTGCAAAACACTGATTGCAGGATGACGAGATAATATTTTCACCATCAGAAATTATATGCATAATGAAATGTCCGTCTCGTTTGAAAATTCCCGATTTGGATATTTTCAAAATCAAAGGAGGCGATACAGCGAAGAGACTCTCATCAAACAGTCGATTATCAAGCTGCACAATCATATATGTATACATATATACGTAGTTATTTAAGAAATTATATCCTGGGAGTAAATCGAAATGCGGGTGTGAATAATGAGCTACTAATAGTAGCATGAACTGCAGGTAAATACTTTCTAATTATACAGATAGTCAAATGTCAATATGCGACTCTGATTGAATTCATTTCATATCAGTGACAAACTGGGCTAGATATATGACAGTTACAGATCAATGACGTGACAGCAAAGCATATCTGTTCACAACTGAACGATTTTCTATGGAGTGCCATTTCCACATATCGTTTTGATATATTCTTTGAAGACAAAAATAGAATAAAACGTCACAAATACAAAATAACCTTGAGTTAAACACGAATACAAAACTAGTAATACTTTGGCTTTCAAAATGCAAAATTAATACAATCAATGAATAAGTGAAATATGAACAGACTGTGCTCGATATATTGCTAGCAAGCGATTGTTAGGCTTACTAAATGTGACACAGCCTAGTGAGAACAAAATTTAGATAAGATTGGTTTAATTCACTCAATCTGATCTAATCATCATTCTACTCACAGGTTTGTTATCGTGCCCATGGAATGAGCACTTCAAACTGATCTAAGAGAATCCATAAATTCCACGTTGTCTCAAGCACTTATTGAGCTTCCAGTGATGACGGTTTACTAAGAGGCTGTTATAATCTAGAGGATTTGCAGTCGTACGACATGTTCGGAATCTCCTTGAAATTAAAAGATTAAAAACATAACTGCTGATTAGTGGTCACAGTAGAAAGCTTTGTAAACTACAGTTAGTAGTCTATTTCATTTGAACAGCCTGTTCTACAGATAACGGCATCGTGATAAAAACGGACCAGTCTATGCATCACATCTGGAAAAGCAAGTGACTATTTGGTGGTGGAATTGAATCAACTTCATACAGATTATCATGTGGAAGTCGAACAGCATTTGTAGTAAAAGATCCAAGTGGCGCGTAATTCCTAAACTGCCGAACTCTCTCTTCAAAAACGCGTCGTCGTCTGAATATCGCTTCAAAGTCCTATTCAGACAAAAACAGCTTGTCAGCAGCGCAGATTGACAAGAATGTGTGGGTTATTTCGCGGATAAGTGATTTTAACACGTAATGCGAAATGAAAGTTAAGACCAGTTGTTCTTGTGTAATGTTATACTAAATAGTATTCTGGCTATTCACAAGTGACACTCACTCCTTCTTCAAATATGTCCTCCATTCAATGTTAACCAACTTTGTTGATATTACCCACCTACGTTAATTTAAACAACTTGTCTGTTTTCTGTAGTCTGCGTGTATAATCTGCTCCCAAAAGATAAACATACATTTCCGTTGAAGTTCTCTGCATCCATTGTACTGGCATTCATTTCGAATTGTAGTAATCACCTTCTCATGGTAAAGAGGGATTTACTCTGCATGCCTTCTTTATGCTCCAATCTGTCCTTCTGTCTCACTGAGAAGTTTTCTCATGCGAACCTATTCATTCTTGATCAGTACATCTGTACATTCACGCAGATCTACTCTTGTCGTATTGATAAACGAAGAATGACAGTGGTTTTCACATCATCCAACCTGGACACCTGACTATTTCAAGTTAATTATTTCTGTTCATCGTTAATCTTATGTTCAGTACGTCTCTTAGTCGTCAGCAAGACCAGTGTTCAGGATTCAACGCTCAACGCAAATGTCTGGTTAACAAGATCGAATTCTGGCTGCAAAATTATCATTGCAGACTTCTTACAAGAAATCGAAATGTTCTTTGTTTAGTATTCTCAGAAGTCCACGTATTCTACTTAATCTTAATTTCACTTACTCTGTGAATCAAGGAGTCCTCATCAACAGAAGCACAACGGAATTTCTGCGTGTTGTTTAGATGACGTGACTTACGAGTTGAATGCCAGTTGATAGTGGGTGCTGTGTAAGGCTTACTTGGTATTTTTGTGAACGCTGAAAATGCTTCTGGCCTATCTGGCTTTCTGGAGAGGCATATTCATCAGTCAGTTGAAGTTTCATTGAAGTCATTTATGTGGGGCACCACATTGCAATGTCGGAACGTGTAAGCCGCAACTTTTCACTGTCACGATAAAATCCTCCCTCAATGTCCACCGTTATTCAAGACTACATGGATGGTGGGAGACTCCGTACTGTGAAGTGGTGAAGTTGTTATCATCGACGCACATTGCTGATCGATCATTCTGACATCTGATCATGGCGACTAGCATGAAGTGTATCTAGATGCCATTATATGTCACAGTTCGCCACCATCACCATCATTACATTGCCACTGTCTGATCTTGTTCCAAGACTCCATAATTTACCTTCAATGTGAATAATTTCGATTGCAATTTAACTTGTTCTCGTGATATGGTCAAGACTAAAAGATATTTTGGACATTCCGTTCAATTACGATGAGATTCGCAGAGGATAAGTGATAGGAACTAACTTTGCTCACCGAACCCTTCTTTTGTTGCCACTTTTTTTACAAGAAATCGGCGTTCTCAGTTGCCTCTTGTGATAGAAACTGGGGCACCGCACTTATTCCTTCTGTTTCATTTGATCATCAGTCACTTACCACTCAGTGAACCTGCGAGCTACACATCGAATTCGGTTGCTTAATATTCGGATATTTGCTCCATCAACTGTGACTGAATGTACTTCCGGAGTTCAGAAATGTTGCTTCTAGATTTATCACTGGTGATCATTTATCGCTCACTTAGCACACCGGTTTTTCAGTTTTACTCTTTATTAAACACTTTGACAGTTTTGCAGAGGGAAATATGGAATAATCGTTGTTTACTTGTCAGTCAATCGATTGAGTTCTAACACAAACAGACTTCAGTTACATGTTATAATGAGTAGATTCTAATCGATTGCACTTGAGATATTCAGCTGAACACACACAAAGACAACTTTGTCTAAACCATTTCAAAAATACAAACCTTCAAGCCCTCATAGAATAAAGCTGAGAGTGAATTATCTTTATCATGAATATGCTCCCATCCATTTTCCCGAGTTGTTTGATCAAGTCAAATGAAAAGGAAACACTTATCTTGAGATTAGCTGTTTCTTGAAGAGAATGGAAATATCAACATTTATTCTGCCACAGTTCAGTCAAATGACACCAAAAATCAGGAGACTTTCTACTGTTAGTGTGTCAAGAAAATTCCCTCATAAGCAGTAAGGAAATCACACCTGCGTTTAATTACATTAACTAGTTCAACATATCAATATCATAAGGTGAAGAAATATTGAAGATGCTAACATTCTAACCAGAGTATTTCCGGCCTTTTCGAGTTAGTGAATATAGAAAGACAATACACAAACGGATTTTCAGTCTTCATAATTGTATGACTCGTTGAAACGCTTTGTGTTTACGTGATGCACACTAACTATCATATTCATGTTGAAGGAGTTGCTGTTGATGTTGTTGGGGCTTCATTACATCCCATCTTCAGTCGTTATTCCTATTCAGAAAATAGAAGTAGGATTTCGTGTGTCATGTTTCTTATGTAAAACACTTTTTCAAATGATTTGAACACTATGGAAGTGAAGCAGTTGTCCTCATGACATGCAACCTCTTGTTGATCATTTTCATTGCTTACGCCTCTACAATCTTTACTTCCTTCTTCCTCGACTTTCAAGTAGCGTCCATGTTTCTATAGACTATTCGTCCACCTCATTTGTTCAGTGGTTGTATGATCTCATCTGATATCTGTGGAATGACGACTCTTTCGACTACGTCGTCTTCGAGTACACTAACTGTGTTGTGTGTGTTCATACAGTCAGTGGAATTTCTCGGTAAGATATTCATTATGAGAAATATGGATAGAGATGTCTGATTCTCTTTCATTTTTATTTCTGTGTGTCACTGTGTGTGTGTTTGTGTGTGGTTTTGTGTCTTATAGAGACTTGATAACGACTAATAGTGAAGAAGAATTCAGGTATTTACTCGACTGTGTTGGGCAAAATATCATTACTTGCTACATAGCCACACAATCCAAGAGTGAATCGGTGTCATTTGTATCTGTTAGTGAACACGGTATCTGTAACAGTTAGACAGCTATTCCTTATCTCCTTCACAATGTTATCGGTGTACTTTCCATTCTCCAATTCAAAACAGCTGAACAACAATTCCGGTCTTTGCATTTATAACTATATATCCCCTACAAGTATACTCACTGAACAACAAGGTGATTATTTTGAGGCCTGCGAATTCTATCTGGAAATCAACTGCTTTACGTGTAAATGAATTCTGTATGGACACATGCATATATCAATAGCACCAGTAATCATTGCGAACGAATTCATTGATGAACGATGGATTCTTCTTTCGACACTGATCTAGCCTGTAGTTCATTTATTTCCAAGGAGGATATGAAGCATATTCAGTCAACATGAAAGGCATGCAAACAGACTTTGTTTTCATTCCTACAAATGCACAGGGACACCATACAGAGAAACAGACTAAGTGAATATGTGATGAAATGCGTGATTAGTTGGAACACATATGGAATTCTTATTGTTTCAATCATCCGGTAGTATTCCATCACATGCTATTCTGCAGATACGTATTTAAATCACGAAAAATACCCATTTATTCATAAGTAAAAACACAGTTTTTGTTCAGCGAAGAAATTCTGTTTCTTTTCAACGACTTCATTTTCAAGCTGTACAGCCGTATTTATATTACAGAAAAGGTCATTAAGTGGCACTAAATAATTGCTCAGTCAATATACATATATGTGATAAGAATAACGATAATTGAAATGTTATAAGGGGTAGAGTTGAAGTGGATAAATTACAAAATTATTAAAGATTGTTTTCTAAGTGAATTGAAAAATGTTTTAAAAATGTCAAGTGTTGTCTAAAACTTTTATAAAAATTCGGAGTACGATTACGATAAGAATGAAGATGTGAAGTGAAGTGGAAAGAATTCAAGTGGTAAAATAAAATAAAGTAAAAACTAGAAAGAACATTACTATGACCAAGGTAAAGAAAGGGGTTTGACAAAACGTTTTTGAACACATAATTTAGGTTTCTGTTCATGTATAGCTAAAGCTTCGGCTATGCATAAGTGAAGAAAACGTAAACTTTTGGATCGATTCGATTTTGCCATGTAGATAACTTTGAAAGATGAATCACGTGGGGCTAAATGACCTGACTCTAACAGGTGATCACAGATAGACGACTTCGCAGTTCTACGTTCGCCTTTCATTAACCAGACTGGATAGTGTTCAGCTACACGTTTTCGGAGATTACGCTTACAACGTCCAATATAAACAGCTCCACAAGAGCAGGTAAAAGAGTAAATACACATGGATGTGGACAAAAGCGGTAATCTATCCTTGACGCATTGTCTAATCATATTTCGGCTGGTAAAAACTAGTTGTAAGTCAGCTGCAGGAAAAGTACGTTTAATACATTTAGATAAACGATTTTTAATCAATTCCGAAATGGTGTCACCTTTGAATGCCAGACTCATAAACAGTTTCTTCTTTGGCACTGTGATTTGTCTAGGGGCGGATTCTTTCTTGATGTTACGTTCGATAAACCTTGTAGGATAACCATTGTTAAGGAGATTTGATCGAATGTTATCCAGTTCACTATCGATTGTCTCTGCAGAGCAGATTTTACGAATTCTGGCGCATAAGGAATGAATAAGATTTCTCTTTCTCCCTAACGGTACCCAACTGTTGAAGTTTGCATTTTATCAAAAAAGTTTTTACACCATGGAGTTATACACATCTACCACACTGTGTCCCGATTCTGTTCCTGTTTTGTAAATTAATTTGTGTTTTATTGAAATATTTAGAGTGTGAACACCGATAAGTTTCTTTCTTTCTGTGGGAATGAGAGTTATGACGTATGTTACTGAGCAGGCCAGCTGTTCAGTTTATTGCTCTATAGTAATTTTTCTTTTTCTTTTCTATAACTACCTGAAAAACATTCACCAAGTACAACTTACAACGTTTGCATATTTTCACTCCTGCTGGCTGCAGGCAAAGGCAGATGATGAGTTCTAAAATAGGACGATACACTTTGTCTGAACTTTAATTCTGGTCACCAATTATCAAGTAAACAACCAACTTGTATCCAGAGGGATCGTCATACTATGAGGAACTTCTCCTGAAAGCGACAGGTCATGGTCAGCGAGTTTCACGTTATCGAGGGAAGTGGACACTGATCGAAGTCATTCCTTGGTGGTAGAGTTATATCATGGGTTCGACGAAAGTTAGAATCCCCGGGTGAATGAATCTCCAGACAACTAGCTGGATGATCGACGTGCTCGAACTTGTGAACTGGAGGTCCTGAGTCTGATACCTTGGGATATTATGAGTGCATTATACTGAAGTGTCATTGTGTTGCCCGGTTCTACACTGATTAGTTAAGTGATGGTTAAATCTATGCTAAAATTCACACTCATGCTTCTGCGATGCTGCTTATCACTATTATTATTATATTTTCACCTAGATTGCGCGTTATTTAAACAAATCAATAATGAAGAGAATAGAAAAAGTTGGATTCTATTTAAAATCTAATCTCCATAGTTATTTGATTATTAATTCTTCGTACTATCCACACATAATTGATGTATACATCACATCACCAAATCATTTTCCTGTAAGAGGAGTTATTGAATTAACCCCTGGATATATTCACAGTGTACAAATAGAAATGGTACGTCATCAACGTAACCAAGAAAAGCGACGGTGTCGTAGAGAAAAGTATTCAGCAATGATATACGACGCTGATCTGGTGACAAAACGTCGAATTTATGATACTGGTGGAGATTTATGCCATCGATTATTGTCCCAGTATTTATATCTACAAGAATGTCATTGTTATAGTCCATTTCTCCCGTATGGTTATTTCCCTGATTTACTCAATATAACTGATATTATTATTATTTCCTTTAATTCCTAGAGGAACATAGGGCTTCAGCCATGCGTCTCCATTGCGTTCGGTTCTCTGCTGTAGTTTTCACCTGGCTCCAAGTCTACCCACACGCTTTCAATTCCTCTTCACATGATCTCCTCCAGGTCACCCTTGGACGACCAACTCGTCGCTTCCCTTTCGGGTTCCACTCGAGGGCTTGTCTAGTGATGTCACTTGCTGGTTTCCTCAGAGTGTGTCCAATCCATCTCCATTTCTTCCTGCCTATTTGTTTCACGATCGGTTCCTGGTTGGTTCGCTCCCAGAGATCCCTGTTGCTGATCCTCTCCGGCCATTTGATCTTGAGTATTGAGCGAAGGCATTTGTTAATGAAGGTCTGTAGCTTGTTTGAGCTGCTCTTTGTGACACGCCAAGTCTCTGATCCGTATAGTAGTACTGACTTCACATTGGAGTTGAAAATACGGATCTTATTTTTGACGCTGAATGCTGTTGACCTCCACATAGACTTGAGAGAAATGAAAACTTGTCTTGCTTTTCCGATTCTGGCTTTGATATCCTCGTCAGTTCCTCCTGTAGTTGAGACGATGCTTCCCAGGTAGGTGAAAGAAGTTGTTTCCTTCAGGTTCCTCCCGTTTATGCTGATTGTTGTCGGTTGTTGCTGTTGATGTTGGCCAGGAATCTTCATTACCTCTGTTTTGTCTATGTTCACTTGAAGTCCTATCTTTGCTGCTTCTTCTGCCAATTTGTTGCTTTTCACTTGCATATCTTCCAGTTTGTGGGAAATCAGACATATATCATCGGCGAAATCCAAATCCTCGAAGGCTTTTGTGTCGGTCCATTTTATGCCTGTTCCCTCGTTGGTTGCCGTTGTCTGCCGCATTATCCAATCAACTGCAATCAGGAAGATCACTGGTGACAGTAGACAGCCTTGTCTCACTCCCGTCCTCACTTCGAAGGATTCCGTGAGCCTCCCGTTGTGGATTACTTGGCATGCAGCGTTGTCATACAGCTGTTGGATGAGATGTATAATTGTCGGCGGCACCCCGTAGTAGCGAAGTAGTTGCCAAATCACCTCTCGATCGACGCTGTCGAAGGCTTTCTCAAAATCGATGAAGTTGAGATAGAGAGGTGACTGCCATTCCAAACTTTGTTCAATGATAATCCGTAGGGTGGCGATTTGGTCAATGCATGACTTGTTCCTCCTGAATCCGGCCTGTTCCGGACGAAGTTTTTCATCTATGGCTTGTTTAATTCTCTCCAGGATGATGCGACATAGTATCTTGCTTGGAATGGACAGAAGCATAATTCCACGCCAGTTTTTACATTGACTCAAATCTCCTTTCTTTGGCAGTTTGAATAAGTATCCGTTCTTCCAATCCTCGGGTACTTTGCCCTCTTTCCACACCTTCTCTAGTAGTGGCGTCATCAAGTCCGCTGTTGTCTCTGGGTCTATTTTCAAAGCTTCTGCTGGGATTCCATCTGGTCCTGGCGCTTTCCCAGCTCTTAGCATCTTGATGGCATTCAGGACTTCGGATTTCGTCGGAGGGTCGATGTTTATTGGTAGTTCTGCTTCCGTTGTTGGTATTGTTGGACGCGTTGTAGGTGGCGGACGATTTAGAAGTCTTTTGAAGTGTTCAGCCCAGTGCTTCCTCTGTTCCACCTCTTTGGTGATTGACTTTCCATTGTCGTCCTTTATTGGCTTAATCTGTGTCGAACTTTTGCCCGAAAGGTGCCTAGTTGTTTGGTATAGTGCAGCGAGGTCTCCTTTGCCTGCAGCTTGTTCTGCTTCGTTTGCCATGGTTTCACAATATTTTCTTTTGTCTTCCCTGGCACTTTTCTTCACTCTTTTGTTCAGTGCATTGTAGCTTGCATTCAACTCCTGTTTCTGTTGCTCGTCGGTGCACTGGATAATCTTTTGCTTCGCCACCCTTCTCTCTTCTATTAGTTTCCAAGTGTCCGTAGAGAGCCACTGTTTGTCCTGTCTCTTTTTTCTGCCTAGGACTTCCATGCAGGTTTGACTCCACACCGTTTTCAATTTGTTCCAGTGCTTTTCGACGCTGACCTTTTCGTTGGTGTTGATTTGTGTCTCGGCTTTTTCCCTTATGTTTGCAATGAAGATGTCCTTTGTAGCCTGGTCCTTCAGCTTTTGAGTGTTGAACTTGGCTTGTGGTCTATCTGCAGCTCCTGTTTCCCTGAAAGCTTTTAATTTGATTTGGATTGTCCCTTGTGCGAGGTAGTGGTCTGAGCCAACGTCTGCTCCTCTTCTTGCTCTTGTGTCCAGTAGGCTGCGTCTCCACTTCCTCGATATTGTGATAAAGTCAATTTGGTTTTTGGTTCGCCCGTCTGGTGACACCCATGTAGCCTTGTGGATATCTCTGTGCTTGTAAACACTGCCACCAATCACTAGTTCGTTGAAGGCGCAGAAGTCGGCGAAGAGTTCTCCGTTTTCATTCATTTCTCCAAGAGCTTCTCTACCCATGATGAGTTCTCTTCCTGTATTGTCTGGTCCCAGTTTGGCGTTCATATCTCCCATTAGTATTTTAATGTCGCCAGCTGGAGTATTGTCTATTGCTGCCTGTAGTTGTCTGTAAAATTCTTCTTTCGTTTCGAGGTCTGCGTTGTTGGTGGGTGCATAACATTGGATTATTGACACTTTTCTTCCTTTGGAGTTGAATCTGGCGGTCATTATCCTGGACGAGATCGCTTCCCATTGCATCAGGGCTTTCGTTGCCGTTGGTGACATCATGATAGCCACGCCCTCGGTGTGCGTGTGGTTATCTTCTGGGTGACCGGAGTAGATCACTGACTCTCCCGTTGATAATTTGGTGAGTCCACTTCCATTCCATCTGCTTTCACATATTCCCAGCAATTGGATTCTGTATCTTTTCATCTCGCTGGCGATCTGGGCAGCTTTGCCAGTCTCGTACATAGTGCGGACATTCCATGTCCCCACACAGACTTTTTCTTTTGTCGCAAGGAGATTGCTCATGGTGAAGTTTCTGTAGCAGGTTTGTTTACAGGGTGGGGTTGCTGGCCTCACGCCTGAGTTTCGTCTTCGGGTACCTGAAATGGAAGAAAGGTTAGTGTTGCGTGACCGCAGAGCCCAGGGGACATCTGCTTGAGGCCGGTCACACGCGGCCTGGTGTGTCTCAGTAGTGTACTTATCACTTCTGCCCTGTGACACGGCAGCAGAAAGCGCGGTCGTTGTTAATCCGGGCCACGGCCGATCCGGCATGATATTTCTTGGATTTGTTGGGTTCATGGGTTTGGATTGATGAATGATGGCGACTAAGTCCAGCCCCCACTGATACCGTCGCCAATGTATCAGTAGGTTGTGAGGTTTGAAAAATTTCGTTGGCGTCCGCTGCTACTGTCAACGGAGCTACTCAAGGAGCGGTGTGACGACCCAAGTTATCTTCTACTGATACCGTTGCCACAGTCATACCAGTAGAAGTCCGGTTAAGCTGCCGGTCAGCCTCGGGATCAAGCAAAAAAAAAAACTGATAGTAATAACCATAATAATAATAATAATACGAACACCAATGGATCAATATCACAGCCAGTCTTGTGTTTAAACATGTCAGTATTCAGTGACTATCAATTGGTGGAAAATCTGAATTGTATGCACCGTGTATTCAAAAAGTACAGAAATGCCAGTTTATATTTGAGCTTAGAGAAAGCTCAACATTGTGAATTCTATGCACAATCCACAAATTGTCATGAAGTGAGGTACAATCATTTCGGTATGGTGAATAACCCAATGGCAGATTTATGGGGTAGTGCACAGCGTAATGAAGCCAGAACTGACTTTCTGATCAACATGTTGCATCTCCTGGAAAATCAAATTATGAGTGACGACAAAAATATTTACGGTGATGGTCATATTTCAAGTGATGAATACGTGGAAGAGGCATCACGAAATGAGTCAGCACAACAAGAAATACTCCGTCAATTACGTAATAATTTTGCATTATTAACGGTAGAACGTGTCAGCCCTCGTGGCAGACTAGTTCTCGAAGAAAATGAATACCCACTGTCTCGACTATTATCTGATATTGGTGGGAATATGGGATTGTGGATTGGTATATCTGTGATTGGTGTATTCGAATCTTTCGAACTCATCGGTTTCATCATATATGCATCAATTAATTATTTTAAAAGCTTGATCATTAATTCATTCAAATCATGATGTTTTTAAAATTCTGTCGAATTCTTTCTTCGTTTCTCTGCAAAAACGTGTGAGACGCCAGTCATATTCGATTTGTTCCACATTTTCATCACAGTCATATCGTTTTTTTGAAAGTGACCAGTGAACATTGAACAGTTTCGTTCATCCTGATGTTTTCAGTGCTCAGTATGAAAACATTGACATTCACATCAATCACACTTAATTGATAGTGGTCATGTAGTCGAGAAAACGAGAGCCTTCAAAGTCATTCATCGTATCCCACCGAATCTTTCCAATAGACTTCGTATTCGTTTACTGCACACAGCTGAAGCGATAGGCATTCGAACTATTAAACCTAAACTATGCATTCAAAAGAAGTTTGTACACAGCCATTATCCCTCCCTTGCTTGACCTATTAAGACATAACCAACTAATGACTTCTACACCACGCTTTGTTTATATTTTCAACCCCTTTCTTATCATCCCTTAATCTTATCACATCTTCATTATAAACGTGTTTCATTTCCCTCCCTTACAATCTAACATTAATTAATCGGTTCATTTGTTTTTACTTGCCTTTATCGACTACTTCCACCTGAACAGTTGTTTGTTTAATCATGCTGTTTTTCATCAGTATTCGTGTTATCACAGATTGCCTCACTTTTTCATCCTTATTGTTGATAAGACCATTTTTATTATTACTATTATTATTATTATTATTATTATTATTATTATCATTGCCACTATTATGACTAATTGCACAATTTATATTCACCACTGTATTATCCTATAGACAAAACACCGTGATTGGTTTATATTTGAATTTTTATTTGTAAACTTATGTGGGTATATTAGAGTTAAGCCTTATGAGATCTAATTGAAACCACAATATTGTTCGCTTAAATGTGTTGTTCTAAATTCAAAGGTGTAATTTATGTTTATTATAGGTGACAAGGGGGAATCGATTACACGTATATGTATGCATGCAGACATGCTTTTGTCCATGTTTACAAATGTACACAAGAAGTACAGATAGATTTCATGTATACACTTAGACTTTAATTCACATTCACGGAGTAACAGTTGTTCCTATACACTCTGAGTAAACTGATAGACATTAATGAGCTGACAACCATTGACATTTCAGACTTCAGCGTGACTGGGTAATACAAAAGTGCTCCGAAGGTCCACCAAAACAGCAAAATTGAAGTTATTTTTAGTTTGAAGGCTACTTAATGTTATTAAATGAAGTGAAAATTAGGCAAGAAACTGAAAGGATATTCAAGAGAAAGCGTTAAAATAATACCGTGACAATGTTTGTAGTGAACATAAGTCACCCTATCATGGTGAGTATCAACATGATCTGCACCATCTACATCTCAGTTACGTTTGATGTGTCAATTCGCTCAAGATCCAAAATATACAAGCGAAAGACTACTAGTTAGTTGAAGGAGGAGTCAAGATGGGACTTAATGTAAACATAAGGAAGATATACAGGTGTGATAAAGACACTGGACCGAGAATAAAACCAATCACCATCTCTTAGAAACACCTGCAGTCATTTCTCAGTTTAATATACCCGAAATAAGTGGCATCGTTTATACAACTAGCGGTACTTAGGATTAGGATGTCAAAGTCAGCCAGGTTTTTGGATGAAAAAAGCACTAAGAGTGTTCATTACACTGAGATCACTGTTTGAAGACTTACAGTATTCAGTACAAGCAGCGAGACCCGAACTTTCAACAATACTGACAAGTCGGTCCCCCCTACTACCATATGGTATAGAGAGACTTTGCGCATGAGTTGACAAAGGCATTTCTAAAAATTTGCAGAAGACTTTCATCAACAACTAACTGCCGTGGTCTGGATGCATACTGTAGATCAGATAGCCACCCAGAAGGGATAAGCAATAAAGAATTCTCGCTTGAAGTGAACCGGCAAATAAATAGACAGAAGCAAATGAAAGTGGATGAATTGTGTTTAGGAGATATTCAGGTGACATCAGACCAGCCAGTCATCCAACTGAACCCGAGTGAGAGGCGACAAATTTGGCATCCGAGAGTGGCATGGAGTGGATCGTGTGAATTAGACATGAAAGCTCGCGTACAGTTGCAAGTCCAGTTAAAATGATAGGAGAGATTTTCTGTTTATTCTACACGCTTCACTTTCAAATGCCAGAGGGAATAATGACAACAGTAATACCATAAGACTGAGTATGTTGTATCTCTTCTGAATGACAAAAATGAATGATATAAGGCATTTTGATTCGCTCATTATACTTAATAAGTTTTTCCTACTCTTCTTACAATTACCCTCCACCTCTTAACACCTTACTTGTCACATTCTCTAGCAGACAGTTAATCCAGTCTAACGTTAAAGATAGGATACTGCTTATGACCAACTCAATGTGTATTTATCAGTTTAACTGCTTGTTTGGAGCAAAGTATAACGGCTATACACAATGTCAAGTCCACAAACGTATTCTGAAACATTGTTGGCTTGGTTGGCCAGAGAGAAAAATAAGAATAGGAGCAGCTTCATCCTCGAACACCAAGTCAACTCTGGACATCGAACACCCCTGCATGAATGCTTCACAGTGGTGCTACACAGAGTCCCTCAATATCGCAGAAAGGGATTTTGCATACTCCATCTGTACATAGCTGAATCATTGGCTATTCTGGGATCTGAAACCGGACCTCTTCATTCGAAAGCACCACATACATCCACTCGCCCTACCGTGGACAGAGTAACGTTTCTACTATAATTTTGCTTCTTTTTTATTAAGTTTAATATTACTATTGCTATTATTATTATTTTAATTATTATTAACGTCCAAATTATGTCATCACTGCGTAACTGCTTATTAATAACATTCCTTTTTCATACACATTTTATATAAAAAGACGCTTTATCGTCTTTCCACTAGTTCCTGCCCATTTTACACAACCATATTGACTCGTCATTTTCCCAAACTGATTGCATCATGCCAATTTCTGCCTCTTTTCTAACTTCCATTTAGTCACCCCATGTAAGGTACACCTAACATTAATTTATACGTTTTTCGAAGACAAATCCTACCAGTATCTGATTGGTTCTTTATTTTCTTTGTTAAATATAACTGCAATTGTACAGCTTATGAAAATGAATCGTCGAAAAAAAATTTTCTTCGCTACCAACGTCTTCTGTTTTTGACTCAGTATGGGAATATTTCGTCCAAATGGGATACTACTCAAATCAACCAATAGCACTCGTCTACCGGCCAGATATTAGTGATTTGAAGAACAACGGACAGCGGTTGTGATCGTTCGCATTCTGGCTGACCTGGCTGGCATCAAAATATTCATATGAATTAATCAGTCATATATAGCTCAGTAGTAATACCACTGAATGAGATATGTGGTGAAGGGAGTTCAAGTCCCATAAGGACGGGGCGGGGTGAGTTTCTTCAAGGTTTGATAATACGTCATGACATCTGATGAGTACCGATAAGTAGAAAACCAAGATCCACGACATCTTATTCAATGTCGGACATCTTACCTGAATTATGAAGAAAGATGGGAAATAGTAATTAAAGGCATTTATTACGATGAATAAATTAATGCTTCTTTAGAAATAAATATGCCAATAAAAGCTTGAGGGAACAGGAATGTAATGAACGGATTTCAATAAAAAAGATTAGGCTATCGATTCCAGTGGTTTATGGGTTGTTGCAGTAGTTGCTTCGGTGCAGTAGTTTTGTTAGGTCGTTGAATCCCATCCAACAACAGATCAAGTATTCAAAGTTCTTTGATTCTCGGCACTTCTCTAGCCCCATAGTCGCCCAGTCCACTTCAGAGAGCTGCTGATAATTCCTAAAAACACTGAACTTCTTTGCCGACTGACACAGGACAATTCATTGTTTATCACATTTATGAATAGATTCTCGTAAAACTCTTGCTGCGTCTTCTACCTATTGATTAAAGGCTGACGCTGTCCAACTTTATGGAACTTATAATAATAAATGATCTCAGGAAAACTTTCAGATCATTTAGTACTTTCCATCTCTAAGAACCTTTTCATTTGCGATCTTCACTGGGTTAATCCAAGGAGATTGTTCATTCCGTCCTATCTATCTCGTTGTTTCAATGTCACTGTTAAAGTTACAATTCCCAATCTGTCTAGACAAATACAAAGTTCTCACTAAAACTGAAAGCTAACCAAAACATTAAAAATTTATCGTATACTTGTATCACCGCCATCAGGAGGATATGGCACGTATACTACAACAGTGAAAACATATGCAAAATTGCAAAATGTTTATCCATACTATTTATATTACTATAAGCAGATATCAGTAGAAAAGTGTTTGCAACAAAAAAGGTAGTTCCGAGAAGAAATAGCTGCAACGGAATACTAAAAAGCCAGTTGATACATTGTAAATAAAGATAAAAAGATTGCCTGCTAATCACCCAGACGTGAAGAACTAGAATAAAGAAGAGTGGAAATAACCCAATCATTCGTGATGCTTCTACACCAAAAGCTGACTACTGTGAATGGTTAGTGGAAAATGAACAATTAATCAAGTTGACTTCAACTCGTTATTTTTTATTTCAAAGAGAAAATCAGAGAGATCCCATGTTGGAGGAATATCGTGCAACAAGACGACTGATGTATAAATTAAATTTTCAACAGGCACAAGATTCAGGATAATTGCAATAAAAGCGCACGGTCGTTTCCATATTGTATCTGTTCTTCTATGGTAAAATGCATACCATCCACGCTACACGTGATCCGAGTTCGATGTCTAGACGATGCATTGCGCCTAACCTTGAGTAGTTTTCTATTTGACAGTTAATCCAGAAAATACGAACGTTTGAGGAGTGAGTTTATGGAGTAGCACTACCCTGTAAGAGAACAACACCACCACTAATGAAACTTTGAAACCTTCTTGAATAACATATATTCTACAAAGAAATCAAGGAATGGGAGAAAATCTAGTTTTTGAAAGAATATTTCTTAAGCATTATGGAAGTGAAAGAAGGTGTGTTCACTCGAGAACTGATGATTCGATATTATATTGGGACTTTTGAGCTCATATGTATGCACACACACATGAATGGTTTTGTCAAATGTCCCGTTTCATTCTACAAATCATTCAGCTACATGTATGCACATAATTTCTATCACACCCGGTGTTTTCAACCACAGTCAAAGTTTCCCAACAGCTTAGTTAGTGTTGCAATAGAAAAAACCCTTTGCAGAATCCGCAAAATGACGCAAGTACAGTCACGAAATAAAACATGGGTGAATGCCTGTCTGCATCCACCTTTGTGTGCATCTGTGTTTTTGAGTGAATGAAGAAGGCACACTGTTAAAAAGTGGCAGCATAAATTAGCCAAAGATTAGGGTATGTGTAGGCATGTGAGTCGGTGTGTGTGTGTAAGCCAACATGGACCGCTAAATGAGAAAAGAACACGGCTGACAGCATTGGGCGAAAGGATTCAATGTAGAATTTTTCGAGTACACACAGAGGGGTATGCACAACTATTATTATTATATCATCGTTTCCTTTAATTCCTAGGGGAACATAGGGCTTCAGTTGTGCGTCTCCATTGCCATCGGTTCTCTGCTAGAGTCCTCACCTGGCTCCAAGTCTGCCCACACGTTTTCATCTCCTCTTCACATAACCTCCTCAAAGTCACCCCACTCTTGCACTCACGACCAACTCGGCGCTTCCCATTCTGTCGGGTTCCACTCGAGCAATGGCTTGTCTAGTGATGTCACTTGATGGTTTCCTAAGGGTATGGGCAGCCAATCCATCTCAATTTCTTCTTGCCTATTTGTTTCACAATCGGTTCCTGCTGTGTTGGTTCGCTCATTGCCAGAGATCCCTCTCTGTTGCTGATCATTTCTGGCCGGCCGGCGATCTGATCTTGAGTGGTATTGAGCGAAGACAGCTAGCTGTTGATGAAGGTCTGCAGTTTGTTTGAGATGCTGTTTATGACGCGCAGTGCAAGTCTCTGATCCATCCGTATAGTGAGTAGCACTGACTGACTTCACACTGGAGTTAAAAATCCGGATCTTATATTCGTTTTGATGCTGAGTGCTGACTGTTGACCTCCACACAGACTTGAGAGTAGTGAAAGCTCGTCTTGCTTTTCCGATCGATTCTTGCTTTGAAATCCTCGTCAGTTCCGTCCGCCTGTAGTTGAAACGATGCTTCCCAGTTCGGTAGGTAAAAGATGTTGTTTCTTTCAGGTTTCTTCCATTTATCCTGATTGCGCACAACTACTGGCCCGAAAACTAATTAATCAATCTCTGTTTTCCTTTTCTAATTCTGATACAATTACCTCTAATCTATAAATCCTTTCATATATAATCTATCGGTACATCTGAACCGTCCAATGCGTTACAGTAAGATTTCTGTTCCATCAACCTCTTTGTTAAGGATTCTAATAGATAGATAGATAGATAGACAGATAGATAGATAGATAGACAGATAGATAGATAGATAGATAGACAGACAGATAGATAGATAGATAGACAGACAGATAGATAGATAGATAGACAGACAGATAGATAGATAGATAGATAGATAGATAGATAGATAGATAGATAGATAGATAGATAGATAGATAGATAGGTAGATAGATAGATAGATAGATAGATAGGTAGATAGATAGATAGATAGATAGATAGATAGATAGATAGATAGATAGATAGATGAAGACAGTAATTTCTAAAAGAAAACATGGACTACCACACTCATGCCACTGACTCTTTTATTGTGTAACTGATAATCACTGTGTGTGTGTATAAATGGAAGTCCCATTTATGTATATATGCGTGTGTACCCTACTCTGTTGGAGACAGACAGGGAGAGAAAGAGATTCAGAGATAAGGTGAAAATTTGGTGCTGACAACAAAAGCCGAGAATTGTATACTCCTTAATGAAGTTCTTTCTCGAGTCAAATCTTCATTATATCTCTCTTCTCTTTCTTTTGTGAGATCTTTCCAAATAGTTCATATAAAAAGTTGAAAGACACAGTATTTGCGGGTACATATTTCTATCGCTGTCCTGAACACGTCAGTGAATTAATTAATTTGCGTGCAGTTGCGTTATTCTTTAGACAGGTTGACATATCTACAAGTAAAGTAAGCCAGTAAGAAGAGTTACGGGAACAGGTGAAGTGACTTAGAAGGGAGAATAATGGAAAGATATTAATAAACAAAAAGAATGAAAGATGAGTGAGAGTGTTCTGTAGATAGATACGCATTGACAGACAAACTGCTACAAAAATACCAGTCCATCTTGCCTCAGTCTGATGAAATAAACTTTGTGAAGTACGCTGCTGATTTAACAGTTTCAATGGCTGTTAACTCCCAGCTGGATTGTACCAGAATAAATAGCTTTCTGTTGGGAGTCAGTAAATGGTCTGAGTCTAACGGTCTTAAACTGAATCTTTCTAAATGTTGAACTGTTAATTTCAGCTTAAGATGTAAATGACGGTTAAAAGAAGCCGTCGATTCTCATGACAGTTGTAAGATTGATGACAATGATATAGGAATTAAATCAGAAATTAAGTATCTTGGACTTATTCTCTCTTCTGATCTCTCCTGGTCTTCCCATGTCTCAGCGATCTCCAGTAAAATATTTCGGCTGACATTTTACATTAAGAAGTTAAGGCACTCGGGTATAACTCAACCCCTCCTCTTACAGTTTATAAACTCTTGCATCCTACCTATTCT
Organism: Trichobilharzia szidati; assembly: GCA_944472155.2. Classification (NCBI taxonomy): domain Eukaryota; kingdom Metazoa; phylum Platyhelminthes; class Trematoda; order Strigeidida; family Schistosomatidae; genus Trichobilharzia; species Trichobilharzia szidati. The sequence goes on along the minus strand of OX235275.1, from coordinate 3,450,842 downwards.
TCTTTATTGTTCACCCTTATTCTTTCCTGGTTTGCTTAAAAAGGACTATGTCACAATTCGTAGAATGCTGAAGACTGTCAGTAGGATGAGTGGTGTCCTATTGGACTACATAGTTAACGTCGTTGTCGATAGGCACTTGACTTCGTGCAATAAATTTGCTAAAGGGATTTTGTCTGACTTGGAGCATCCACTTCACCCTCAGATTTCACCTTGCATCTCCTCAGGTAGAACAAGAAGTAACTTCAGAAAACTGTATGCTCGCACGTCTAAGTATAAAAATTCTATGATACCATACTTGGCACGTATTTTATGTGATGAAAATAGCGTCAGGCAAGAATTGACTAACCTTTTTTCATCTAGTAAATAAACAATCTCCTCCATTCATCCTTATATACCTTCAAGTTTTACTTTTATTATTTCTATTATATTTATGGTCCTGTTGATTCTTTGTTTTCACTTTCATAACTGCAAACACCAACTTATCTCTATGACTGCTGTAATCTTTGTTTTTTCCCTCACCATATCATGTAAAGAGAACATCATATTCAATATTTTTTAATCATGCAAGGATTTGTATACCGCATCGACAATACTGTGTGAAACAAGCCCACGGCAATTTCTACTTGTATTATTATCATTACCTTAGCTGCTATCATTATTATTATTTCCATTTTATATGCTGCATGTTTTTTTTTGATATTACCCCTATTGTAAATGTAGAAAAATTTTCTGTGTGATTAATTTTATTTATAATTTGAGGAAATTAGATGCAATATTGTGATTAATGCTGAAAATTCCATCCTGTATCACAAGTACTGTTTTTGGAATAAAGTAAATCATTATTATTATTGCCCTTATACAAAGTTATTTAGATTATGAATCGTTCACAGGGATTTGTATTTATTACAATGTAGAACTGACCTCACATTAGAGAAGCACTGAACAGCTGCTTCATTCGAGTATTGGATTATTCAACAGTAAGCACCCACAACAACAATTCTGCCAGGCTGACGAAACAGCTGTCCACTGCTCTCCAAAGGCTTTCAGTGACCTCTAATTGATGATTTTGGTTATCCATCATTCAAATCTTCATTAGTCGCCGGCTAATAGATGGCTACTGAATGGATGGATGTCCTGAAGCCTTATTCAGAAGTCATGGCCAGTGACGTCAACCATTCTTTTATTGTGAATCGGCTGCTCAATCGAGGCAGCACTGATTAAAGGTGGCTGTATATTACAAATCGACAAAAGGTCAAATTCACCATTTGATTCAATTCCTGTTGAACAGGGGTCAGCGGTCAACAAGGTTTGTCCCATAACTTGAAGCTCTGGGGTTCGATCTGTGGTAGTGCATGTGTGGTCGTAGTGCGCTCTTCTGAATAGCGTCAAACTAGGACGAAACAGCTGTCCAATGCCTTCTAGTGATTTTCAGAGATCTCTCATAGATGCTGGTTCATGACTGAATATGTATTATTATTATTTTTACTAATATTATAGAGAATGACTGGTCTACTTATAAATTTTGATGTGTACATGAAACAATCTGCCAATGGAGAAATAAATATTAGAAATTCAAAGCGGAGACTTCAGTCTCTCTCGTCGGTGATAATTACTATGGAATTGGTTTTATAATTATTGGTAAAAAAGTGGTAAAATGCCCAACCAAAAGCCTCAAAATTCCGTAAATGACCACGTCATGTGCCATACTATGGACCAGTTTACACCTGTGTATGTGGACACACCCATAAAACTATTTGAAAAAACATTATTATTTATAAACAGCTCTCATTTTTAATTAATTCTTTTCATTTTTACTATTCGGTTTTTGCTTTCTGAGTGGGACATAAGCTTTCGGAAGCACATCCTTATTTGACTCTTTTCTCTTCGATCATTTTAGCCACGTTCAAGATTGCTCACAAACGTTTATTGCCTATTCATATAATCTGCTCCTTTGAACTCTTGGACCTAAACTTACTGGTATGCTTCCCATTCAGCTTCCACTTCGTGTTTGGGGCGTATCCTAAAGTTTGTGGAAGCCCTAGCAATTAGAAAGTTTCAACCACTTTTATGCGTTCAAAAACCATTCGCCATCACATTAAACCTCCCTTGGTAAACTTTGTTTTGATATCAACCAGGGCAGATGTACTTTTACCTCTGTTATTTAGTTTAGTGGTCTTCATTGTTATTTTGACCTTCAATATGGTGGCCTTTTAACTTGACCTAAGTAGTCTATTTTCTCACCTCTTAACTCTTTATTTATTTCATATATATTCCTATAACAAGTCCGCGTGTGATGGATCAGATTGTTCGAAATGTGTTGCGCAATACATTACACACACGATTCAGACAAATTACGTCTTCTTATTGCTTTACCTAAAGAATGTTGTGTGAAAAAGAGGGACTCTGAGAATTCTGACATGAGGTATTTTCAAGTATTTGGTTTATTGAACTGTAATGGGAAGAACCATTAGGTCAAAGGTTTTCATGTTCATCAGGTAATGAAAAAAGCTTACAACTCTAGGAATCACAGTTATTACCTTTCAGACAGGTGTTCAAAGCCGGTTTAAAAGGAAACACAGTTGTGACAAGAACTTGTAAGTGATCAAGTGAACATAAGAATAATGGATTCAACGACTCCTCCTTTTTTTCCTTCTCCCCGGGTAAATATACACAGATGTGATGACCAATATCTAATAATGTCTCACTAGCTCAATATTTGAGAACATTCTTGGTGTGTGATATGCCCAGTGCAATGTGAAGACCACTATCACACCACCAACATCCACTTTCTTACTTCTTTAAAGGATAGACCGCTAACGCAGCTACATCTCTGAAGGACGGGACACAGCAGGACAGCCTGTACCCCATAAAAATAATCTAGAACTTAGCTAGGGACCGGTAATCGAACCGATTCGCTAGTTTCCTTACTCATTAGTTTAAGGCATGCCAACTTCAGGCACTGCCTATTAACCACCCAAATTCGTATACCATATACTAAAAGCTCAATTTGCACACTAAATAGTACTGAATAGGGTTCCTCACTCATTTGAAAGCTACCGGTTGATTCTTAGAAAAGAATATGTTATGTTATGTTTGCTCACTCTGTGCAGCTACAGTAATGCTTTCTTTGATTTTGTGCAGTTGGGAGTTAATTGTGCCAATTCGTGATGCTGTCGTCATATACTACTTATTTTATTTTCAAAGTAGTTAAGGGTAATTTGTTTAATTGTGTAGTCGTATTGTTTTGTGTTACACATCCATCATTATTCAGCGAGGTCAATCGACATTCTTTGCATAACCAATTTATCTACATGGGAGGAGGATTATTCGGCTATAGACGGTGGTTACTTTTGCCTATGTCTTGAATGGACTTATTCAGAGGCAGGCATTTCATGTTCGATCACTAGAATGACAAGTAATGTTGTTTTATTTCGGCAGGAGAACAAAATTTTTTGCACTTTTCTTCTTTGCTGTACCCTCATGGTTGATATCTAGTGTTTGATATAATATGCCTTCATGGCACATATTAGCAGATATGAAGTTGAGAAACTAAACTCCATGCTGACTTACTTTCGCTGTTACCCTGCACCTATCATCATTATTATCAACATCCTGCAGAGATTCTATCGCAACGTTTAACCAGGGCGATCAAGAAAACTTTCTACTCTGTGTCTATCCTTCAGTAGCCGTCCAATGTTCACCCAGCAACTCAGAGATGTCTTACCTAAGCTTAGCTCTTCTTCATGCATATACCATTTCAACTGTTCCTGTGGTTGAAGTTATATAGGGCTTGGTTCAGCAAGGGGGAAATTAAGTGCATAAAAAGTTCGATCCTGTCACACTTGGTCGATACTGGACATCATATCGATGTCAACACAGCTTTCAGGGTTATATACCGAATTCCGAAGTTCGCTTACGTCTCCTACACGTAGCTGAAGCTGTTGCAATAAGATCGACTAAATGGAACTTTGTATCCAAAAAGAACATGTCCATACGCTGTTCCTACCGTGGCCAAACTTGGATTGATGATTCTTCTTCTCACCAAGAGTGCTCCTTCCCATTAACCCTCTGCTTTTTTTCCTTTGCTTATTATTACAAATATTATTATTATTACAATTATTACTATTATTATTCGTCATAATTTATGCCCTTCATGCAAACATTCTCTCAATACTATCGAATTTTTCGTTTATACTATTCGGACTTATTATTAGTGATATTATCTCTATTCTCAATATATGCCTCCACTTGTTTCATTTCACATATTCGTTATTTCATTATGAACCTCTCAATGCAGTCTTACTATCTTTGGTTTAACACAGACCACTTTGTACTAGCCACTCACCTGACACCTTTTATAACCTTGAACTGACTTGCCAATTTTCCTACCCCACACTCTACAAATCTATTATGATTAATCACCATTGTCTCCCGTTTTACAATATTTTGTAATCGAATTCAGCCTAGCACGACGTTTGTCACACAAATACGACTATTTATTTTGACACCCCATAACTAATCTGTTATTCTACGTTAAAAGTGTACCTGCCGCATAACTGGCCTTTATTGTACCGACAACAAATATTATATTTTTTATGTGTAAGAACATGAAGAGGAGAAATTATTGAAAAGAATATTCTTCGTTCAGATTGACTTTTAACATCCTATAACACTGATTGCTAACGTAGTGTTTAAGTCAAGTGGCTAAACTGAAAGTGCACAGTCAAACATTTTCTCCATTCAGCACTGTCATATTTCGTTCGGTTGTTCGTGTGTATGACCAACTCCAATTAGTTGAACAGGTCTCATTTGCCAACTGACTGTACCAAGTGAGAAATCTGGTTTTTGTTTTTGATGATTCAGTAGAATGGACAGTGAACAAAGAGTACTCTTTTCGATAACGCCTTCATCATCAGGTTCTACAATTATATATACATTATAATGAATGAATGAATTAGTGTGATGAACGACATAAATGTTGTTTGAATAACATCAAATCAATAATATTGATAAATTACAGCTGAACAGCATCAACATAAAATAAGCTGAATTTCAGAAGAATTAGGAAAAATAATAGTACAAATTCATGAGTTTATAGTCTCTACTTAGGGCCAGGGCAGTAGTAGGGGCTAGACTTGCTTCTTTTGGACACAGAGCACTGGTTGTTTGAGGCGAATTGCAACAGCCTCTGCTGTTTGGAGCATTCGGTGCTTCGATGGTTTTGGTAATTTGTTAGGCACCCGGTAGATGATGATAGAAAAGGATTCTACGCTGGCTTTGTGACCGGTTTGCACCAGATGGTCTAATATCGAGCTGTTAATGGTTTTAACTACACCTTTACTTAGCCATAGTGGGATATGTTCTCGAGTGAGCACGAAAAATCAAGTTCCTAGAGCAACGGCCAATATATAACAAGCGCAGTTGAATTGATAGATACAATTTGAAGTGGCTAGTCTAGGTACTTCATCTATCAGTCGAGGTAGCACCATCGGTCGTGTAGAGAACAAAACGTGTAGTTCGCCAGCATTAAAAGTTCTTTGAACGGATTTTCTTAATTTCTTCGTAATTAACTCGCTTGGTATATCGCCCATGAATTGTAGTCGTATATATGAAGGCTTCTTGTTTACAGATAGTGAGTATTACTTTTCCGCTTTCTTTGTCATATATTTCTTGATAAATTTGTCAGGATAACCATTTTCGATCAAAGTATCAAATACAATGCTTAATTCATCTTCAATTACTTCTTCAGAGCATATAGCTCTAACTCTGTGGCTAAGGGTCTTCACTAAATTTCTTTCGCAAATGATAGGAACGAAGCTGTGAAAGTGTGTATATTGTCCTGTCCAAGTGCTTTTTCTATGCAAATTTCTTTTTATACTACCGTCTGGTTTTCTTGTAAGTAGGACATCCAGGAAGGCAATTCTGTCTTTGGATTCCTCTTCGCATGTGAATTTCATAGCCGAATGTACTTCGTTGAATTCAGTAATTATTGTACTCCTATCAGAATCATTATCACAAAGAATAAAGGTATCATCCATATATCGGCAATAAAATGAGAGCTTGTTAGGCACCCGGTATATTACAGAGAAGGATTCTTCTTCAGTTGTTATTCTGTTTTGGCTAACAGACTGTCTAGTTCACGTTGCATGAGTAAAATGGGGCATATTTTTGCATCATCGTGTCATCCCTGTTCATCAACAACAATATCATATTTCTAAAATCCCATCAAGTGATGAGTCTATCTATGTCTCAGTGAGTGGAGATATTTCCATTGAGAAAATGTAACCAAGTCTTCATAGCTTCAGTAATACAGGTGTATTCATTAGATTACTGAGTAATCAAATCCACTTTTGGAGATATTATTTCTAATCTATTGAGTTATATTAAACTATTTTAATCGTATTGATCTTTATGATGATTCAAATGACAGATATTCAGGCATCTTGAGGATTTCGTATCATTATTCTTCATTTATTTCCTGCAGTTAGTGTTGCACTCATAAATGTGCGTACTACAGATGGAAAAAAGACTCGTACACCAGTGAGGTCCACCGAGGTGGATGTGGGTTTGGATTATCGGTGATGACATTGTATGTCAGTGGTACTGAAAGGAGTTACAGTTCAAGAGTCAATAAATCTCGACCACGAGACAGGATAGTAAACGTGCTGACCTCGTAACCCCAAGGTCCCTTTTAGTATAATTGGGTAGATACTATTGGAGGAGAGATAACAGTTCAGTTATCTATAATTTTCAATGGTTCTCTAAATGAGATGATTGTTTTTAATGAAACTTGTCGTTACTCATTAGCTGGTTTCTGAACACTGGCAAGTCATTTCACTGGATGACTTCGGTGGCTTCATACTGAAGACCAGATGGCCGGAAAGAATAAGCAATACACCGTAGTCCAGCAGTGAACTATGGCACGACACTTTGGCGTTCTGAACGATGGGTTCTGGGTTTGTGTCTCAGTGTTTGAAATACCGCAACTCACTGGGAATGGAGGTACATCCAAACAGGATGAGACGTCCACCGTGGATTCCACTCCCAGTCACCACTACCAACCAAGTAATCTATAAACACTTTAACACTTTTACTAGTTGCAATGACGCTCTTTCACATTCATTGTCAAGTTTTTATTCGTTTTAACCACTTTTAAACGGTGACTGCCTTTTTCTCTCTTTTCAAAAGTTTTAATGTATTACTTGTTCATGTTGTTGTTGTAGCAAACATGTACAACATGTGTGCGTACGGGCATTTGACACGTGTACACACACAGAAAGACGCACACCCTTCGAAACACAGACTTATAGGCTTTATTATTCTTATACACTCAAGTGACTACTTTTTTTCCAATAGTATTATTCCTGACTCATGGAAAAATATCAAGGTTGTTCCAGTGCCCAAATAAACAAGTGGACCTACTGTTAAGTTTCGACCGATTACTATTATCTCACCTTTTTTAAAAATATGGAAAGACTTATTTTACTTAATCTTGAACCCTCTTTAAAGCCTTTTAATGACCCCAACCAGTTTGCCTATAAACATAGTAGGTGTACCTTAGATGCCGCTGTAGTTCTATATCATAATATAGTCTCTAGTTTAGATAGAGGAGCCAAATATGTTCGGTGTGCCTTCCTTGATTACACATCTGCATTTGACTCTGTACCTAGGTCTCTCTTGTTAAGTAAGCTTGCTGCAACACAGAGTGAGAGCTGGACAAATAAGTGGTTGTATTCCTACCTTTCTGATAGGAAGCAGGACACTGTCTACAATGGAAAGTCCTCCACTACACTACCTCACTTACTTTAGCTGGTGTTCCTCAAGGTGCTGTTCTTTCTCCTTTTCTGTTTTCTTTTTTCTTACATGACTTGCCACATTCTGATGTAACCACTTTTGTCAAGTACGCTGATGACCTCTCTGTCTCCATGCCTGTCAACTCTCAGTCAGACTGTTCCATATTAAATAACTTCCTCTCGGAAATTAGTCAGTGGTCCTCTTCAAACGGTCTTAAGCTGAATCCGTCTAAATATCAGGTAGTCAATTTCACTTTCAGAAGAAAAAGTGACCTACAGCAACTAGCTAGCTCACATGGTCCCACTATCATTGACGGCATAGAGGTTGAAACTACATATGATGTCAAGTACCTTGGACTGAGTATTTCCTCCGATCTTTCCTGGTCCTCTCACATCTTGCTAGTTACTAGGAAGATGTTTCACTTAACGTTCTACGTTAGGAAGTTAAGGCAGTCTGGTATAAAGCAGTCTTTGCTTTCTCAGTTCGTAAATTCTTGTATTCTACCCATCCCACTTTACTGCTCCCCATTAATCTTTCCTGGACTACTTAAGAAAGATTTTGTTTTGCTGAGAAGGGCACTAAAAGCTGTCAGTAGGGGAAGTGGGATTTCGTCAAACCAACTGGTTAACACTATTGTAGATAGACATAATGTTATGTAAGAAACTAGTGAAAACAATATATTGTCAGACCCCAAGCATCCTCTCTATACGCAGCTCTCTCCTTTCATTTCATCTGGTAGAACTAGAAGCAACTATAAGAGGCTATATGCTAGGACTACCAAGTACAAAAACTCCACAATACCTTATCTGACACAGCTGTTATGTAATGAGAAATCCGTTAGAGGTATGACACGATCGACTTAATGCGGCACTCTAACAAATAGTTCTCATTAGCTTTTGTTCTCCTTTCTTTGTTACTATTATATTGTTGCTCACATATTCTATTGCACACTAATTTTATATTTCATATCCTGTGGTGCATTGTTTAGAATGTGAATGCAATGCTGCTCTTTTTTATTTTTTTATTTTTATTTTTTTTGTTGTTGCTGCTTTTACTTTTTAAAATCTTATAAAATTTATGAGGTAATTAGATGCATTATTGTAATGCACGCTGAAAATTCCATACCTGTATCACAAATCCTGCTTGGAATAAAGCCATTATTATTATTATCAGAGAGCTGAACTGCTATAATCATATTCTATTATCTTTTTTTGTTGTTTAATATGAATGTCTGACAATCATTCTTGCAATTAAAAGTGTTCTCCGAGGTGATTGGTTTAGTTGAGGAGCTTTCGTCGTCCACCTGCTGGACAATATCTCCCTTCAGCGCAATATTTATCACAAAGTGAAATGATTTAAATTTCTTCATGAGTGATAGAATTGCGTACGTCTCCTGGTAACCATCTTTACATATGTATTGACCATTTTCTATTGACTAGAATTTTAAACTTTCTCGTCACATGATTTACTTTTTATTAGTTGGTATATTTCGTCTATTTAATTAACGTGTTTGTTAATCGCATTTTCGTTTGAGTACCAGGCTTCTAGGAATTCCCTGACTGAACTTTTGGTGTTCCCTCTGTCCAAGATTTCGACATTATCCTAATCAAATTGATGACCATAATTGTCTATATGCATTGATACTAAAGAATATATTTCGTGTCTTTTCACGGCTGATTTGTGTTCTTGGATTCTAATTCGAAGGGGACGCCCACTTTGGCCGATGTAATGCTTGTTACAGTTCATACAATTTATTTTGTAAATGGTATTAATTTTATCCCCTTTTTCTGTTGCATCTTTCGGTTTGCATAATATCGAATTGAGTGACTAAACTGGTTTGCGTGCTATATCTATGTCAAACGGTTTCAGTATTCTGGCTGTTATTTGAGAGATATTTTTCATGTATGGTAGGATGAATTTTCTTGTGGTCTTTGATGATGGTTCTTTGTTGGTGTTTTGATTCGACTTTCAACACTTTTTGATGAAATTTTGTGGATAACCTTTCTTTTTGAAGACCTTGTGTAGGTATTTTTCTTCCATTCTTCTCAACTCTGGCGTGCTACAATGTGTTTGAACTCTCTTTTAAACAATGTCTGCACACAGTTTCGTTTGTGAGTAATTGGATTGTTGCTAGTATAGTTGAGTATTTGATCTGACTGACAGACTGCCAAGATATTTGACTGTTATAAATAACAGTAATACATTGACAATTAGCCCCGTCATAGCCGTCATGTAACGAATAGTCAGTACCTTAGATAAAAATTGGGAACTATAATTCATGTGACTAAACAGTATATAGTATCAACTTGTGGATGAGACTCACAGACTTCTTGGATGCCTTTTAAGAACTTGATCCCGTTGTGTATTGTCATAATACCAAGGTTGACTAGTGGAAGTTCACCTGTGCGACGACAGTGTAAAATGTTTTGCCGTATCGGGCGGGGATTTAAGCGGTAGAATGCTTGCCAACCAAGCCCGCCGGTGAGCTCACAAATCTTGTCTAGTCTGGAAAGGAGGGAAGGCTGGTCGTGATGACAGCCATTCTACTTGGTAATAAACGACAACCTCCCTACTGAAACAAAATACTGGATCAGTCCTACATTTTAACAGTGAATATATTTAATTGGCAGTAACCAATGAATGGACTTTGAAATTCCATTAGATTCCTCATAATTGTCTGCAGCAGTTGATGAGACAAGTACACAGGACTGATAATATGCTATTCTGAAAACTTCACCGAAACTCTTCACAACTGCGAATGTGTCGGGTCTAACCTCGCCTTCAGGAAAGGAAAACAACGTTGTTCAGTGTTCAGTTGGATTAAATTTTTGATAGATTTCCTGAATCGATTAACATAAAGTCTGTCGGGAATTACAAACCCATAATCTACATACATAATATTGCGCTGAAGGGAGATATTGTCCAGCAGGGGGACGATGAAATCTCCACAACTAAACCAACCAGCTCAGAGAACGCTATTAATTGCAAATCATCCACCTGAGCTACAAGTCTTCTCTATTAGTCAGAATTTAAATTGTACAAATATCGATTGTCTATAGTTTAATCAAATAACTAACCAATCGGATCTCAGCAAGTTGACTGCCCCTCACTAAATGACCCAATGTTCCACTTTACAATTACACTACCATAATTCCTCGTTTTTAACTATTGTAATTATATGCGTGTATTTACACTTCTACTAACTTGCTTGTTCCAATGTGCACATTTCCCATAACAAACAGTGAGTTTTCTTGAAATTAGCAGTATTACATTACGAGAAATCTACTAGGAATTTATCAAATATTCATAATTGTCGATCACCATTCGCGTGAGGATTCATAAAACTTAACAAACGTTGAGTATGAAAACACACAGACAAAATTGACAACTCAGCAGAGTACAGTAATCAATCAGTGCATCTTTATTATTATTATTCTTTTTTGATTTAACAATCGTTAATTCAAACAAAAACATTAGTGTAAAATACTATTAACGCTAAAAATCAACTATTCAACAAAAAAGAAAAATGGAATGAAAAGAAACAATTACAAGACAGTCGTTGAGAAATTCTAACAAACAGGAAGCCTAAAAAACAATTGAATTTTCATTTTGTAACATAATTGATCACATTGAAAGTGATTGAGAAAAAAAACAAGATATTTTTGTTTTACTAGCCTAATTTCTGCTTTTCACATCAAGTGACCTTGAGTCTATGTAAACAGATTTACCAGTGAATAGCGGGAGTACGAAGATTTAAAATATATTTGTGGGGTTTGTCTCTCTCTGATTTCGTTGTCTAGTTGAACTGTCATTTCAAGGTTGCGGAAACACATTTGAATAAAGGTGATTTTGACACTGTTCATAGAATTTTTCAAATAATTCCGCATTATTCATAAATTATTGTGTTTGTGAAGTTTTATATGTTTTCGTGTGTGTGTGTGTATGTGTGTATAGAAATGAATCAAAAATATTTATTCAAATCCAACAATATCTTCTTCTAGGTGAATAAATCTACAAAAGACACATTTTTAAAGAAAAAATTTATTACCGTGCAGTATTTATTTGGTACACATAAATTATCACATTTGTTTTAGGTTATTAGTGTATTTCCGTATTGATTGGTTTATATTTTATACTTAAATGCTGAGTCTGTTTACACATTTCGGCTCCTAGTATGGATACTTCTACTATGGCTTTTCGATTTATTATTATTATTATTATTATTGTATCCTTTAATTCCTACAGGAACATAGGGCTTCAGCCGTGCGTCTCCATTGCGTTCTGTTCTCTGCTAGAGTCTTCACCTGGCTCCAAGTCTGCCCACACGTTCCCATCTCCTCTTCACATGACCTCCTCCAAGTCACCCTTCGACGACCAACTCGCCGCTTCCCTTTCGGGTAACATTTACATAGTTACCTAAAACTCTTATTTTTGTGGAATATCTTGCCAAAAAGTTGCAAAATACTATTGCATTTATTTGCCTTTGAAACACTGAATCTTGGATATAATACTTTTGATAGATAATACCTATAACTATCTATTTGCCACTCTGTGCTTGTTTAACACTAACTAATATCTATAATTGTATATATTGATGGATTTACATGTTCAAGTTGGTTTAAGTCAGTGAGTCTATGATTTTGGTATCATTTTGGTTAACTGTAATTGACTGTGATATTATTATTGTTCATGAATAATTCCCATTCGGACATTAGTAGACAAAAGTCAAGTAGATCAGCAAAGAGTCTCTTTTCGGCGAATTCATTTTCAAAGCTGTACAATTGCAAATATATATGGTTATTTTGTGTGTGTGTGTGTATACATTAAATTTGTCAAACAAAATACTGTTAGTAAGTTCAAATGAGTTGGATGTTGATAAGAGGATAGCAACAAAAGTGATGAGTTGTCAAAAACGATTGTTAAAGAGGAGTAAGTTCAGGTGAATTGAATGTTCATATAAGAGGGTAGTAACAAAAGTGATGAGTTGTCATAAATGATTGTTAAATAAGAGTTACGCAATGGCAAGAATAGTTTGATGAATGAGTTGTACTCAAAGGGTGAGCATGGAAACAAAATAATATACAGAAAGCAAGTTAGAAAAATAAGCATACAAACAAAAGTAAGGTCAAATCAAACAAATAAAGAAGAGTTGGGTCAAATCAACGGAGTTGTTATTGTTATTATTGTTGTTGTCGATTGTTACCCTTCTTGTTGTGAATTATTTTCCTGTGCTGGTGTTGTTCTGATTGTTTTATTTCTTGTTTTCCTGGTTTTAACGGGAGCAACCCACAAGGTCGCTTCTCTCTAAACTATAATTTCATGTAACAGTCCCCTTCTCAGGCGTGAGATTAGCAACCCCACCCTGTAAACAAAGTTGATACAGAAACTTCTGCACGATGAATCTACTTGCACCAAAAGATTAACACGATGTTATCTAAATGTTGGTGGCTAGCAATGGGATACAAGAAGAGCTGTCACGTTTGAAACAATGGGTGTCACGTTCAATTTTCAGTCGGAAGCCTACCCTGCCGGATGAAATACGCATCCTAGTTTCCATCACTAGTCACTGTTTATCAGATAATACAAAATATTAGGACCTGAGCAAATGACCTGACAGATGACATCTACAAGTTACTGGAAATTTTCCCGTTTTAACCCCTCAATCCAAATCACGTTGTCCACGAAGTAATCTGCAAATCAACCTCAAATTAAATTCTTAAACCAAGGTAAAACAACACATTGATCAAGGTAATATTGTGGTGAGAGCTGTTTGCAAGCCAACATTGTAGACAAAAGTTTACGTCAGTGTTTACTTCCCGAATCGGGATCATGAGAAAAAGCTTAACCCTGGGGGAGTCACCAACCAATCACATTAGACTTGAAGTGTGCAAATACGATTCGCGGATATATGGCCTGATTTTCTAAGAAACAGACAAAAAGAGATGACAGGAATAAACCTTAGCAAGAAAACAACCAATCAGAAGACGTTGATTCTCTGCTAACAATAACGAATAATAGTGTATATAAATATCTAATTGTCACACGAAATCGAAGACTTACAAGCGAAAACCGACCGACAAACTGGTCGAAGAAGCAGCCAGAGAAGACAGGACTCCAGGTGAACAAAGACAAGACCGAGGTTATGAAAATAACCAACCAACAACAACAGCAGAAACATCCAACGCCAATCACCATCAACGGGAGGGATTTGAAAGAGGTTACTTCATTCACTTATCTAGGGAGGGAGCATTGTCTCAACTACACGAGGAACGGAACTACGAGGATGTCAAATCGAGAATCGGGAAGGCCAGAAACACATTCATCAACCTGAAACCAATCTGGAAATCTTCCGCTGTCACTGAACTCAGCCTGCATCAACAACAAAATGATTCGGATTTTCAATACAAACGACGTCAAGTCAGTCAGTCAGTTCTTCTATACGGATGGATCAGAAACTTGACGGTGGGTCACAAAGAATATTTCCAACAGCCTGTTGCAGACCTTTATCAACAACTGTCCTCGCTCTGTACTACTGAAGATCAGATGGCCGCCGGAAAGAACAAGAACCAACAAGAAACTATGGGAAGAAACAAAACAAGAACCAATCGCCCAACAAATATGCAGGAGAAAGAAGTGGAGATGGATTGGACACTCGCTGAGGAGGCGGCTGGGTGACATTGCGCGTCAGGCCATAGCTCGAGTGGAACCCGAAAGGGAAGCGCCGATTGGGACGTCAGTGCAAGGGTGACATGGAGGAGATCGTGTGAAAAGGAGTTGAAACAGTATGGAATAACATGGACGCAGGTGAAAGGTACAGCAGAAGACAGAAGCACGTGGAGGCGTGCAGTTGAAGCCCTATGTTCCACTAGGAACCCAAGGGAAAAAAAATAATAATAAATATCTAATGATTTTCTTAATAAACGATCTTTTGCCTGGCCCTTGTCTTCGGTCATTACAATATAACGTCATTATGTTTCCTTAATTCTCTTCAACTGCATACTAGCGTAAATAGCTTTTAATATCAATATCCACTATTTTGACAGATGCTAGTGTTTAGATGATTGAAATCGAACGTATGCATTCAGGAAGAAACTCTTGTTAATCTCACCTTACCATGGCAAATATACTTTACTTTATTTGAATTATGTTTTGACAATGTAATTTTGTAGCCGAAATTTTGTTTTCCTTTATAATTTTGACTGGCCTATTTAGTGCCTTCTCTTGAAGTAAATTGTCTAACCACTACCTACAATGTTCACTTTGCAATATTCGTTCATAACAAGAGGATACTCCTGTAATTATTTCTGTAGCAGCAGAAGACAAGGGCCAGGCGACAGATCATCCATATGCTAACTGTATCCGCCTACGCAAAGCTTTTGTTCTCATTTTCTCACCACCAATATTGGGGACATAAACACTGACGTCAATTACTGTCTACCAACTTTGGCTAGCAGCCAGCTCTCACTACATTTCTACTAATGTATTAGTGACATTATTGTCTTCCACCTTAACTAACATATTTGAATATTTTCTGTACATGAATATTCAAATCATTTCAAATTGTATGCAGCTGAGAAGAACTAAAAAGGATTGAAGTGATATAATTAATTTCATCCCGCTCAATGTGTTTTTGTTGAACTATTCGATTTCCTGTAAGGGGGATAACCAGTATGAAGGGTATTTAGAATTGTGTTAGTCACAGTCAAATTTGGTACTAGGCTTCATATTTATAGTATGGCTCAGAAATGAGTGCTAGATTTCAGTGACTTTTTACTCATACGTACTATTCAAAGAACTTATTTTTATTCATGAATAATCCTGTCAGTTTTAACTTCACAGTAGGTTCCTACTACTTTTTGCATTTTCACTCGAACTACTTAAATAAAATTAAGTAACATAATGATGTTCCCTCTATTTTCCACGTTAATGGTTTGGCTTGCCATACTCACAGCCTTTTCGTTGCTGGTGCTTCATCCTAATGCTTCTAATCCTCCTATACTTCAATTCTTCATGTCTTTCTCACTTCTCTGGCACTTTCAATATTTGATGTTTGTTCCCTTCTTCTTATGCATATTTGTCGACGAATGTTTTCGATACGTTAGTGTCAGATAAACAACCAACAGATTTCCCCACAATGAGAAAGATGCCACACTAATCAACCCATGCTGCTGCGTAATTAACTCCCGTTACACATTTTCTTATTATTTTTATGGTTATTACGCTTGTAAACACATCATCCTTTCTCTTTATTGGCATGAATCTGTTTGAATCAATGTTCCGATATTATTGTGTGGGACACTTCTACAAATGTATACCAATTCGCTTCAAAAAATACAGTCTGTTGGGAGACTGACATACGTCTACTATTAGTGACTTTATTCGTGCAAAAATTCGGAGATCATAATAAATCGATAGTTGTGTGAAAATTAGGCAACTCACCTTTTGTTACTAATATCTTCAAAAATTACAGGAATGTTTGTATTTTTCTTTTTAAATACTCTATTTTTCAACTTCTCCAACTTCATCAGTTTCGTCACCGCCATCATCATTATCGAATGTAGTTGGACTTGGATGGACTGAATTATCCTTCCCATCATTACTCATATAAGTTGGTGACACACTGACGTTTAGCTCATCACCACTGGACTTCTCAACTGTCCAATTATTCTCTGATTTATTCACTTTCAAATCTGAAGTTACTTCTAAAAAACATCAAAAAAAGAATAGGGATAAACAGACATGTATTCATTGCAAGTTAACATCAGTTTGAGACATGAATACTGTCTGTGTTAGTCTAAGTTAGAGAACCATTGAAATCCAGAGTGAATAAGTGCAGGATGATGTTTAATATTATTATTATTGTTCCCTTGGGTTCCTAGTCGAACATAGGGCTTCAACTACAAGTCTCCACTTGCTTCTCTCTTCTTCTGTACTTTTTACCTGCATCGATTTTAGTCCATACTGTTTCAACTCCTCTTCACACGATCTCCTCCATGTCACCCTCGCTCTGACGTCTCACTCACCGTTTCCCTTTCGGGTTCCACTCGAGCACTGGCCTGACGCCTCCTCAGCGAGTGTCCGATCCATCTCCACTTTCTCCTGCGTATTTGTTGGGCAATTGATTCTTGTTTTGTTTGTTCCCATATTTTCTTGTTGGTTCTTGTTCTTTCCGGCCATCTGATCTTCAGTATAGAACCAGCGAAGACAGTTGTTGATAAAGGTGTGCAACAGGCTGTTGGAAATATTCCTTGTGACCCGCCGCCAACAAGTTTCTGATCCATCCGTATAGAAGAACTGACTGACTGACTTGACGTTTGTTTGTATTGAAAATCCGAATCATTTTGTTGTTGATGCAGGCTGAGTTGAGTGACAGCGGAAGATTTCCAGATTGGTTTCAGGTTGATGAATGTGTTTCTGGCCTTCCTGATTCTCGATTTGACATCCTCGTCCGTTCCGTGTGCCTGTAGTTGAGATAATGCTCCCTCCCTAGATAAGTAAATGAGGTAACCTCTTTCAAATCCCTCGCGTTGATGGTGATTTGTGCTGGGTGTTGCTGTTGTTGTTGGTTGGTTGGTTATCTTCATAACCTCCGTCTTGTCTATGTTCACCTGCAGTCAAATGCAGGACGAAGTTCCCGGAATTTTTAATGAGAAGTCGTATCCAGTGAGGTCTAATAAGTTGTGTGTGTGTGAGGAGGATAGGTAATCATGGATGACATTGTCTGGTAGTGCCTCTGTCTGTCGTGAATTGGCAGAAGTTAGAATCCATGAGCCGTCAGATGCCTCTACACTGGCCGAAGAGTCAATGAACTGACGATCCTGATTTCAGTACCTGGTGATGTCATGATTCCATACTATATTGAAGTGTCTCATACTAGGACGAGAAACAGTTGTCTAGTTCTCTAAAGTTGTTTTTTACAATGGTCCTTTTATTCAAGTTAGTTTTTGAATAAACTTGATATCGACCAAATTTCTACTAACAAACAGTAGAAAATATACTACTTTAGGTGGAGCAGAATAATCTCTATGCGTACATAAGTGGACACTTAGGAATAAATTTATATTGTCGCAACCTGTCCACCAAAAACATACACTAACCACCATCATTGGGAGAAATTACAAAAGATGTCACCTGTTCTTCCACTTGTCTGGAGGATCAATGTTTCCATGAAATGCAGGATTGCGGAGGCAAGGCAGGAGTTTATCACCTTAAAATCTGTGTAGAGATCCACAGCACTCCACACAAGGGACAGTATCCGTACCTCTGAAAATGTCAAGTCAGTCAGTGGTTCTATATGAATCAGAGAGTTTGTGTGCCTGTCTTTCGAAACATTTCAAAAGAGCCACTAAAGAATTTGTTCAAACATCTGCCTTCTTTTAAAACTGAAATTCAGGTGGACAAGCAGAAAAGATAAATAACTAGAAACTACGGTAGCAGGCAAACCAACCACCATGGATGGATCAGACATGCTCTGAAGAGACATGCAAGTGAAATCACAAGATATGACGTTGATTGGACCTCTTTCGGTAAGCGAGGAGATGAGCGTGATTCCGAGGGTGACATGGAGGAGCAGAAGAGATCAAGAGAAAATGGTAGTTTTTGGGTATCCCTCGAGCTAATTGAAAGTGATGGCAGAGAAATGTGTGCAGCGGCAGTGTGTTGCTGGATCCTTACGCTCCACTTGGAATGCATGGAATGTACTACGATGAAGACAATAGAACTCATATTGCTAGAACGAAGAATCTTGGCAGAAATGCAAACTGTAGTCGGATTATATTTCTCATCCTTCATTTTCTGTCCTCTGTAATATACCTCAACAGAACTGTTAGGTTGAGTAGCGTGAGAAACAGAATTATTACTGAGGATATGGAAATAACATACTCAGTGTAAATACACGGAAGACAGTCAATAGGATACTTGTCAGTGGGCACACAGTAAGGGTTCAGTTTACGAGATGTGACTGTAGTTAGAAGGTTGTTCATCATAATTATCACCACTGTTATTGTTAATATCCCCTTGAGGAGTTTCGAGTGGAACAAAGGGCTTCATCAACACACAACCATTTCACTCAGTTCGATGCAGTCCTTATCATATAACTTCAGGATTGCCTATAAACGTTTATTTCTTCATCGCACGATCTCCTCCTCCATGTCACCCTTTAACTAGTGTCAAATTCATCGTTTCCATTTTGAGTACTACTTGAGCGCCTGAAATGTGATTTCACTTAACAGTCTCCTCAGCGTTTTTCCAGTTCATCTCTTTTTACTTCAGCTCAAATCTTGGTCGATACATTGTCGGTCACTTCTTTCGGACCATCTGATCATCGATATCAAGCCGCCAATGCAGGTGTTGATGGAAGCTTTGTAGTAGCCTGTTGGAAATGCCTTCAATCTTTTAAGCGCAAAGTCTAAGAATCGCATAGAGAAGTACTAATTGACTTAGTGAATTAGTGTGGAAAGTGTTCGTCTTGCATTGAGTTCTGCAGTTCTCCAAAGCAATTTCAAAGTGATGTAGGTGTGGTATGATAAGGTGAGCAATATTGAGGTTAGGCCATCGGTCGAGTGCTAGTTGGTAAGGAGGGGAAATCAGTCAACGAGACTGTGAAATTACATCGACTGAGATGGTTAGGACATGTGTTACGTGTGCATGCTTAGTCATCGCCTTCCTCGACAATGGGCAATGTTAGCTGATATAGAATTGGTCAGACTGGAAAAGAGCTAGTGGCGGTCAAACCAAAACATGGCACCAGTCAATGAAATCCACAACAGTTAGTTTAAGTCAGCCACGTAGGAAGGTGTAGACTTCCTGACTGGTTGGGGTCCTCGGGACGGTAAAATCCAATGGTTGGAAACAATTGGTGATATGGCTCAAAGTGATCGTTCTCAATGGCTGGTGCAGATACATCCACTCCTTGTGACTCATGATTTCCAATTAAACTGTTTTGTTCTTCGTTTTACTATACCTTTGTCTTACACCTCTGTTTACTGTCTCTAATATGCATTTCTCCTACTTTGTTCTCTTGCTTTGTGTGCTACATGGAGGGAGTGTGTCGACTTGAACTGCCGGACATATGTGCAAAGTTCTATGTTGAAAACCGACCGGCCGAATGTAGGTGTGTTTCACTTTTCTGATCATGGTTAACTTTGATATTCTCTGCCATCTCTGCCATCTGCTTGTAGACGATTGGACGATGTTCACTAGATAAGAGAAATAGGCGATTTTGCTTCAAATTTCTCGCGTTGACTGATGCTTATTGTTATTTGGTACAGCATCTTCATTACCACTCTTTTATGTGTGCATTTTAGGTTGTTCAATATTCGCTGCCTCTTTCTCCAACCTCTTGGTTGTTACTTCTACATTTTGGAATTCTGTGAGACGGGAGCCATCAGATGAATAGACAGCCAAAATATATATTCAACATCCAATGTTCCTTATCATCAATAATCGAAATTTTGTCCATCCATGTGATGATTAATGTTCACTCTGACAAAGGTTTAAACCTGTTCTATAAATATATCATTGATATAAGAATAAAACGTGTGCACTATGGTAGAGTGTAATTCCATTATGGGTAAATTTTATTTTGATAAAGTCTCACAGTGTTATACAGTAATGTTTACTGATGACGTTTCGAGCACAATTTATTGCTCATCATCATATCAAGGTAATCACACGACTTTCTAAATTCATTTATATAGTTCCGTTGTTTTTCACTTGATTTGATTGGTAGTAATATTTTCCATATTTCAGGTATGAGTAATGAATTATTCCTATTGCATGTGTTGGATGCAGATTCGATGAACCAGGATTCAGTAATCAACCTCTCTCTCCACCTACCTAGATTACTTTTTAGAATTTTAACCCTCTCCCACCCTATTGTGTGGTTGTGTGTTAATGTATGCATTGCAATTGTTGAGCTTTTTTCTAAATTACTTATCTTCTCTGGGTCAACCATTATTACCTTAGCTAAATTCTTATGTTCTGACAATCTGACTACCCCTGACCTACTAGTCTGACCTATGTAGTTGACTTAACTCACAGTCATTGCAGGGTATTTTGTAAATTATACGATTTTGTTTAATTGGGTCCACTGGGTCCTTTAACCTACACAGCTTGTCCCTGAGTGAGTTTGTAGGTTTAAATGCCACCACCTTAATTCCTGCTTTATTTGGAATCCTACGTAGGGTCTCAGATGTCCCCTCTTTATATGGTATAACTGTAGATGACTTATATTCTCCCTTATTCATGTTATTATTACTAGTTTCACAATTCTTTTTCTTTTTCTTTTGGCCTTTTTCAATCTTCCTAATGAATTTTAAAGGATAGTTATTTAAAACCAACGCCCCTTCTATCTGTTTTATTTCATCATTTAGGTCTTGTTCTATGAATATAAACTGAGAATATATTTAAGTGTTCAATGCGTCTGCATTCTACTGTCACTATTTTCATAACCAAATGTATTTCAAAGACTATCTTTCTACACTACTGAGAGAGTTGTATCACAGTAGAACACATACCAATTCCTCTTGCATTTATTATTAACAGTTTCAAAAGGTTAATAATCATCCAATAAATAACATTGAACAATTTTCTTACTGCTCAACAATGACTTACCTTCCACACTGCCAGTATTCGGCACCACAATTACAGCATAACCATTAGGCTTCACAGTGACATGATCACTAACTGATTTCGAGTTTGGTTGAACTGGCTGGATTTTCTTTAAACGTTGATTAGGCGGTAGTTGTGTGGAACCGACGATTAACTGAGGTAGCTGATCAACTCTGGTTGGACTTGACTGGCTCACTTGAAATTCTTCTGAATTCACACGTTTTAAGCGTTGTGGTGATTGACTTTTCTCGCGTTTCTCTGATCCAATGAATTTATAGGCAACCTTTATTTTTGTTGGTATCATGAAGTGAAATAAAGCGAAATGAAAGGAAATACAGAGAGGAAATAACGTAGAAACATTTTGCAGTGAAAACTTCTTTTTATTCCTTCACGTTCCCAGTGGAACATAGGGTTTCAAGCTAGAGGCTTGAAGTTTCTGTAGCAGTGCTTATTTTCACAGGATAGGGTTGCTAGCCTCATGCCCAACCTTTCCTCTTCATCAGCTTTATTACTGACTTAGCGAGGTAAAGGATTGCGTCGGCCGGGTATCGAACCCCGGACCTTGTGCATGGTCGGCGACCTTCCTAACCGCTATGCCACCGACGCACAGTGAAAACTTTGCTCGGAGTTAACTGAACGAATAAAGAACTAGATTTCGATGAGACTTCAGTCGCTTTCATTCATTGTATGTCTTCCTTAGAAAATCATTAAATAAACATGTAGTACTGTGGTGAGAGCTGTCTACTAGCCAAATTGGTAGACAGTAATTTACGTCAATGTTTACGTTCTCAAGATTTGTCGTGAGAAAATATGAACAAAGACTGATTCAAAACTGACCACAGCAGACTTTGCGTAGGCGGATACAGTTAACATATAGATGATCTGACATTCAAGAAACAGTCACAAGAGATGAAAGATTAACTTTAAGTGAGAAACAACCAATCAGAAGACTGTGTTTGTTTGCTTAAATATCCATAGTAATGTACATGAAATCTATAAATATGCTTTGATTTCCTTAATAAACGATCTGTTGCCTGGCCCTTGTCTTCTGTTGTTACAGTATGAGTAATCGAAAATCCATCGATGGCTCGGTTTGTTTACCTTTGTGTGAATTCACAAGTCATTCATTTGGTGTATATGTGAGTGTAAGATCAATTCAATTCCCATCCTTGAATCAAGTCAACCTGTCCCGGATCAGCCTAGTGTTGTTGCAATCCAATTATCCATGCCTAACATGTCTATCCCCCCTTATTTAATGAACTGTGTGTGTGTGTGTGCGTTTACATCGATCCGTTTAGTCAGACCGTTGAACTCATGACCCAATCAGAGTATTTTTGTGAACTGTTATTTTGCTAACCCATTTCTTATTTTGTACTATTCTGTCGAGTTTATCTTATTTATTGATCTTCATCTGTATCAGCCTACCTGGTTAAGTAGCCAATTAAATTCTATCTTTGTGCCTATGCTCTGTCTATCTCTTAACCGCTCTCTGTTCTATACCCTGCCTTACTTGGGTTCATTCTTCTACTGACTGCTTACCTGAACGGTCGTGTCTGATTCCGGCTAGTTCGCAATTTTGGCTTTAACGTTATTCCGCTCTGATAGCGGTACCTTGCTTTCTGTTAAGCGTTGTGCTTTGTACTCTTGAAACCGTTAAGGTTTGTTGTATATATATAATTATTGATTTGTCTATTAATAGTACCGTAGAAACAGTGACCGGCTTCTTGTTTGTTCTGGACCGGGATAGCCTTTATCTACGCGTGACTTAATTTCAAGCGATATTGCGCTTACAGTGAGTGAGTGAGGCGTATGCATGATGTTGCCTGTTTAGTTAGCACAACCAACTATAAAGTTAGTTGATTGTTGTGCACTCAAACTTTGATCGACCAATATCCACAACCTGAGCTGTGAAACGGTCTCAATAAAATAATCTCGAATAGTACAAGCTGGGTGAGGGTATATCGTTGAAAGGTTATTGAAATTAAAAATAATCTTAAAGCTCGCATTGATTTCCCAATTCGCAAAAATAACACTATCCACTCTGCATTAGGCATTTCTTGTTATTCCATTGTTGTCTGTTAGCGACTTGATTCTCCTTACCGCTATCATCTTTTTTTGGCGTTTCTTCTTCAGTCACTTTTATAATGACATATAAATTATCTTATAATCTGTTAGAAAACCACTAAAGGAGATGGAATACTGAACGGATGTTTCGTCCTAGTTAAAGAGTCGTCATCAAAGTGTGCTCATCACCACGCTACCGAGGACAACAGTCACGAATTTCAAGTTATGAGATGAGGTTAGGGCGTGTAGTACTGTCAAGGTCTATAAACAACATATAGAAGATACATCACAGAAAACGTGTAAGCAAGACAAAGAAACACGATGCGGAAGACAGAAGTACCACAATACCGAAGATAAGTATTTGTTGTGATTCCAACCTATGGTAGACGTATGTAGGCTAATATCTGTACATAGAGTTGCTAATCAACAATTCCGTTGCCAAATGCGCTTGTGTTTTGTCATTACTCATGCAGCCAGGTGAGGGCTTACGGCGAGTTGTCATCTGAAGTGGTGACGACTAGTGGCGTCCATCAAGGATGCCCATTATCCCCATTTCTATTCAACTTCATCATAGACGTACTAATGGACTTAAACCTAACTCACTTCAGAGACTCAGGGATTGACTTGCTACTAGGGAATAATCTCGTTGACTTAGAATATGTAGACGATATAGTTCTTCTAGGCGTGGACGCTGACAAAATCTAGCAGAGTCTTCTGAACACCTTGAGCTGCAGTCTTCGTATGTTTGGCATGAGATTCGCCCCTGTAAAATGTAAGATGATGTTGCGGGATTGGACCTACACGGATCTATTTAGGGAATTGCATCAGCCCTAACGGACTGATTGTTGACTAAATCTCAGCACGAATACAGAGGGATAGTTTCGCATATGCCAGTTTACGCCGTCTCTGGCGTAGACGTGATATCTGGTTGGCTATCGACCAAAGGGCGTGTGTACTGCTCATCAGTCCGCTCCGTCCTCCTTTATGGCTAGCTGTGAAACCTGGCCATTGAGAGTGGAAGACATGAAAAGATTAGCTGTCTTTGATCATAGGTGTCTGCGTTCTATCTCCCGTGTGAAGTGGTATAATAAGGTGAGAAATATTGAGGTTAGGCTTCGGTCGAGTGCTAGTTGGTAAGGAAGGGAAATCAATCGACTAGGCTGTGAAATTGCATCGACTGAGATGGTTAGGACATGTGTTACGTATGCATGCCTAACCATCGCCTTCCTCGACAATAGGCAATGTTAGCTGATATAGGGTCAGGCTGGAAAAGAGCTAGCCAGCGGCGGTCAAACCAAAACATGGCCTCATCAGTCAATGAAATCTACAACAGTTAGTCTAAGCCAGCCACGTAGGAAGGTGTAGACTTCCTGACTGGTTGGGGTCCTCGGGACGGTAAAAACCAATGAAGGCTGGAAACAATTGGTGACATGGCTCAAAATCGTTCTCAATGGCTGGCTGGCGCAGATGCATCCACTCCTTGTGACTGACTTATGATTTCCAATGAAACTGTTTTGTTCTTCGTTATTACTACTCCTTTGTCTCACACCTCTGTTTACTGTCTCTAGTATGCATTTCTCCTACTTTCTTCTCTTGCTTTGTGTGCTACAAGGAGGGAGGGTGTTGACTTGAACTGGCGCACATATGTGCAAAGTTCTATGTCGAAAACAGAGACAGAGAGAATCTGTCATTAGAAGTGTGCTGACTTATTCCAAACTCCCATCACCTCGCGAATTATAGCAACGCCACTAGCAAGTGTCATCAGCAAGTATTACTTCACAAATAAGACCTTTTGGACATCATTAGTCATGATCCTAGGTTTGGTCATGGTTTTGTGCTGTTAAAAATTTCCCAGACTAGGACGAAACTGCTGTCCAGTAGTGGCACCTGGTTTCCAATGGTTCACTAATCCACCATCAAAATCGAAACCAAATAATTCCCTGAAAAAAATCAGCACTTGAAAGTACAAATAACCATTACTACTTCCTTGAAGAGGTTGCTCTGTATAATACTTATATTTACACATAAGTAAGACACACGAAGATCTCATGAATTAACTGTCTGTAATGATATCAAATGTTTGCTTAAATAGCATCCACCGACAATTATACATCTCATCCAACAGCTGTACGACAATGCTGCATGCCAAGTAATCCACAACGGGAAACTTACGGAATCATTCGAAGTGAGGACAGGAGTAAGACAAGCTGGCTGCCTACTATCGCCAATGATTTTCCTGATTGCAGTAGACTGGATAATGCGACGAACAGCGGCGGGCAATGAGGAAACAGGCATCAAATGGACTCATACACAAAAAACTTGGAGGATCTGGACTTCGCCGATGATATATGTCTGATTTCTCACAAACTGGAAGATATGCAAGCGAAAAGCAACAAGTTGGCAGAACAAACATCCAGAGAAGATGGAAGGACTTCATGTGAACGTAGAGAAAACAGAGGTAGGTGATGAAGATTCCTGGCCAACATCACCAACAGCAAAAACAACAACAACAGACACCAATCAGCCAACATAAATGGAAGGAACCTGAAAGAAACAACCTGTTTTACCTACCTACCGACATGGGAAGCATCGTTTCAACTACAGGCAGACTGAATTAACCAGGATAACAAAGCGAGGATCGGGAAAGCAAGACAAGCTTTCAATACTCTCAAGTCTGTGTGGAGGTCAACAGCACTCAGCATCAAAACTAAGATCAGGATTTTCAACTCCAATGTGAAGTCAGTCAGTGCTACTTAACATACGGATCAGAGACTTGGACTGTGCGTCATAAAGAGCATCTCAAACAAACTACACACCTTCATTAACAGCTAGCTGTCTTCGCTCAATACGACTCAAGATCAGATGGCGGGCCGGCCAGAAAAGATCAGCAACAGAGAGGGATCTCTGGCAATGAGCGAACCAACACAGCAGGAACCAACCGATTGTGAAACAAATAGGCAGGAAGAAATGGAGATGGATGGATTGGCTGGCCATACTCTGAGGAAGCAAACCATCAAGTGAGTGACATCACTAGACAAGCCATTGCTCGAGTGGAACCCGACAGAAAGGGAAGCGGCGGCGAGTTGGTCGTCAGTACACGGGTGAGGTGACTTGTAGGAGGTCATGTGAAGAGGAGATGGAAACCTGTGGCTTTCATCAGGAACTCAATACCATTTAGAGAACTGTTGACGAAATCCCCCTTGAAATGGAAACGACATGAACTTCATAGAATTCCGATGAGAATTTGTGATTGGTGAGATGCAATAAATCCTGTGTCAGGGGAGGGGGAGATACTTGCCAAGGATATTGAATGACAGAAAGATTACATCGAGGCTATTTCAATAATTCACAGGTTTGAAAATACATGGGCTAAACAGTTTTGACAGCTATTCAAACATTATTCTTGTAATTCAAATAATTTTTCTATCTGTGATGTTGGTTGTCTACCGCCTGCGCTTATCAGGGTTTAATAGTTCAGTTGTTTGCAATTAATAGTGTTCTCTGAGCTGGTTGGTTTAGTCGCGGAGCTGTCGTCGTCCTTCTGGACAACATCCCCCTTCAGCGCAATATTTAGCATTAAGTGAAATCATTTAAATTTCTTCATGAGTGATAGAATTGCGTACGTCTCCCGGTAACCATCTTCACATATGTATTCACCATTTTCTATTGACTTGGATTTAAAACTTTCTGGTCACTTGATTTACTTTTTATTGGTTGGTATATTTCGTCTATATTAACGTGTTTGTTAATTGCATTTTCGTTTGAGTACCAACCAGGCTTCTAGGAATTCCCTGACTGCACTTTCGGTGTTTCCTCTGTCTAAGATCTCGACATTATCCCAATCAAATTGATGACCATAATTGTCTATATGCATTGATACTAAAGAATATATTTCGTGTCTTTTCACGGCTGATTTGTGTTCTTGGATTCTAATTCGAAGGGGACGCCCACTTTGGCCGATGTTATGCTTGTTACAGTTCATGCATGCAATTTATTTTGTAAATGGTATTAATTTTATCTCCTTTTTCTTTTGGATGGGTCTTTCGGTTTGCATAATATCGAATTAAGCGACTTGACTGGTTTGTGTGCTATATCTACATCAAACGGTTTCAGTATTCTGGCTGTTATTTCAGAGATATTTATCATGTATGGTAGAATGAATTTTCTTGTGGTCTTTGATGATGGTTTCTTTTTGGTGTTTTGATTCGACTTAAAACACTTTTTGATGAAATTTTGTGGATAACCATTCCTTTTGAAGACCGTTTGTACCTTGCCTGAGGATTCAGAATAAGGGGAATACGTTGTACTGATAAGAAGAGCCTAGAAGATCTGGGCATACAGGATGATTTGTGTCTCTTGTCATACAAAACAGAAGAAGATCTAAAGGCGGAAACCAATAACATGGTGGAATAGGCAGTGAAGACAGGACTTCCAGTGAACATGGATAAGACAAAGGTGATTCGGACACCTAAACAACCATATTAATGGAAGAATTCTAAAGACAGTAGTGTAGTAGTAGATTGTAAAATAAAAAGAATAGAAGAAGGTAAACTTCACACTAGTGCTTATAGGAAACCAACGCATTCAGCCAATAGATATTTAGATTTTAATTCGTCTCATCCGTTAACTGTTAAGGCAGGCTTCGTTAAGTGTCTAACAAACCGAGCCATAACACTAAGTAGCACAAAAAAGACCTAAATGATGAAATAAAACAGATAGAAGAGGCGTTGGTGTTAAATAACTAACTATCATATACAATTCATTAAGAAGATCAAAAAAGGCAAAAGTCAAAATGAAAATAATGGTGAAATTAATAATGACAACATAAATAAGAGAGAATATAAGTCATCCACTGTAATACCACATAAGGAGGGGATATCTGAGGCCCTACGTAGAATTCCTAATATAGCAGGAATTAGGGTGGCATTCTAACCTACAAACTCACTCAGGGACAAGCTCTGTAGGTTGAAGGACCCAGTTGACCCAATTAGACAAAATAATATAATTTACAAAATACCCTGCAATGACTGTGAGTTAAGTCAACTACATAGGTCAAACTAGTAGGTCAGGGGTGGTCAGATTGTCAGAACATAAGAATTTAGCTAAGGTAAGAATGGTTGACCCAGAGAAGATAAGTAATTTAGAAAGAAGCTCAGTAATTGCACTGCATGCATTAACAAGCAACCACACAATAGGTTTGGGTAGGGTTAAAATTCTAAAGAGTAACATAGGTAGGTGAAAAGAGAGGTTGATTACTGAATCCTGGTTCATTAAGTCTACACCCAATACATGCAACAGAAATGGCTCAAGGCAAATACCAGAAATATGGAAGATATTATTACCTCCGGTCAAATCAGAAGAGAATAATAAATAATCTTAATATTCTATTTCAATTCAAACACATCAAAACATTCTAACAAGTAACTTATTATGATTATAGAAACACTCGTCCTTTTTCCCATCTAATTGTAATTTATCAATAACACTCGTATTATTATTTCTGAATGTACATTATGTCATACTGAATTTTATTCCAATAACTAATCGATTCCACACAGGTATATAAATGAAGGAAAGAAGTTTTGTGAGTAACTTGATATGATTATCAGTGGCAATAGTTTGTGCTCGAAACGTGGTCATCAGTGAATAATACTGTATAACACCAATGTGTGATTTATCAAAATAAAATCTTATCCATAATGGAGTTATGCTCAAGTTTTATACTTATATCAAGAGTAGTGTCTTCCAGTTCCATGTACCTAATTGTTCCAGCTACAGGCAACACATAGAAGTATAACAAAACCAGGATGGTAAAAGGAAGACAGACATTCAATACTATGAAATCTCCCGCATTCAGCATAAGAAACATATTCCAAATATTTAAGACGCTCATATCAGGTTAGTCAGCACTTTAAATGGTTCAGAGGCTTGATGCATTCGTCACCGAAAGCATTTCCAACAGCCTGCTACAGACTTTCACCAACACTTTCCTGCCTTTGCTTCATACTGAAGTTCATACATAACCTCCAGAAATAACAAGCAACACAAAAAACTCTAGCACCGAACTAGTCAACAATCTGTTGCCCCCCAAAAAATGTAGTAACAAATTGAAATTGATTGGATATGCTCTGTTATGATCGTTCAAGGACACCACACTCCAAAGCGAATCTCGACTAGAAATCGAGTGGAAGTCAAGTGTAGGCATGAGTCTTAGGGTGACATGGAGGAGGTCGTGTGGGAAGGAAATAAAAGTTTATGGTTGGTATTTTAGTCGAATAAAGAAGACTATACTGAAAGGATACTTATTCCAACTATCAAAGAAATGAGACTTAAGTCAATGCAAGAACTGGTGCGGAATTATGCTCCTGTCCATCCCAAGCAAAATACTAAGCCGCATCATCCTGGAGAGAATCAAACATGCCTTGGATGAAAAACTTCGACCGGAACAGGCTGGATTCAGGAGAAACAATTCATGCATTGATCAGATCGCCACATTATGGATCATCATTGAACAAAGCTTGCAATGGAAGTCACCTCTCTATCTCAACTTCATCGACTTTGAAAAAGCCGTCGACAGGCAGCGTCGATCGAGAGGTGATTTGGAAACTACTCCGCTACTATGGGGTGCAACCGACAATTATACATCTCATCCAACAGCTATACTACAATGCTGCATGACAAGTAATCCACAACGGGAAACTTAGGGAATCCTTCGAAGGAGTGAGGACAGGAGTAAGACAAGCTGGCTGCCTACTATCGCCAATGATATTCCTGATTGCAGCAGATTGGATAATTTGACAGACGGAGAGCGGGCAATGAGGAAACAGGCATGAAATGGACTCACACAAAAAACTTGGAGGATCTGGACTTCGCCGATGATATATTTCTGATTTCCAACAAACTGGAAGATATACAAGTGATGAAAAGCAACAAGTTGACATAAGAAGCATCCAGAGAATATAGGACTTCAGGTGAACATAGAGAAAACAGAGGTGATGAAGATTCCTGACCAACACCACCAACAGCGAAAACAACAACAGACAAAAATCAGCATAAATGGGAGGAACCTGAAGGAAACAACCTCTTTTACCTACAGGCGGAACTGACGAGGATATCAAAGCAAAAATCGGAAGAGCAAGACAAGCTTTCACTACTCTCAAGTCTGTGTGGAGGTCAACAGTCAGCACTCAGCATCAAAATGATAATAAGATCCGGATTTTCAACTCCAATGTGAGTGAAGTCAGTCAGTGCCACTTACTATTCGGATGGATCAGAGACTTGCACTGCGTGTCATAAACAGCATCTCAAACAAACTACACACCTTCATTAACAGCTAGCTGTCTTCGCTCAATACCACTCAAGATGAGATGGCCGGCCGGCCAGAAAAGATCAGCAACAGAGAGGGATCTCTAGCAATGAGCGAACGAACACAGCAGGAACCAACCGATTGTGAAGCAAATAGGCAGGAAGAAATGGAGATTGATTGGCTGGCCATACTCTGAGGAAACAAGCCATCAAGTGAGTGACATCATTAGAAAAGCCATTGGTCGAGTGGAACCAGGCCGAAAGGGAAGCGGCGGCGAGTTGGTCGTCATTGCAAGGGTGGGGTGACTTGGAGGAGGTCATGTGAAGAGGAGATGAAAGTGTGTGGGCAGACTTGGAGCCAAGTGAAGACTGTAGCAGAGAACCGAACGGAATGGAGACGCACGGCTGAAGCCGTACGTTCCTCTAGGAATTAAAGGAAACAATAATTATAATAATAAAACACATGGGTAACACAATTGGAGCTTTGAATGAACTAGCTGAATCGCTATCTATATTACTCCAACACTAAATTAGCATATAAGAATTAACGCGGGGACAGGTGAACATTTGAAGATCAGTAAAAAAAAATATCTCGACCTACCTGTGATTTATTTGCTACTGTATTTACATAACATGCAGATTTTGTAACTGGAGGCAGTTTTTCACCCTTATCAATATCCCTATACATAATATAGTCATCATCTTTTGACATGGCGTGTTGGCGTGTTGGTGAGTCGATACCTCTGGATGTCGGCAGTGGGCCACGTTGACTTTCTTGGATAGGTGAACCACGATAGATATGTCCATCCATACCTTGTAAGTCGAGTGTTTCCCTACGATTAAAATGAAAGAAAAAAGAAGACGATTAGAAGACAATGATTTAATAGAGAGACATGCATGAAAACCTCGGATCTATGCATAGAAGTAATATTAGTTCATGCTGTTATTATAAATACAGTCACAGGAAGAGAAAGGGAAGAAAAAACCTATACTTGTAAAGGTGAAGTGGTGTCCACCCTTAGGTGATACTAATTAGCAGCAAGGCGTCATCACGAATTCAAAAGGTCATTCCTGTCCAAGTGACTGGGTGATAAATTATCTAGCATCCGGTTTCGATGTCTAGGGGGGTCAGGGCTGCGTACTTCCGAAGAGTAAGTCCCTAACTGGGACGAAGTAACTGTATACTGCCTTCAGGTAGTCAGTGCTTTTGTAACTCTTGTTAGTTGGCTATTAAACACCCACACACACACTGGAGTTATTTCAAATGCCTGAAAGACTCATAATATTGAAATAATGATGATACTGTTGATTTCGTGGAGGTTTTCTTCGCAGTTTTTCTAATTAATTAGGCTCCCATCAGTATATTATTATTACTATTGCTTCCTTTAATTCCTAGAGGGACATAGGGCTTCAGCCGTGCGTCTCCATTGCGTTCGATTCTCTCCTACAGTCTTCACCTTGCTCCAAGTCCAACCACACGCTTTCATCTCCTGTTCACATGACCTCCTCCAAGTCACCCCACCCTTGCAATGACGACCAACTCGCCGCCGCTTCCCTTTCGGCCTGGTTCCACTCGACCAATGGCTTTTCTAATGATGTCACTCACTTGATGGCTTGTTTCCTCAGAGTATGGCCAGCCAATCAATCTCCATTTCTTCTTGCCTATTTGCTTCACAATCGGTTGGTTCCTGCTGTGTTCGTTCGCTCATTGCCAGAGATCCCTCTCTGTTGCTGAACTTTTCTGGCCGGCCGGCCACCTCATCTTGAGTGGTATTGAGCGAAGACAGCTAGCTGTTAATGGAGGTGTGTAGTTTGTTTGAGATGCTGTTTATGACACGCAGTGCAAGTCTCTGATCCATCCGTATAGTGAGTAGCACTGACTGACTTCACATTGGAGTTGAAAATCCGGATCTTATCTTCGTTTTGATGCTGAGTGCTGACTGTTGACCTCCACACAGACTTGAGAGTAGTGAAAACTTGTCTTGCTTTTCCGATCGATTTTTGCTTTGATATTCTCGTCAGTTCCGTGTGCCTGTAGTTGAAACGATGCTTCCCAGGTAGGTATAGATTTCTCCCATTTATGGTGATCGTTGTCTGCTGTTGTTGTTTCTGTTGGTGTTGTTGTGCAGGAATCTTCATCACCTCTGTTTTCTCTATGTTCACCTGAAGTCCTATCTTCTCTGAATGCTTCTTGTTTCAACTTGTTGCTTTTCGCTTGCATATCTTCCAGTTTGTTCGAAATCAGACATATATCGCCGGTAGAGCTCCCATTAGTAGAGCACAGTATTTTTTGAAGGATGACTCCGTTACAGACTTGATTTTAATTTAAACTGTAGTGTGACGGTATCCTCCATGAATCCGAAATTCCGCCGAAAATCGTCGGAAATTTTCGATAAACTGAATTATGGCTCAAAATCACAAACAATCATCATCAAAGTTAATAGTGGTGTGTCGGTGGTTCAGTGGGGGAACACTGGAGGCACACTCCTAAGACATCCGGCTTGCCAACTAACTGTAAGCCCGGAAAATAGAGATGAAGTTAATCGCGAGGCCAGTAGCCCCACCGTTAATGAAGCGTCAAACTTTAAAGGCTTTCGTTCTTTTTAGTATGCTAAGCGATTTGATAAGTATCTGAAACCTAATAAGAAAAGAAAGTTATAGATAGATAACATCACTTATTAGTTACTTGAGATTACCTGTAAGTATATTGTATGGAAGACTTCGTAGTATTACCATCATTCTCACGAAATGAGCTGGAAAGAAACACATTTCACAAAATAAAAGACGAATATCATTTAAATGCTGATAAAATTACATGGGTATTAGTTGGAGTAAAAAAAGCGGAAACCAGAGCTCACGGGACATTTATTGCATTCTAATTCAGTTTTATCATTTTGACATTTATAAAAGATACGTAGACGACACTTTCGTTATCTGCGATAGAAATGTAATTCTTGATGATGTCTTGTTTGCTTTCAACAACTGCCATCCTTCTTTACAATTCACCATAGAAAAGGAGTCGGAACTAAGTATTCCCTTTCTTGATGTGTGCCTTAGCAGACGTGATGACGGATCTCTCAAAAGATCTATCCTCTGGAAACGTACATGGAATGGACAACTAACTAATTTTTACAGTTGGGTGCCTATCTCCAGGAAAAGGAACTTAATTCATTCGCTTTGCTATAGAATAAGGAAAATTTGTAGTTCTGATTCCGTTGACTCGGAACTTGATTTCCTAAAAGCCACGCTGGCAGAAAACGGTTACCATAACCGATTTATTGACAGCAACATGAAAGAAAAGCAGTCTAAACTGGTTACCGACACAGTTCCAAAGAAACCCTTATTTATGAACTTGGAATTCAAAGGTGATCAAGATTCAGATATGCTCAAAAATCGTCTCTCCAAATCAGTCAGTAAGACGTTCTATGCAGCAAAATTACATATGACGTTCACTAGCCGCAAGTTGTTCTCTACCTCTATAAACGATAAGCTACCCCGTCTGGCCGCCTCCATGTGCATCTATCAGTTCACCTGCTCCTGTGGAGCAAGGTACATTGGCTGTAGTGAGAGGAAGCTTTCCACACGGATACGAGAACATATTCCAGCATGGTTTCACAAGGGAGAAAGGAAGTGTGTGCGAAGCTCTATTCTGGAACACCTGATCGACTTCTGTCACTCTATCAACCCTGACCATGATTTTAAGATCATATATAGAATCCATGCTAACTTCCCGCGTTTTCTTCGTTACAGACTTCTAAAGACAGCTGAGGCCTTGGCAATTCATGACTTTAAGCCAGACCTTTGTGTACAAAAGAAGTATGTGCAATCCCTACTTCTACCTTGGCCGTCGAGGGATAGACATTTATTTATTTTGTTTATTTAGTTATTCTATGTACTTTTCCCTTATTACTACGATTATTACTAATATTATTATCATTATTATTATTACTATTCTTACTCTGAATCTTTTCACTTGACCCACTTGACATTTCAAACCCGAAATTATTGATTTTTATATTTTTATTTTTACAATATTGAATTATATCTTGTCAGATTTCACACCATGTTATGTAACATTTTATATTCGTCTACTAATCTTATAATTTTGTACCCCTTTCTAAAATTCTAAACACCTTATGTATTATTCTATATACGACATTAATTATTTTGCCACTTGACATTAAACTATGATTATAATCACAAATATTTTAATTGCATTTCATACTACTATTATTATTATTTCATGTATTCACACCTTTGACCTAATTCCCTCACCGATTATAAAAAAACCATATATATACGATTGTACAGCTTGATAATAAATTCGTTGAAAAGAGTCTCTTCGCTGAATATTGTGTTCTTTATCCAGAAGTACTTACTTAAGACTTCACCAAGAGTCAAACTAAACCGTCAGGTTCCGAAGCGAACTTGTAAACCATTCAGCCACAGGGACTGAATCTGATGACTCATGAATTCTAGGTCCAGCCAGTTTGTGATTTATGATTCTGGTAATGTAGTAGGGAGCCATGACCATGGGAATACATTTATATGTTGGTTGTGTGAGCAAATACCCACCAACGATGTTCTCTGACGCTAGTCCTAAATATCACGACTTCATAGAAGCTAGAATCCATGAGTTATTTGATTCTCTCCCAGTGGTTGATTGACCTGAGATTCCCGGTTGGATTCTCAATAAAGTGATGAATGCGTACTGCTGAGGTGCCTCAAACTAGGACGAAACAGGTGTCCTGTACTATCCTCTGCTTCCCAACATCTTATTTCCAACTGACGTCAGTTCGTGTTTTAAATCGTAGTCAATTAAATCCTCACAAACCAACACTTAGTGAAAATTACAACTAATACACGGAACTACTTGCAAGTAGTTAAAAATTAGAAGTAATTTTCAGCATTGTTTAACAGTTACTGCCGTCTGTAGTTTTCCATTAGGTGGATAGTTTCATCCACACAAATCTCATATTCCTTCTAGGCCATCTATTCAGCGTTAACTTCTAATAAAACCAGTGGCGTATAAGTGAATATTCACGACAAAGACATTTAAGGCATCCGGAAGAATCTTAGTGAACACACAGCTCATATCGGTATTCAGTAAGTAGATGTAGATATCTTTGTTTAACTCGGAATAGACTATGTAGGCCTTGAACCCAACTGATCTCTGCATCAGTTCGAAAACTTTGAAGCATATCCATCACCAACATGTGTCCACTAATATTTTATCCTTATCATCTTTAGGATCATTTGCACGGACTATTTGTTCTTTGGGAAAACAAAGTGGGATATTCGGACAAGGTCTGGATTCCGTCATCCATGAAACTTACTATGCACCCCGATATATAATTATGGAAAAAGGCAAAATATGATATATATAATCTGAAAAATCGCACAGGTGATTATGTCCCATCTCATGCTGTGGCCAAAATTATATATATGCGTGTGTGGTCAAACATACATAAAGAGTAGATGTGCTGTTCACGTGAGCCTAAGAGAACATATACTGAAATGGCGTAACAAACAACTGAAGATCAATGGCGAATGAAGTCTTACAGACCTATTTCACCCCGATTCTATGGCAGACCAAAACTAAACAAACTAAATATTCCCTTACGACCAATCGTTTCGCCTCCGGGAGCACCAACATATAATCTATCTAAAAAACTTTTCAGGAAATTAAATTACCTAACGCAGAATCATGAGACCATTCTATCAATTCGTCAATCCAATTTTTAGAGAAAATCAAAAACATTCAAGTAGAAGACAATGAAATAATGGTGTCCTTGCATGATTTCACAGCATTATATACTTCAATTAGTCCAAAACTAGCAACAGAAACTATGCAACAATTACTCTATAGTGATGAAAACACAAAAACGCAATGATCAACTTGGATAGAACTCATAAAATTATGCCTTACAACATACTTCCAATTCAATACTCAAATATCCTCAAACAAACAAATGGAACACCAACGGGATCGCCCATATCAGGATTAATAGCAGAAGCCATTATGCAAAGATTAGAATTAATAGCTCTACCTATAATTAAACCGAAAATCTGGATACGTAACGTACATTTGCAATAATTAAGATAAATGATTTAGAATATACCCATTAATTAATAAACAACATATTTGAAGACATCAAATTCACAAGAGAAGTAGAATTAGATAACAAAATCCCATTTTTAGATGTCTTAATCAGGAGAACCAACACAGGAGATTTAGAAACACAAGTATATAGAAAATCAACGCACATAGATCAAATACTCAACTATACTAGCAGTAATCCAGTTACTCACAAACGAAACTGTGTGCACACATTGTTTAAAAGAGTTCAAACACATTGTAGCACTCCAGAGTTGAAAAGAATGGAAGAAAAATACCCCCACAAACGGTCTTCAAAAAGAATGGTTATCCACAAAATTTCCTCGAAAAGTGTTTAAAATCGAATCACAGCATCAACAAGCAACCATCATCAAAGACCACAAGAAAATTCATTCTACCATACATGAGAAATATCTCTGAAATAACGGCTAGAATACTGAAACCGTTTGATATAGATATAGCACACAAACCAGTCAAATCGCTTAATTCGATATTATGCAAACCAAAAGATCCACACAACAGAAAAAGGAGATAAAATTAATACCATTTACAAAATAAATTGTATGAACTGTGACAAGCATTACATCGGCCAAAGTGGGCGTCCCCTTCGAATTAGAATCCAAGAACACAGATCAGCCGTGAAAAGACACGATATATATTCTTCAGTATCAATGCATATAAACAATTATGGACATCAATTTGATTGGGATAATGTAGAGATCTTAGACAGAGGAAACACCAAAAGTGCAGTCAGGGAATTCCCAGAAGCCTGGTTGGTACTCAAACGAAAATGCAATTAACAAACACGTTAATATAGACGAAATATACCAACTAATAAAAAGTAAATCAGGTGACCGGAAAGTTTAAAATCCAAGTGAATAGAAAATGGTCAATACATATGTAAAGATGTTTACCGGGAGACGTACGCAATTCTATCACCGCTCATGAAGAAATTTAAATCATTTCACTTTATGCTAAATATTGCGCTGAAGGGGGATGTTGTCCAGCAGGGTGACGACGAAAGCTCCGCAGCTAAACCAACCAGCTCAGAAAACACTATTAATTGCAAACAACTGAACTATTAAACCCTGGTAGACAACCAACGTCACCGAAAGAAACATTATTTGTAACACACAAGAATAATGTTGGAACAGCTGTCAAAACTGTTTAGCCCATGTATTTTCAAACCTGTGAATTCGTGAAATAGCCTCGATGTAATCTTTCTGTTATCCAATATCCTTGGCAAGTATCTCCCTCCTGACGCAGGATTTATTGCATCTCAATAATCACAAATTCTCATTGGAATTCTATGAAGTTCATATCTTTTCAATTTCAAGGGGGATTTTGTCAACAGTTCACTAAATGGTATTGGGTTCCTGATGAAGGCCATCATGAAATCAATACTGGAACATAATTTGAATTTTATTTGGGAGAAGTTCAGCAATAGCTTCTCAGGAGTGCGAACGCTCCAGTGACCATGAACGCAGGCTAGTCGTTGGCTAACGGCATCTGTCATTATCATAGCTGAAATATCAACGCTATTCACCCAGACAACATTCTAAAGTACTGTAT
Organism: Trichobilharzia szidati; assembly: GCA_944472155.2. Classification (NCBI taxonomy): domain Eukaryota; kingdom Metazoa; phylum Platyhelminthes; class Trematoda; order Strigeidida; family Schistosomatidae; genus Trichobilharzia; species Trichobilharzia szidati. The sequence goes on along the minus strand of OX235275.1, from coordinate 3,412,378 downwards.
GGACAATGTGTTAATATCTTGTTAAGGTTGGGATCAGGGTTATAATTAGCATTAGGGTTAGAATTACGGTTTACATAAGGGTTATGACTAGAGTCAGGATTAAGGTTAGGGTTGCGATTAGGGATAGATTTATAGTTAATACCATTTATTTTAATTTGTTTTATTATCCTCATTTTCCTGGTATGTAGTCGTCGATCCTCTTACTGCCACCAACCATAGTAATTCAACCGAGGGCTTTGGAGAGGACTGCACAGTAAGATAAGAGAGAGATTAGTGATTCACAAAACAGCACGTCTTCAGTCACCTCGGTGAATACATCTATGGAAACTAGTCTACCTTAGCAACTTATACTTCTCATTATAACTGGGACGTCATGTGAGAGAAAGATAACCTGTTTAATGTATTTTCATGCATTTCCTTGTGAATAGACGTCATTTTTTGTGCAAAAATTCCTCATTTTTATGACTGATCGGCTGAAGATCACTCGTGCTTTCTTTCGCATCCCTTGGGACGCTGTTGTTGAACTTTGCCTTTATTCGATAAATACAGACATCTATCAAAGTACATAAATCTAAAATTAGGTGAATATAGAACATCACCTTTCTATCTCAACTTCATCGACTTTGAAAAGGCCTTTGACAGCGTCGATCGAGAGGTGCTTTGGCAACTACTTCGCTACAACCGGGTGCCACCAACAATTATACATCTCATCAAACAGCTGTACGACAATGCTGCATGCCAAGTAATCCACAACGGGAAACTTACTGAATCCTTCAAAGTGAGGACAGGAGTAAGACAAGTTGTCTGCCTACAATCGCCAATGATTTTCTTGATTCCACTAGATTGGAGAATGGGACAAACAGCGGGCAATGAGGAAACAGGCATTAAATGGACCCATACAAAAAAAACTTGGAGGATCTTGACTTCGCCGATGATATATGTCTGATTTCCCACAAACTGGAAGCTATGCAAGCGAAAAGCAACAAGTTGGCACAAGAAGCATCCAGAGAAGATGGGACTTCAGGTGAAGGCAGATAAAACGGAGGTGATGAAGACTCCTGGCCAACACCAGCAACAGCAACAGCAAAAACAACAACAACAGACACCAATCAGCCAACATAAATGGAAGGAACCTGAAAGAAAAAACCTCTTTTACCTACCCACCTACCTGGGAAGCATCGTTTCAACTACAGGCAGATGGAACTGATGAGGATATCAAAGCAAGAATCGATTGGAAAAGCAAGACAAGCTTTCACTACTCTCAAGTCTGTGTGGAGGTCAACAGTCAGCACTCAGCATCAAAATGATAATAAGATCCGGATTTTCAACTCCAATGTGAAGTCAGTCAGTGCCACTTACTATACGGATGGATCAGAGACTTGCACTGCGCGTCATAAACAGCATCTCAAACAAACTACACACCTTCATTAACAGCTAGCTGTCTTCGCTCAATACCACTCAAGATCAGATGGCCGGCCGGCCAGAAAAGATCAGCAACAGAGAGGGATCTCTGGCAATGAGCGAACCAACACACACAGCAGGAACCAACCGATTGTGAAAGAAATAGGCAGGAAGAAATGGAGATGGATGGATTGGCTGGCCATACTCTTAGGAAACAAGCCATCAAGTGAGTGACATGACTAGACAAGCCATTGGTCGAGTGGAACCCGGGCGAAAGGGAAGCGGCGGCGAGTTGTTCGTCAGAGCAAGGCCGAGGGTGACGTGGAGGAGGTCATGTGAAGGGGAGATGGAAACGTGTGTGCAGACTTGGAGGCAGGTGAAGACTCTAGCAGAGAACCGAACGCAATGGAGACGCACGGCTGAAGCCCTATGTTCCTCTAGGAATTAAAGGATACAATAATAATATAACATCAATGTTGTTTCTTCTAGTTCTATAAAAACTAAAAGTTAAAAAATCATTGATGTCGCAAAATAAACTAGTACAAAAATCAATACAGACGCATGTATATTAACTGACCTTTTACATGTTGTTGCACGTGCTTTCAGTTTAGACGATGGGACAGTTGTATATGTTCCACCACATTGTCTCGGTGTACCATAAACATCATAATAATTACAATTTGATCTAATAAATAAAAAAAGAAGTGGACAGTATTGAAGACAAGATGAATTAGAAGCCTTGAGATTAATTAGTACACTTTGAATACCAATATAATATCTGATAAGACTATGAGATGGAGTTCCTGAAGTGCCACAGAGCAGTCAGTGGTGAACAGAGGGGTTCATTAAGTCAGATGTGACGATAAATGCTCACAGATGACATTGGCTGGTGACGGTCATTGGGTTCCATTCTACTCTTGTCCCGTAACCTAGTCATCAACCCTGATTCTATTACCAAGGGGCTGTCGTGGATTTGAACTGCTTGGTAGTCTTATACTAGGAGGAAACAGCTGTCCAGTACTCCTTGTTTGTCTCCAGTCTTTCGCCAACTGTGATCACACATCGTAATCTTACTTGACATCAGTCAAAATTTCAGGTATGAGTGATTCTGAAATCATCAGTTTACACGAGACGTTTCCATTCCATGAATTTCGAATTATATTATATTATTATTGTTCCCTTGGGTTCCTAGTGGAACATAGGGCTTCAACTACACGTCTCCACTTGCTTCTGTCTTCTGCTGTACTTTTCACCTGCATCCATGTAAGTCCATACTGTTTCAGCTCCTCTTCACACGATCTCCTCCATGTCACCCTTGCACTGAAGTCCCACTCACCGCTTCCCTTTCGACTTCCACTCGAGCTATGGCCTGACGCGCGATGTCACCCAGCCGTCTCCTCAGCCATTGTCCAATCCATCTCCACTTTCTCCTGCATATTTGTTGGGCGATCGGTTCTTGTTATGTTTGTTCCCATAGTTTCTTGTTGGCTCTTGTTCTTTCCGGCGGCCATCTGATCTTCAGTATAGAGCCAGCTAAGACAGTTGTTGATGAAGGTCTGCAACAGGCTGTTGGAAATATTCTTTGTGACCCGCCGCCAACTTTCTGATCCATCCGTATAGAAGAACTGACTGACTGACTGACTTGACGTTTGTATTGAAAATCCGAATCATTTTGTTGTTGATGCAGGCTGAGTTGAGTGACAGCGGAAGATTTCCAGATTGGTTGGTGTCATGTTGATGAATGTGTTTCTCGCCTTCCCGATTCTCGATTTGACATCCTCGTCCGTTCCCACTGCCTGTAGTTGAGACAATGCTCCCTCCCTAGATGAGTGAATGAAGTGACCTCTTTCAAATCCCTCCCGTTGATGGTGATTGGCACTGGATGTTGCTGCTACTGTTGTTGTTGTTATTGAGTGGTTGGTTATTTTCATAACCTCCGTCTTGTCTATGTTCACCTGGAGTCCTGTCTTCTCTGGCTGCTTCTTCGACCAGTTTGTCGGTCGGTTTTCGCTTGTAAGTCTTCGATTTTGTGTGACATCAAACACAAATCATCCACGCACGAAATCCAGGTCTTCTAGGTTCTTCACATCGGTGGTCCAGGATATCCCTGTCTTGTCGATTCCTAGCACTGTCTGACGCATAATCCAGTCCACCACAATTAGGAATATCAATGGTGATAATAAGCACCCTGTTCTGACTTGAGTTTCGAATGAAACACAGTAATTCACACTTGATGCTGTAATACATGAACCATTTTATATGCATGGTATTATTTATTTTATCGCTTCATATTGGACTATAATTATTATTATTACTACAATCACAAACAGTTTATTTGTATTTCACACTATCATTGCTATTATAAGTATTCACATTTTTTAGAATTCAATTGGTGGATGGTGACTAGCAGTGAAATCCACCAGGATGCGCGTTTTGTTCTGTTTTGAACTCATCATCTGGATGTACCTACATTCACCAGTGAGTGATAATGTTCCCACCGAGGCTCAAACCCAGTGCCCATAGTTTTTGAAACGCCAAAGCGTTACCCACTAGACCACCTGAGCCACGAGAGGAACCTCTTGTGCAACGGGTCATATTAATTATTCAATTGAATTTTAGATTTTCCCCCTTTCGATGGGAACATCATCACTCACTGACTGGGAAATGCAGGTGCATCCAGATGATGGGTCCCAAATAGGAAGAAATACGCGTTATCCTGGTGGATTCCACTGCTAGTCACCATCCACCAATTAAATTCTAATCACGTGCCCAGACATCGTCGAAGCACCTGTACAGGAAGCCGACATGTCAACCTGAGTAGACCGAGCACTTCGGTCCAATCAATTGACGGGAAAATCTAAAATTCAATTAAATAATTCACACTCAGTAACTTGATATGATTATGAGCAATAATTTGTGCTCGAAGCGTCATCAATTAATATAACTGTGTAATACTGTGAGACTTTAACAAAACAAATTTTACCCATAGTTAAAAATAATTCACATCTTTTGTTTAAATTTCCACATGAGATGTACACTTTATCAAAATTAATACATACACATACAATTATTGTACACCATGATAATAAATTCATTTGAAGAGAGTCTCCTCACTGAATTATTCCAGTGTTGGTTCGTAGGGATTTGATTGATTGGTTACAGGATTTTCATCATGAGCTGGCATTAGTTAGAGAACCATTGGAAAACCAACTGGGAGTACTGGACAGCTGTTTCGTCCTATCAGTGAGATGCTCACTAGCGACTTGCTCTATTCAGGTAGGTAGTTACCTGGGTGGGTTCTAGTGAGAAGTCGTGACCAGTAGGGTGCAGCAGGTAGCGTGTGAGGACAAATACTCGCCACCGAAGACATTGGCTAGGGGTCGCGCTATGTCGTGAATTGGCGGAAGTTAGAATTTATGGGCTGGCCATTGGATCGGGTCCCAGTGGCTTAATGGTATACGAGCTAGCTTACCTTGTAACCAGAAGGTCCTGGGTTCGAATCCCGGTGGGTGCGTACTGATGAAGAGTCCCAAACTAGGACGAAACAGGTTTTCCAATGGTTCTCTAACCAATGTCAGCTCATGATGAAAATCCTGTAACCAATCAAATCCCTACAAACCAACACTTGAATATTACTGAAAAACTTACATGCTAGCCTCACTTGTTCATGAGTACTACTAAAACGTTACATGCAAACAGGAACTGATTAACAGGGACGTGGAAAGAGTATGACAGAGTGTAGGAGACTGGAGATATGTGTGCATGAGTGTGTGTGTGTGAAAGTGATAAATCATTACAAATGTGTGCTGTGCATTTGTATATAAATGTGAAAAACGAAAACAATTACGTAACGACTACAAATTACCTAGACAACGGTAGACACATCACACTGTGTAAATGACACTAAGCTTAATGAGTGTTGGCCATAAATGACAAAACATTTAAGATAATGTAGGCAGAGAGATAGACAGGTGGATAGTTACACAGACATATAGAAAAAATTACCGTCGATATGGTGGATTTATATAAAAACTTTTATTGGTCGCTCGTCTAAATGGAAGAGAACAATAATATGAGAACAAAAATGAGACAGCAAACAAAAATTAAAAAAAAACAATCTCTATCTTATAGAAAATCAAAACAAATGATTCAGCGAAAATAGACTCTTTTCAAACTTGACTTATCAACCGTACCACAGAAAATACTTTACATGAGCTTGGAATTCAAAGGGCACTTAGCTTCCGATATCATGAAACGAAGGATATCACAGTCCCTGAAAAGAACATTGCCTGCTGCATCTCTGAGAATAGCCTTTACTAGTCGACCATTATTGTTCAATAACCTGAAGGACAAGATCCCGCTGTTGACCAACTCTATGTGTGTTTATCAATTCACCTGCTTGTGTGGAGCTAGGTATATCGGTCATTCGACACGAGTTTTGTCCAAGAGGGTGCAAGAACACTATCCTGAATGTTTACGAAAAGGTGGAAGTGGAGCAATAAGAAGAGTGATCATTGAACATCTGGTCGATAATGATCACCCTATCTCTATAGCCTCCGCCTTCAAAGTCATCTACAAGGCAAAGAGTAATTTACCCAAATCCCTACGTACCCGACTCATCTGTATTACAGAAGCCATCTTTGGCTATCGAAACAGAAAAGCCAGATCTGTGTACAGAAAATGTTCGTTCAACCCCTCCAACTTTCATGGTCTTAATCCCTCTATGCTAAAGTATGGTAATCCCCAATCATACTTTAGCTCTACCAACTCTCCATTTTTTCATTTTTGTCTATTCAATTTGTATACTCTTCCTTATTACGTCAATTGTTATTATTACTACTCTCACTTTTAACTGACCCCGGTATTATTTCACTTGTTCCACTTGTCATTCTAAATTCACTTCCTTTTTACAACATTAAATTCTATGCTATTAAATTTCACACAATATTACGTAACGTTTTTATTTTATTCGATTTGTCTACTAATCTTATAATTGCACACCTTTTTCAGGTTCTATCCATCCTATGAATTATTCTATGTGTGACATTAATTTGCTTTGCCACTTGACATTTAACTACGATTATAATCACAAACATTTTAGTTTTAATTGCACTTCATATTATTATTACTTCATGCATTCACACCTATGTTTCAATTCCCTCACCGGATATAACTTCTTAAAAAACCATATATATACGATTGTACAGCTTGATGATAAATTCGTTGAAAAGAGTCTCTTCGCTGAATCACCACTTGTTTTGATTTTCTATATGTTACAATGGGAATTTTTCATGATTTAAAAAATCTCTGTCTTCACTTATTATGAAATTAACAAGACACGCCAATGCATACAGTGTAAGTGAATGACATAATCCAGTCGACCGACCGATGCCTTCAAGTTCCTTCCCTTCCAGCCGCATTTATAATATTAGCTTTCTATATTTCAGACACCTTCCACACTATTTGAAAAACAAGTGGGTAGTCTCAAAGGGCTTTAAAGTATAGTGCAGATAGGCATTTCAAGAAGTTCTTCACATTAGTGAAAGGGAACAGAACAAAGATGAGACAGCAGTTAAGCATGAATAATCAAGAGAGAGAGGCTATTGGAGGCATATGGTTGCGCTTCTGGATGATTTCAAAGTGTCATATTTCACAAGAGGAGGAGCGGCAGCCATTCGGTGACTCAACACTGAAGATCAGATGTCCAGAGGAATGACAAACAACAAATTCTCGCAACGAACATGTGAAGGACCTACCGCCCAGCAAATGCATCGAAGGAAATGGGAATGGATTGGACACTGTTTGCTGAGAAGGCAATTAAAAAAACGTCACATGCCAGCTAGGCTCTTAAGTGAGTCCTGAATGGGAAGTGATCAGTTGGGAATTGGTCCAAGGGTGGTATGAGGGAGATCATGTGAAAAGAAAGTAAGAGGTGGTCAATGTTCGCATGGCCAGTTGAAAACAATAGTGGAAAAGTGAAAGCGACTGAGGTAGGCATCCCAGTCTCTATGTTCCAATTTCAGCATAAGGAACTACTAATAAAGAATTATTGGTGATGCATATATATATATTCGAAGATAACATAAATAACTCACGATTGAATATGATGACGTAGACTTTCCAAGTCGAATGTCGTATATGGTCTTATTGATTTATTGACAGGAAATCCTCGATTATCAGTTGAGAAATTAGTTAAATGCCTAAAAAAACAGAAAAACATTTAAAAAGGTGGAATACAAAACATGTTGTTAAAACAGAAACATCAAAATAGGTCAATTACAACAGGGAGGAGAAGTTAGTCAAAACTGAATCTGTGTTCAAATATTTCAGCATGATCAACGACCATTTTAGTGCGTCGGTGGCATAGCGGTTAGGACGCTCGCCGACCATGCACATGGTCCGGGGTTCGATCTCCGGCCACAGACGCACTCCTTTACCTCGCTGAGCCAGAAATAATGCTGGCGAAGAGGGAAGGTTGGGCATGAGGCTAGCAACCCCATCCTGTAAAAAAACACTACCACAGAAACTTCAAGCCACTAGCCTGAAGCCCTATGTTCCACTGGGGAACGTGAAGGAAAAAAAACAAAAAAATGACCAGTTATTACGAATTCATTTAGATGACAGCAATTGGCTTCAAATCAGATCACAAACTGGCATCAGTTAGAGAACCATCGACAGTCGGACTATGTTTCACTGGTGTCGCATCCTTGTTTTGGAATATTCAGCAATATGCACTGTTACCTCACTGTGCACCGCAAATAAAATCAGATGACGGTGGCACTATGCATACGGCAAATTGGCGGGATCCTTCCCTGTGACTGAAAGGTTAATGAGTTCGCCTCCTAATCTGAAAGGCGTCGGATTAATCCTCGGTGGCAGGGTCACGTGCACCGCTGAAGAGTCTTGAACTGGGACGAAACAGCCGCCAGGTATGTCTCATTCTCAGTCGTTCCTTGACAAAAGTCGATCTGAGATCTTACTTGAAATAGTCATCAATATTCATTTAGTGTCATTTTCTGGATTCTTACACTGTTGAAATTTACTTTATAACATGGAAGTGTTATTGTCAACGCAGATGCTTTAATCAGTAACGATAATCGTCTTTATGATAGCTTTATTCTAAACCATACTCTATACAGTATGGAATTCTCAACACGCACTTTCCTAATGCATTTAACGCTCTCTTAACGTCACATAGCATTGGGGAAATAATTACATAACTTTTTGAGATCTATAGTAATAATAATAATTGTGACAGTAATATGTGAATGTGTGCTTCGGTGGTATAGCGGTTAGGACGCTCGCCGACCATGCACATGGTCCGGGGTTCGATCTCCGGCCACAGACGCACTCCTTTACCTCGCTGAGCCAGAAATAATGCTGGCGAAGAGGGAAGGTTGGGCATGAGGCTAGCAACCCCATCCTGTAAAAAAACACTACCACAGAAACTTCAAGCCACTAGCCTGAAGCCCTATGTTCCACTGGGGAACGTGAAGGAAAGAGAAAAATATGTGTAAAAATTAATAAGAATAATTATAGAAATAATAAAAGGGGGGTTATTTATTTATTGTTTCTTAGAAAGTCAGTAGTTTCGAACCTAACGTTTCTTTAAATCATATAAGATGTGTGTCAAATAAGGTGTCATTGAATTTTTATATTTAGTCGTGTAAACATAAGGTCTTTTATACTTGCTTATAGTTCTACATGAAGACATTCGAGGGGATATTTCTGAAAATAAGAAGTGTGTTGTATCCAAGACGATGAACTGTCAGTTTCTTGTATGAGTTCAAGTGTCTGTCATCAATGATATTAGCGAGTTAGCTCAGAAACACATTACAATATTGACATATCAGACAAACTCATGCTATCGTATGACGTGACCTCCTTGTTTACAAACGTACTACTGATGGAAACGATTGATATCATTTGTAAACAAACGGATCTGCTACCATTACCGGAAACAGAGATGAAGCGACTACTGCTGCTCTGCACAAGAGATATACAATTCAAATTCAACATTCAACTCTACGGACAAATTGATGGGGTCGCGATGGGTTCACCTCTGAGACCTATTCTGGCTGATATCTTCATGGGCTACCTTGAACAGACACAACTGATTTCTGCTATCAACGGAACAGTGTCTTCCTTAAAACAATAAAGGTTGACAATAAGAATAAACTTACTCTTGACTAAGTGCCACTTCTAGCGGGCGATCACATGAGATACAATGGAAATGTTGCATAAGACTACGTCGTAAACCAGCTGCGTCGTCTGTTACTTGTCCAGGCGGAAGTAGACTGTCATTATTCAATGAATTGAAACGTTTATTCAACGATTTAAATCGTTTCTCCAGCCATTCTCTCAGCTGATCAATTTCATCACGATCCATTTTGTTTTCCATTGCTTCCTGAAGATCATTCAATAAGGACTTCAATTCATTCTCCTGAATTGACAAAAATAAGGAAAGAAAGAGAAGAATAGAGAGGAAATAAAGATGGATGAGTTGGGCGGTTCCAAGTAAAGCATTTTATTTAAAATCAATACATGAGATGAATTGGTTTACCTGAGCTGTTAATGCTTCTGACTACTTCATCATTTGAGATGACTGAAAGTTTTATTGGAACAGTCTGTTGGTCCCAAGAAATGGGGTTTACCCAGTGTCCAGTCACTAGTGTTGATAATGGTTGATGTGCCAGTCAAGTCTGTAATGTAGTCACTAATACACTACTCTTCCAATCGCGGCACACTTTCCGGATAAATGTATCCATCAATTGTACTCATCCATTCATATGCTACTGTGGAACCAGCTATACCAGCGGTTGATCTAGGAACTTCGTTTTTAGTGCTCACTTCACCGTTTTTAAAGCTTATGGAAAAACTAGTTCATCTTTAACTTGAAGACCCCAAACAACTTGCCTATAGACAGGGTAGGAGCACTTTAGACGCTGCAGCCGTCTTACACAACAACATCGTCTCATCATTAGATAAAGGTGTCAAATACGTCCGCTGCACGTTTCTCGACTTCACTTCTGCTTTCGACTCTGTACCTAGATGTCTCTTGCTAAATAAGCTATCTGTGACGAAAACTGACTCCTGGGTCACTAACAGGCTGCATTCTTAATTCTCTAAAAGAACGCAGTACACCGTATACAAAGGTAAATCCTCCTCTGCTGCGCTCACTGAAGCTGGTGTCCCCCAAGGTGCTGTACTCTCACCACTTCTCTTTCCTTTCTTTCTTTCTACATGACTTACCATCTTCAAATGACATCAATTTCGTCAAATATGCTGACGACCTGACAGTATCTTTGCCTGTCAAATGTCAAAAGGACTGCTCTAAACTAAATGGCTTTCTGTCAGAAATCAGCCAGTGGTCCAAGGAAAACGGTCTTACCCTAAACCCCTTCAAATGACAAACAGTCAATTTCACCTTTAGGCATAAATCCGACCTAAACAAACCGGTTGGCTCTCACGAGGTGTGCAACATTGATGGCACTGAAATAGAAACCAAGTCGGAAATTAAATACCTAGGCGTCATTCCATCTGCTGATCTCTCCTGGTCGTCTCATATCTTGGCGTTTTCTAAGAAAATATTCCGTCTTACCTTCTACATCAAGAAGTTAAGACATTCTGGTATAACCCTCCAACCCTTACTCCTACAATTCGTTAACTCTCGCATTCTGCCTATTATTCTCTATTGTTCCACCTTAGTTTCTCCCGGGCTACTGAAGAAAGACTATAACATATTACGCAGGATGTTAAAGGTTTTCAGCAGAGTAAGCAACGTGCCAATTAACCAGATTGTTAATATTCTCGTTGAGAGGCACGTGGACTCATGTGAAAAATGAGCCAAGTCCATTTTATCTAACTCACACCACCCTCTTCACTCACAACTCTTCCCTTGCATCTCATCAGGCAAAACCAGAAGCCTATATAGAAAACTATATGCTCGCACCAGCAAGTACCAAAACTCAACCATACCCTACTTAGCTCGTATTCTGGGCTATAAAGAACACTGTTCAACTTTGGCTTTGCTACCGATATGCCAATGTGTTGTTGTCATAATGAACTGTGGTTTCCTTAATCTATGTAGAATTCTATTTATTGATAATGTACTAACTGGATGCAATACTGTAGTGAAGAAAATGTTGACAATTCCATTCTGTATCACAAGTACTGTTTTGGAATAAAGCAAATTATTATTATTATCAGTGGGGCTAATTTAACCATTACACCGGAATCAATACTACTCAATCAAATTATTTTCCAATGAAATGTAAAAATTCCAAAGTATTCATCATACTCAGATGTTACATTTAGAGCATATATCATCAGCCAGTTAGAACTCTGTCGAAGTGTATACTTCGCGCTACCTCATACCATTTCTGGACCCTTTGGCAGACATCACCCATAAGACCATAAAGGAATTAGTCTAATGGCATTTGAATACGAGGTGAGCATAAAAACATAGTATTATTATTATTTATTATTTTACCCTTGGGTTTCCAGTGGAAAATAGAGCTTCAACTACACGTCTCCACTTGCTTCTGTCTTCTGCTGTACTTTTCACCTGCATCCATGTTAGTCCATACTGTTTCAGCTCCTCAGCGAGTGTCCAATCCATCTCCACTTCTTTCTCCTCTATATTTGCTGGGCAATTGCTTCTTATTTTGTTTGTTTCCAAAGTCTCTTGTTGGTGATTCTTTCCGGCCATCTGATCTTCAGTATAGAGCCAGCGAAGACAGTTGTTGCTGATAAAGGTCTGCAACAGGCTGTTGGAAATATTCTTTGTGACCCGCCGCCAAGTTTCTGATCCATCCGTATAGAAGAACTGACTGACTGACTTGACGTAGTTTGTATTGAAAATCCGAATCATTTTGTTGTTGATGCTGAGTTGAGTGAGGAAGATTGGTTTGAGGTTGATGAATGTGTTTCTGGCCTTCCCGATTTTCGATTTGACATCCTCGTCCGTTCCGTGTGCCTGTAGTTGAGACAATGCTCCCTAGATAAGTGACCTTTTTGAAGTAACCTCTTTCAAATGCCTCGCGTTGATGGTGATTGTCGGTGGATGTTGCTGCTGTCGTTGTTGTTGTTCTTGTTGGTTGGTTATTTTCATAACCTCCATCTTGTCTATGTTCACCTGGAGTCCTGTCTTCCCTGGCTGCTTCTTCGACCAGTTTGTCGGTCGGTTTTCGCTTGTAAGTCTTCGATTTTGTGTGACATCAAACATAAGTCATCCGCGAGATCCAGGTCTTCTAGGTTCTTGACGTCGGCGGTCCAGGATGTCCCTGTCTTCTCGTTTCCCACTGTCTGACGCATAATCCAGTCCACCACAATTAGGAATATCATTGTTGATTATAAGCACCCTTGTCTGACTCCTGTGTTTACTCCAAACGCCTCACTGAGTTTTCCGTTGTGGATCACTTGACATGAGCCGATAAAATCATGGTACTTCTGAGTGAAAATTATTTCACTGCTAATAAATGAGTGACTGTGTGACAGGCTGGTTTTCCCTAGTTTAGGATGTGTGCATGTGTGTTCGGAGACAGACACATTTTGCTAGGCCTGATGCCAAATCAAGAATTGAATGCACTTACAGTCCATTGGCCGATGGATTCCTCTCCATTTTGGATGTATCATAACCTGCTTGGTTTATAACCTGAAAATTCTTTATTTCACCCCTAGTGACATAGTAGGTGTTTTTACTGCTGACAGGTCTCCGAATTAGGTGAAACTGATACTCACAGCTGTCTGTTTTGCAAAGATTCACTGAGTAATTTATGCTTTTGATGAAATCTACCACAGAAAGAGTCCACCCTGAGAGGCTCTCTATCCAAATCTGATTTCATCACTAGATATTGGAAATTATATGAAAGAAATAATTTTGTAACAATGAATGCTTGTCATTGAGCCTAAGGCTAAATAATTTTGTGGAATATGCCATATTAGTATCATCATTATCATTTATCCTTTAAGTTCCCAGTGGGACATAGAGTCTAGAGTCTATCATTTTCAGCTTGCTTCAATTCTGCACTCCAGTTTTAATTTCCTCTCCAGGTAGCCTCCTCTATGTCACCATCGAAGTCTCTACTCGTCGCTTTGCATTAGTATTCCACTCAAACACTTGATGCTTGATACCACCCAACGGGCTTCTTAGCGTATTTCCCACCCCGTGACTTCTTTCATTATACCTATTGAGCAGTAGGTTGTTGAATGCTTCACTGACCATCAGAGTTCAGTGTTCCTTGTCCTTTCTGGTAGGCCATTTGCTCCTCAGTGTCACGAGCGAAGGTGAAAGGCCGCTGGAAAAGTGTTTTATTGACGCGTCTACCAATTCCTTAAACCAAATTGAAGTATAAACTGGTTTGACATCATTCTTGAAAATTTGGACATTATTGATTGTTCTGAGTGTTGTGGGACTCCAGTTATGGTAATGTGATACAGACAATGTGTTCCAACGGATTATTATTATTCTCACATATTCCCACAGTTCAATACCGCATTAGCAACAGAATGCTGTATGTATTTGAACATTCTATTTCATGTTGTCAAATTTAAACCGAAATCATAGGCTTAGTGATTGGTTAAAGAATATAAAACTGTTTATATATAATTAGTGGCTTTATCACTTGAAAATATGTCTTACCTTCTGCTGTTACACAATGAGTAATGAAAAACTGTCTGGCATTATCTATCCTGACTAACTTTAATATGCTCATCGGTATCTCTTACATATAGGTTTAACGATATTGGTCGAATAAGTGAAAGGAGGGATTTCGTTTAAATTTCTCCTGCTGATGGTGTCTGACGATTATTCGTTTATCCGTTAGGTACCTTTATCACTTACGTCTTACGCATATTCATCTGAATTCCTGTCTTTACTGCTACTTGAGCCTAGTCGCTTGTATCTACTAGAGTTTCTGTTACACCAGGATTATGCGTCAGACAGTGGGAAACGAGAAGACAGGAATATCCTGGACCACTAACGTGAAGAACCTAGAAGACCTGGACTTCGCGCATGGATGATTAATGTTTAATGTCACACAAAATCGAAGACTTACAAGCGAAAACCGACCGACAAACTGGTCGAAGAAGCAGCCAGTGAAGACAGGACTCCAGGTGAACATAGACAAGACGGAGGTTATGAAAATAACCAACCACTCAATAACAACAACAACAGTAGCAGCAACATCCAGTGCCAATCACCATCAACGGGAAGGATTTGAAAGAGGTTACTTCATTCACTTATCTAGGGAGGGAGCATTGTCTCAACTACACGAGGAACGGAACTACGAGGATGTCAAATCGAGAACCAGGAAGGCGAGAAACACATTCATCAACCTGAAACCAACCAATCTGGAAATCTTCCGCTGTCACTCAACTCAGTCTGCATCAACAACAAAATGATTCGGATTTTCAATACAAACGTCAATTCAGTCAGTCAGTTCTTCTATACGGATGGATCAGAAACTTGATGGCGGGTCACCAAGAATATTTCCAACAGCCTGTTGCACACCTTTATCAACAGCTGTCTTCGCTCTATACTACTGAATATCAGATGGCCGGAAAGAATCGCCGACAAGAAACTAAGAGAACAAACAAAACAAGAACCAATCGCTCAACAAATATGCAGGAGAAAGTGGAGATGGATGGATTGGACACTGGCTGAGGAGGCCACTGGGTGACATCGCGCGTCAGGCCAGTGCTCGAGTGGAACCCGAAAGGGAAGCGGCGAGTGGGACGTCGGTGCAAGAGTGACATGGAGGAGACCGTGTGAAGAGGAGTTGAAACAGTATGGACTAACATGGATGTAGGTCAGAAGTACAGCAGAAGACAGAGGCGAGTGGAGGCGTGTAGTTGAAGCCCTATGTTCCACTAGGAACCCAAAGGAACAATAATAATAATAGAAATGCGAATCTATTTCTAATACAAGAAGATAAATGCGAAAAAAATAAGGATTTATCACAAAACTCACTGCAGCCGTTAACTTTCCAAACAGATCTTCGATAAGTTCTTTCAAAGTTTGATTTGTACTTTGGAATTCTGATCTACTAAGGAAATTCTTCACATCGTCACAGTTGGCTTTCTGGAAAACAGCAAAAAAAGAAAAAAAGCAAACAAATTTGAGTAAAATATAATTGTATATAAATATGAACTTGTTGGATGGTTAGAGACATTCACTGAGAAGTCTTGGAATGAAATTTTGCGTCAACTGGCGCTTGTCAACAAACACGTCTATCAGCAACCCCTTTGGAAACGTGTGGCCTTATAAGCACGGTGAGCCAGTCTTTCGAAAAAATTGTGAAATTTACTGGTAGAATTTAGTCAAAACCTTGAACTGGGCAGGTTATGGGGGTTACTTCCCTGTGACCAGTTGGCGATATATATTGATGTGCGTGAATAAACTTGTTAGTCATTTCTTCACCTTAAAAATCAGTGTTGTCTAAGATGAGATAGAGACACAAACTTTTGATGGAGTTCATTTTTTGGAAGATATTAAAAGTCTATTATCGTGGATTTTTACCTTGAAATAATTTCTGAAATTCAGTTAGCCAGTTAGTTGCATAATTAGTTATGTTAGACACTTGTGAACAGCTTGCATAATTTTAAAGCAAAAACTTTTGGAAAACAAAGTATGAACCAGAGTTTAGTGAACAATGAACCAAAATGACTTCCATATTAGTTTGTTTATTAGATATATCACACAGTGAAACCGTATGTGAAGCCAGGTAAAATATTCTAGACTGATCAACTGGAGAATGTTAATGAAATGACTCAGAATCATTTGAAATGTTATCTATCATTCCAGCTATTAAAATATCAGCTAGTTTTTAATCGAATTGTTCTTTTTCTAGGCAATCTGGTGGTGGTTCAAGTCTCTGTGTTCAGAACATACACTGAGGAAAGTTTTGAATGACACCAGGCACCTAGCTAGCCTTTGAGTGGAACTCAAATGAGAAACAATGCTCTGGGAATCCTAAGGTGGCATGGAAATCGTTAGAGGAGAAAATTAAAGCTTATGGGCAGTTTTTTGGAGAGATACAAAAAGGATTGCAGTTAACTGGTCGAAAATTTAGATGGATCCCTGGAGCTATGTATATTTCACTTTGGACCCAAGAGATTAAGAATATAATAGAGAAGATCTGTAGCTCAGGTGGATGATTTGCAATTATTAGTGTTCTCTGAACTGGTTGGTTTAGTTGCGGAGCTTTCGTCGTCACCCTGCTGGACAACATCCCCCTTCAGAGCGATATTTAGCATAAAGTGAAATGATTTAAATTTCTTCATGAGTGATATAAATGCGCACGTCTCCCGGTAACCATCTTTACAACATATGTATTGACCATTTTCTATTGACTTGGATTTTAAACTTTCTCGTCACCTGATTTACTTTTCATTAGTTGGTACATTTCATCTGTATTAACGTGTTTGTTAATTGCATTTTCGTTTGAGTACCAACCAGGCTTCTAGGAATTCCCTGACTGCACTTTTGGTGTTTCCTCTGTCTAAGATCTCGACATTATCCCAATCAAATTGATGACTATAATTGTCTATATGCATTGATACTGAAGAATACATATCGTGTCTTTTCACGGCTGATTTGTGTTCTTGGATTCTAATTCATTTCACTTTATGCTAAATATTGCGCTGAAGATTTTATCCAGAAGGATGACGAAAGCTCCGCAACTAAACCAACCAGCTCAGAGAACACTATTAATTGCAAATATCTAATTTGTATTTTAGGCATTAGACATCAGTTGCTTAGGCAAACTTGAAGTGAATAACAATACTATTTTGTTTATTAATAACTTTAAGGGAATTCACGGTTGTTGTCACCTTATGACCAATTATTTATTCTAAATAAAATCTGTAGGATAACCAATTGAAAACCTAAAGCGGTATAATAAAACTGGTCTAGTCACCAAATTAAAGCATCAGTCACCATGAGACAAACAGTACGGACAGGTGAAAAACAACAGATTGAGATGGACGGTGGTTGATAAGAGAGATTATATAGTCTCAAACAACATTGATAAAACAGTTGAACGCGATGGAGAATATATATACACTTAGGATATTCGTAGGGTTTCTTAATAAATTAATTCAATGTAAATTTCGTCACGCAGTAACATCAGTTAGCGATCATTGTAAACCAGGGAGCACTAGACAGCTGTTTCATCCTAGTATTCGACAAGACCAGTAGTGCCTATCCTGAATTCCATCAGGAACTGAACTTGGAACCTTAACTCTACGAGACCAACTTCGTTAACCATTCAGTCAGTTAGGAGGGAGTCCAATAACCAGTAAATTCTATTTTCTGTCAGTCCATTATATAACGCCATCCTTAACCAGTACATCTGATCACTATTCATTTTACTAAACAAGGACGGAACAGCGGTTCAGTGATCTCTAGTCTTTAATGATCGCTAAGTTATGTTGGTTGGTGACGAAATCTATATTGAATCCCTCAAAATGCCAGACTACTGACTTCTCCTTTAGGCATAAACGAGATCTACAAACACTAGTAAGTACTCATGAAGCCTGTTGCATTGAGGGGACTAAAATTGAAACTAAGTCTGATGCAAAATACCTCGGTCTAGTTTTGTCTTCTGATCTTACTGGACATCTCATATCCTAATGATTTCTAAGAAAGTGTTCTGTCTTACCTACTACATTAAGAAACTTAGACAATCCGGAATCACCAAACCTCTACTTTCACAATTTGTCAACTCTTGTATCTTACCTATTCTACTTCACTACTCCCCGTCAGTCTTTCCTGGTCTACTGAAAAAGGACTACATCATCCTGAGAAGGATGGAGGAAGGTAGTTAGTAGGACTAGTTGTGTAAAACTCAGTCAGCTCATCACTAAATTAGTTGAAAGGCATCTGAATACATGCGAAAAATGGTCAGAAACCATACTCTCCGACCCTTAACACCCCCTTTATTCCCAAATTTCGCCTTGTATCTCATCAAGGCGAACCAGAAATCAGTATAAAATATTCTATGCTCGTACAACCAAGTACAGGAACTCAACGATACCATACTTAGACCGTGTTCTAATTGACAGAGACAATGTTAAGTGTGAAACCTATGACTTGCTTTGTTGTTAATAACATAATTTTAGGCTCTTTTATTTCTCTCTTATTTGTATTCTATAGTGAACTCCTTCTTAAACATACTTAGCTACCTAAATTATTAACATTGGCTTACTTTTTTACTTTACTATATTCCTTCTTTTGTGTATCTACTGGTTCCGATTATATTAGCACTATGAGTATTACAAAATTGTCCTGTCATTAAACATCACGTAAATATTAGTTTTGTGGTTGTTTTTTATTTTTTCCGGCAATATTAACTGACAATCATTGGTTGTGGAAGCCATTACCACCATCTTAAAATTTTGTATTATGCAGGATTACTCACACTACCACTACAAACACGCATTACACCTGACAATAAAAAACAAAACAACAACCCTGAAATGTTATTTTATGATTGTTTAGTGTTGTTTCAACCAAATTAACTGATCATCTTGGCGATAAACATTCTAAAATATCATTTCATAACTTCTTGTATGACTATAGCTTTACTGTCACCATGCATAATCACATCATATCTTCCACTACCCAATACTGAGATATTATTATATGCTGTTTATTTTCCTTTCTACTTCTTCGTATTTTTTCGCATTTTTAAAAATTATTTTTGTGTTTTTTTTGCTGTTGTTGTCTTTATATTTATTTATTTATTTATTTTTGAAATACTCCTTTTAAATGATTGATAAAATTAGATGCAAATATTGTAGATATGTGCTGAAAATTCCACACTGTACCACTAGTACTGTTTCTGGAATAAAGCAAATTATTATTATTACTATTATTATAAAATCAATCCGAATTCTGAGGAAACCTGGAATCTAAATATCAATCCTCAGCTAATAGATAGCTACTATCGAATGGATATTCTGAAGCTGCAGTGAGATGTCATGGCTAGTGGTGTCCAACACATACCAGGTTGAAATTGATGCTCGTCAATGGTATTCGTTGAATGTAGAGCTACATCACAAACTGACGGAAGTTAGGTCACATGGGATACTGAATTCAGGCCTGAGTTGTGTCATAATGGTTCGCAAGTTTCACCTCGTAATATGAAGGATGCAGCAGCTGTTCAGTGCTCCTTAGGTTTTGAGTGACTCTTCATGTGATCTCGGTTTGTGACGAAATCCACCTGGTAATCTGCACACATTTTCCAAGTGACTGACTGACAAACACTGATGGGCTCATAATCAATGGGAGATCAGGTTTCAGTATCATTGGCTAGTATGAAGAGTCGCCAAGAGTGAGCGAAAACAGCAAACTCAAGTTATTTCGGGCCTAAAGGCTAACTGATATCAGTGAGGTAATAATAGGTAAAAAAATTAAAGGCTAACTAAAAGAAAACTTTAGAATAGCACAATGATAATGAGCATAATGAACAATAATGAGTTACCTTCTCAAGCTGCAAGTCAACATAACTTGCGTCAGCTTTACGTGTTTCTAAGTCATCAGCGTATTGTTTTACATCCTGAATTTATCAAGAAAGCGTACGGAGATGAAAGTGAATTATTATTATTTGCTTAACATAAATAGATAAAGAAATTGAATAAAAATATAAAACAGCGCTAGAACATGGACGAATTTCTGTCGACTGATTTTCAATACCTCGCGAATCATCCCCTTCCAGGCATTAGTGAAGAGCGCAGAATACGCAGTGTTCAGCTAAGAGGCTTATTTCAGCGATTTCATTTTCGGCTTTAGCTTTACAACAGCATGTATATCCGATTTTTGATGTGGTTGTGTTCTCCGAGTTGGATAGTTAATTTGCGAAGCTTTCATCACCCTACTAGGTGACATCTTCAGCGCACCCTTTAATTTGAATTGAAGTAAGCTTTTAGATTTCTCCACCAGTTTATTAATCATCTCTACCGGTGACCTTAGACGTGATTGGTTGTTTTTGTGTGTTTTCACACCTTCTGAGCTACTTGTAGTGGAAATGATTGTTTCTTTGACTTGAACTTTGACCATTTGTGCGTGTGTGAGGTTTCTTTCTTATCGGTTGATAAATTTTGTCAATCTCGATGTGTCTATTGATCGACGATTCACTGGAATGCCAAGTTTCTAAAAATTCTCTACGGATCAGAAACTTGGCGGGTCACAAAGAATATTTCCGACAGCCTGTTGCAGACCTTTATCAACAACTGTCTTCGCTGGCTACATACTGAAGATCAGATGGCCACCGGAAAGAACAAGAACCAACAAGAAACTATGGGAAGAAACAAAACAAGAACCAATCGCTCAACAAATATGCATGAGAAAGTGGAGATGGATTGGACACTCATCGAGGAGGCTGCAGGGTGACATCGCACGTCATGCCATAGCTCGAATGGAACCCGAAAGGGAAGTGGCGAGTGGGACGTCAGTGCAAGGGTGACATGGAGTGGATCGTGTGAAGAGGAGTTGAAACAGTATGGATTAACATGGCTGCAGGTGAAAAGTACATCAGAAGACAGAAGCAAGTGGAGGCGTGTAGTTGAAGCCCTATGTTCCATTAGGAACCCAAGGGAACAATAATAATAATAAAATGCGTGTGTATAGCCATTGAGCCAGATGTCAGTATTTCATCCAGGTCTATGATAAATACTGAATACACTGGATATTCAGACGATAACGTTAGGAATATATGACAACTGCGAATGGCGAATAGTATTCAGCTTTCAAAATCAGAGTGAGGAACTTTTTTAAAAATAGTAATTGTTGAGTTCTGTAAAACAATAGGTTCAGAGGATCCTTCTGTGTAAGTTAGGCTACCACATATACTTTCATTGCTTTGCTATCGGTATGAAACTCTACTGTACTCAGCATACGAAACAAGATTCAGATTTGAATAGCTTATCGGCTGACTGACATGTTTTACGGCTAACTTGATGCCAGTCAACCATCTTCTTATGTTATTGGCTTCAATAAACACATATAGAGTGACATGCAGCGATTTGAACCAATAAAAAAAATCAAAATATTTAGAGCGAACAATTGTGGTTTCAATAAATTCTTCCTTCTTCAGGCTCTACAATTATAAATCCATTAATTTGATTTAGACATACAATAGCCAACCAGCCAGTAAAGGCAAATTAGAATCATATCAGAAAGTGTATTGTGGAACAAGTATAAGTAAGATGGATGGGATGGAACAATAGTCAGATAGTTTTCTTTGAATATGCATGGTCAATGAGAACATGGGACAAGATGAGATGAAGTAATTTAATTTAATTTAATGATGTGTGTGTAAATATATAAATATAGTCAACAGAAATACAGGTTTCGAGAGTGTCTGTAATCAGGGTGTGTGAGACAATATGAAAATAAACCAAAGAATGGGGCGGACTAGACATAAGTTCAAGGTTGAATATAACGACAGTTAGAATGATTGTCAAATAATAACGATGACATGGTGTAAAATTACAACCACTATTGGTGAATGATTGTCAAATAATAATAATAATGAATATAATGAAGTGGAATGAACAGGATTTTGTAAATACGATAGCAAGTTAGAAAAGCACTACTTAAACCTAAGGTAATAAAATCATAAGAAAGGTCATGAAATCATAAAAGTCAAAAATGAACGATTGTCAATGAAACAGAAGAAATAGAAGAAGAAGAAGAAAAGAAAAGAAAATTGTGAAAGGAATTTATAGTGTTATAGTGTTACACCATATCATCGTTATTATTTTACAATCATTCTTACTGTTGTTATTTTCAACCTTGAACTTATGTCTAGACCGCCCCATTCGTTGGTTTATTTTCATTTTGTCTCACACACCCTGATTACACTCACTCTCGAAGCGTGTATTTTCTTTTGACTATATTAATATATATACACACACATCATTAAATTAAATTACTTCATCTCATCTTGTCACATGTTCTCATTGACCATGCATATTAAAAGGAAACTATCTGACTATTGTTCCATCCCATCTTACTTATACTTGTTCCACAATACACTTTCTGATATGATTCTAATTTGCCTTTAATGGCCGGCTATTGTATGCTTAAATTAATTAATGGATTTATAATTGTAGAGCCTGAAGAAGGAAGAATTTATTGAAACCACAATTGTTCGCTCTAAATATTTTGTTCTGAATAAATTATGGGAATATTCAATTTACAAAAAAAAATCAGATAGTGGTCGCAAGACACATTTAAACAACAAAACTAACCAAAAAGCAATCAATATTATTATTACCTCAACAGTTTCATAAACCTTTTTAAACTGGGATTGAACATTCGACAAGGTATTATTCAAATGATTTATTTGTTCTTGTAGCACTCCCATTGTATCTTGTAATTTCTTTAATAATTTCTTATTCTGCAATTTTAGGATGAAAAATATTTTTTTATGGAAAAAAAATATATGCAAAAAGGATAAATCACGTGAGTGCTATCATTGATGTGAATGAACACTTCAAGAAAAAACAAGAATAAAGATATTTATATGGTTGGTGGAAGATGTTCATGATTACTGAAAACAATCCCATAATGAAAAGAAACCTGGACTGGAGAATATCTTCACTATAACAGCTTTTGTCCCATAAGCTATAAACGTGGATTAGTGAGGACTTTGTATGACAGAACCAGGAAGCTATGTTCACCAAACAAGCTGGAAGAAGAAGAATTAGATTTCGTCGAGAAATCCCTGAGGGAAAATGGATACCCTAAGGGATTTATACAGAAGTATAGCAGAGAAAAAGATAAGAAAGAAAAACACCCAACTGTAGAAAAGGCGGAATTGCTTATTTGTCTCCCATTCAAAGAAGATGCAGTGTCACAAAAGATTGACAGAAGACCGAAAGGTGCAATAAATAGAAGCTCCCCATCTGCAGCAAAACTCATAACAGTATACAACACCACTCCTTCTATAAGCCACTCAAAACTGGATAAATACCGTGCTGATGTCATCTCCAACTGTGTTTATGAATTAACGTGCACTTGCGGGAGCAAGTACATTGGAAGGACAGAAAGAAGGGCTTCTATCCGGTTTTCTGGACATATTCCAAGAAACCTGTCCCTGAAAGGAAGCAAATATTCCCAGAGTGCAATTAACAGACATAGTGTTGATACCGGATATCTCGTAGAGATTTCTAAGTCCTTCAAAATATTAAATAGACAAAGGACAGCAAATTTACTACGATTTGCCGAAGCGATCGCAATCAAACGATTTAAACCAGACTTATACATACAGAAAGAGAGTGTGATCAACCTCTCACTGCCTTGGTAACTGAATTTTGATTTTGATTACATTAATTAGTCATCTAATTCAGTGATCTCAACTCACTGAACAAATCTTAATCTCATAAACTGTAACCGCCTTTGTTTTTGGAGTTGCCATGTGAACCTACAAGCTAACACTGTTTCTGTTAATCAGTTTTTCTGTTTTCTGTTTTACCCTTACCTCCTCTTTTCAACTTTGAAAGTGCATAAATTGATGATGATAACTTAAACTAAAAATTGTAATGCTTTCATTTTGGATGCGTCAATTTATCTCTTCTCTACTACCACTCAAACATTAAAGTACGTTATTATCATTTATATAACCATTGTCATTTCAGGTAGTCTGCGGCAGCTGATGAGAACCTGTGAAATCGAATAATGATATCACATTTTATACTGCGAATTTCGTCTTCCTTTCTTTATCGAAATCCCATAATAAAGTATGCAAACAAATCGTGAACTAAATCATGAGCTCAGTAGTAACGTCTATGACGGTGAGTTTGAATCTCATAAGGAGGGGGGAGACACCAGCCCTTCAAGATGCAGTGACACGTCTTGCCGAAGAGTACCAGTAGATACCAGTAGGCCTAGATCCACAACTTCCTGTCCAATGTCAAACATCGTATCGGGAGCATATATATATGACTAATTAACGGGAACACACCCTACTGATATTCACTGAAGCTATGGGTAGGTTGCAGTGAAGAATGAATATGTATGATAAAGGAAATTATGAAAGTGCATCAAAACGATAGGTAGGAAAGAATAAAATTTATGTCATGCGTTATTCTAGTTTACGCGGAATATATATAACTTCGTGTGCGACAGTGGTACAGCGGGTAGGACGCTCGTCGACCATACACATGGTTCGGGGTTCGATCCCCGGCCACGGACGCACTCCTTTACCTCGCTAAGCCAGAATCAATGCTGGTGAAGAGGAAAGGTTGGGCATCAGGCTAGCAACCCCATCCTGTAAAATAAACACTGCTACAGAAACTTCAAGCCACTAGCTTGAAGCCCTATGTTCCACTGGGGAAGGTGAAGGAAAAAAGAATATAACTTCATGTATGATTCTATAACTTTACGCTGTAATCATTCCTTCTTTTTATACATGAAGAAAGACAATAGTAAGTAAAGGCATTTATCACGATGGCTACATCAGGGTTTCCTTAGAAAGAATCATAACAATGAAAAGCTTGAAGGTGTAGGAACATGGTCAACGGACTTGAATTAAACTTATCAAACTGTTCCATTACTCTGACTTATCGGTGGTGTGATTGCCGCATGCTGATGTTGTATTTGTTTATTGGGCTGTAGTTGTGTCAAACTGAAGGATCACATACTATAAAAAAATCAATTATCCCATGTCTGTTGGCTCTTAACACCTCTTCAACACCTCTACAGTTACACCGTCTATTTCAGAGAATTTATAAATCAGTAAATTCCTGATTATTCTGAAACACGACACTTCTTTTTGAATTGATACATGACAATTGTATATTGTATATCACATTTATGGTTAAATTCTCGTTAAACTAATGCTAGGCCCACTACCTGTGGAATAATGATCGATGCCGTGTGAATCCGAAGGAAGTGTTCATTCCATCCTATCTATCTAAGTGTTTCAATGTTACTGTTATAGTAGGAATTCTGTAGTTATAAGATTTGATAGTGTGGAAAATTCCCATATTACGAATCAAAAAAGCCAATCTGAACAAAGAATATTCTTTTCAATAATTTCTCTACTTCAGGTTCTTACAATTATAAAATATAATATTTGTTGTCGTTACAACAATGGCCAGTTATGCGGCGGATACAGTTATAACGTAGAATAACAGATTAATGGTTATGGGGTGTCAAAATAAATAGTCGTATTTGTGTGACAAACGTGCTAGTTGGCTGAATTTGATTACAAAATATTGTAAAATGGGAGACAACGATGGTGGTGACTAATCATAATAGATTTGTAGAGTGTGGGGTAGGAAAATTGACAAGTCAGTTCAAGGTTATAAAAGGCGTCAGGTGAGTGAGTGGCTAGTACAAAGTGGTCTGTGTTAAACAGGAGATAGTAAGACTGCAATGACAGGTTCATAATGAAACAGCGAATATGTGAAATGAAACAGGTGGAGGCATATATTGAGAAAAGAGATGATATCACTAATAATAAGTCCGGATAGTATAAATGAAAAATTCGATAGTACTGAGAGAGTGTGTGCATGATAGGCATAAATTATGACGAATAATAATAATTGTAATGATAATATTTGTAATAATAAGCAAAGGGAAAAAAGCCAAGAGGGTTAAGGGGAAGGAGCACTCTTGGTGAGAAGAAGAATCATCAATCCAAGTTAGGCCACAGTACGAACAGCGTCTGGACGTGTTCTTTTTGGATACAGCGTTCCGGTTTAGTCGATCTTATTGCAACAGCTTCAGCTATGTGTAGAAGACGTAAGCGAACTGTACGTGATAACGACTTCGGAATTCGGTATATAACCCTGAAAGCTGTGTTGACATCGATATGATGTCCAGTATTGACCAAGTGTGACAGGATCGAGCTTTTTATGCACTTAATTTCCCCCCTGCTGAACCAAGCTGGTAAATGTTCTCGAACCCGTAGACGAACCTGCCTAACCGTGCGCCCTATATACCTTGAACCACAGGAACAGTTGAAATGGTATATGCATGAAGAAGAGCTAAGCTTAGGTAAGACATCTTTGAGTTGCTGGGTGAACATTGGACGGCTACTGAAGGATAGACACAGACGTGCAGAGTAGAAAGTTTTCTTGATCGCCCTCGTTAAAAGTTGCGATACAATCTCCGCAGGAGTATCTCCCTTGAATGTGACTTGTCAATTTTCCTACCCCACACCCTACAAATCTATTATGATTAATCACCAACATTGTCTCCCGTTTTACAATATTTTGTAATCGAATTCAGCCAAATGTCACGTTTGTCACACAAATACGACTATTTATTTTGACACCCCATAACTACTAATCTGTTATTCTACGTTAAAAAAATGTATCTGCCGCATAACTGGCTGTCACTATTGTAACGACAACAAGTATTATATTTTATAATTGTAAGAACCTGAATAGGGGAAATTATTGAAAAGAATATTCTTCGTTCAGATTGACTTTTAATTCTGTAGTTTGGACAAATGAAAAATTCTCGGTAAGACCTGTAAGCTATCCAAAATAATATAATATCGGTCAGACACACTTGTTTCACTCACATCAGAAGGATACGGCATATGCGGTGATGTCCCACAATCTACATATACCTAAACAACAGAATGAAAAGAAATTAAACAAAATTAAACGCCTTTTATGTGTGTTTAAATTTATACTACTTAAAAGCAAATATCAGTAGCTAAATGTGTTTGCCGCAAAAAAACAGTAGCTGAAAAAAGAAATCACTGCAACGAAACACACAAAAAGCCAGTTAAAACTAGATGTAAATAAAGACAAACATATCGCTAATCATCACTTAGAGAAGAGGAACAAGAATAAATAAATGAAAGCACAAATTACTCAGTCATTAGTGATGCTTCTTCACCAAAAAGTACCTGTAAATGATTATTGAAAAATAAATAATTAATCAAGTTAATTTCAACTCGTTAATTTTTGCAAAACCTCTTATTGATCAATACACACCAAAAGAGAAAAACTAATGTGTGAATTAAAATTTAAAAACGTGGAGGACTCTTGGTGAATATAATAGAAATCTGCCATTTTTGAGCACACTTTAATGATTAAACGCTTTGCAGTAACACAGGTGGTCCAGATTTTGATTTCCGGCCGACGAAAACATCTGAAACTCGCCCCGTTTACCAGTCGACAGTAAGATTAGGAAAAGGTGAAATTTGGGAGCATGTGGTGACTCAACTCATCCTGTAAGAGGGTAACACTATTGCCACTGATGTTTCAAAATCTTGGGGATGGAATGTTCTACTCGGAAAACAGAGAAGGGGAAAAATTATATTTATAAAACACAAAATAATCGAGCAAAGAATATTCTTTTCGATAAATTCCTTTTCCGACTCTACAGTTATGTATATATATGTTTATACACATAGAATATTTTAAATTAGTAGTTAATAACAATATTAGTGCCTTAGAAATGCGGTAAAAAGAGCATTCCCTGCTGCTGAATTACGCTGAATCTTTAAAGCCACTCCTCTTCTGCGTTCGGGAATAAAAGACAAACTGCCTGCCTAATTTCGCCTCCTCCATGTGTATCTACCAATTTAACTGCTCCTGTGGAGTGAGCCAGTTACATAGGCCGTACAATTAGGCGTGTTTCGCCTCAAATTTTTTTTAACATCACCCTGCGTGATTAAGCAAAAGACAAACAAAATCTATTCGCAGCTCTATTCTGTCTCATCTTGTGGAGACAGAACACATGATTGACGTTAATCATGCTTTCAGGGTCATTTACCGCATACCTACGAATCTCAATTTCGCTTTAAGAGTTCGACTTCTAAATATTGCTGAGGCTGTGGGGATCCACATTAACAAGCCTTATTTATGCATCCAAAAGAAGTTAGTGTGAACATTATCACTACCTTGGCCATCCAGGTGTGAATGATCATGAATTTTTGTGGAATTTCCCTACTTTTAGTTGATATTCTATTCGCTATTATATCTTTATTATTATTATAATTTAAGCATCTTTAATGAACTGTAATTGCATTGCGTTCTTACTTTACAAATCGATATTATTTAAAAAAACGCTAATATTGTTATTAACTACTAATCTAGAATATTCTATGTATATAAACATGCATATATATAATTGAAGAGCCTGGAAGAGGAATTTATCGAAAAGAATATTCTTTGCTCAGTTATTTTGTGTTTTATAGATTTCTGAATGAAAATTATATTTTCTGAAAGCACATTTTCAACTCATTATGGTTTTAAATAAAGATATGTTCATTCATTAGCCACTGGCTTGACCTTATCTTGGGACTTATCAATTTATTTGCAGGCAAACACATGGCTGATTGCATCAAACGCTCCATTTCATTGTACAAATCCTCTTCTACACCCTTATTTGGCTCCTGTTTTCACTTAGACATAATGCTTATTATTCATCACACTGTGTTTTGTCGGCCGCAATCACAACCGCCACCCCCCTAGAGCCTGTTTGATCCTATAAGTGATAAATCTTCACAAAAATTCTAAAATAAAAGAAGCATATAGGTTTCCAGGCCGTAGGTGTTACGAACTTCCTGGAATAATTTGAGCACCGAGTCAGATTGATTCATTATATTATGAAATATGAACTTGAAAACAATCAGGAAGTATTAACTAAATCTTTATTATCAATAGATGAAGTTATAAAATGCTTAAAACTTTGTTTGGAATCTACATATTTGACCTTTAGAGACAAACTATGCTGTCAAACAAATGGAGTTGCAATGTGTTCACCAGCATCTCCAATTGTTGCAAACCTATATATGAAAGCCCTAGAAAAGAAGGCATTGGCAAGTTTTAGTTGTCATCCTAGAATTTGGTACAGGTATGTAGATGACACATTTATCATCATAAAGAAAGCTGAAAAAGAAAACTTTCTAACAGAAATTAACTTTATCTCAGAATATATTGAGTTTACTAATGAAATAGAATCGGTTAAGGGAACTCTAAACTTTCTTGATTGTCTTGTTAAGAGACAAACTGACGAAAAACTAAAGTTTACCGTATACAGAAAACCGATACATTCCAACAAGTATTTGAATTTTCAATCAGATCATCCAATAGGAATGAAAGTTTCGGTAGCTTTAATTCTCGTTAACAGAGCTAGAAACATTATAACAGATAATTACGATATGGAGAACGAGATATCCAACATAAAACAGATTTTGATTGGAAATGGTTATCCTGAAAAGCTACTAGATAATATTATCAATAGAAAGGAACATAAGGGAAAACAAAAAATTGAAAAATCCTGGCTATCCACGACAGCCATTCCATATCGAAAGGACACTGCTGAACAACTTCAAAAACTAATTGCCTCATATAATATTAAAGTCTATGTCAAACCTCCTAATTTTCTGGAGAAAGCGTTAGTGTAGGTCAAAGATATAGTTCCCAGAATGTCACAAAGTAATTGTGTCTACAAGATAAAGTGTTCCGAATGTGATGCATGCTATATAGGGGCAGGTGAAGGTCAGAGTGAATGAACATAGACTATGCACGAAACGTCCACCTAGAAATGAAGTAGAACTAAAAAGTCTAGAAAAAAGATCGGCTATAGCAATGCATGCGATAGACAGCGGACATAAGATTCATTTCGGCAATGTCGAAATTCTTGGAAGAGGATTTCGTTCACATAAAGAAAGATTGCCTTGTGAAGCCTTGCGCATCTTAACCACATCGAATGCAGTGAATAGGAAAGAAGGGATAGACTTATCACCTCTGTATGGCAAACTCTTATGAAGCAAGACAGATGAAAAAACAATAAACACTCTATGAGCCTCCATGACCTTATAAAACATGTAGTATCATGTTTATCACATGTGAATTCACGTAATTTCCACACGACAAATAACATACATACACACACACTCAAACAAAGCTAATCTGTACAAATCAAGTATAGAAGAGTGAACACAACAACAACTTGACATTAGTCATTACAAATATATGTGATGACTGCTTACATAATTTCTATTGGTAAAAATGTCCATGGACAAATGACCTTCAAATAAACTGACTTCAATTTATGTAAAACGTTTGACTATATATTTTGATGATTAATAAAAATCCGAATAAATCTGCTGAAGAAGCTGTGGCTTACACAGCGAAACGTTCAGAAAACAGATCTTGTTTTGATTTTCTTAACAGGCTGGGATTAATTTAAATAATTTATAATAAAAGAAGCATAGTTATGCAATAGGAAATAGGTGAAAGGTATGTGTGTGCACAGTCTACATACAGTTTTGCGTATATGTTTCTCTACCTTTTAATGTGCATCTGTGTGTTTAAGTGAATGCGGAAGGCACCGTTGACGAGCAGCAGCAGCAGCGAAAATTAGCTAAAGGTGCATGAGTCAGCGTGGGTTTTAAACAATATTTAAAAACAGCCAAAAAAAAGGGGAAACGCATACAGCTGACAGCATTAGGAGACAAAGATCGAGTGAGCACACATACACACACTCACACATACTCAAACAAATACACACAACTACTGGAACAAACGCCAATTAATTAATTCATTAATTACCTTCTCTCTTTCTTTGGCTAGTTCTGATACAATAGCCTCTAAGCTATAAATCTTTTCATACAATTCTGGTGGTACACCCAAACCGTCTAATTCATTACGGTCAGCTTTTTGTTTCATCAGTGTCTATAGTAAGGAATAAATAAATTGTATGTATATAGGCGGATAGAGAGAGAGTAATTTCTAAAAGAAATATAGACATCCATCCACACTCATGATGCTTCTAGCTGTCCTTATTGTGTGACTGACAATCACTGTACATATGGTGGGAGTTACGTTTATCTTTTAGTACCTATGTAGGTTTTCTATAGTTTGGTTTGTAAGGATTAGTTATGTTTTACGTGTTGATCACGGACTGATATCAGTTAGAGAACCATTGAAAACCAGGGAGTACTGGACAGCTGCTGTTTCATCCTAGTTTGGGAATCATCGGCAGTACGCACCTGGTTTTCAATGGTTCTTTAACTGATATCAGTCCGTGATCAACTCGTAAAACCTATGTAGGTTGCTGGTGGAGAGACATAGGGAGACTGGGGTGGAAAAGGTGGAAAATAGTGCAGACAACAAAACCCAGAATGATATTTCTTATTGAATTTATTTTCTGATCAACACCTTACCCTAAACCCCTCCAAATGCCAAACAGTCAGTTTCACCTTTAGGCATAAATCCGACCTAAACAAACTGGTGATTAGCACTCACGAGGTGTGCAACACAGACAGCACTGAAATATAGACACCAAATCGGAAATTAAATACCTAGGCGTCATTCTATCTGCTGGTCGTCTCATATCTTAGCGATTTCTAAGAAAATATTCCGTCTTACCTTCTACATCAAGAAGTTAAAACATTCTGGTATAACTCCCCCCCAACCCTTACTCCTACAATTCGTTAACTCTCGCATTCTGCCTATTATTCTCTCCCTATTGTTCCCTCTTAGTTTTTCCCGGACTACTGAAGAAAGACTATATCTTATTACGCACGTTGCTGGCAGGGTAAGCAACGTGCCATTTAACCAGCTTGTTAATATTCTGGTCGACAGGCACATGGACTCATGTGAAAAATGGGCCAAATCCATTTTATCTAACTCACACCACCCTCTCCACTCAAAACTCTCCCCTTGTATCTCATCAGGTAAAACCAGAAGCCTATATACAAAACTATATACTCACACCAGCAATCAAGTACAAAAACTCAACCATACCCTACTTAGCTCGTGTTCTGTGCGATAAATAAAGCATTAGGCGTGACACCTATAACTTATTAAATAGTCAGTAGAACAACTGGACCTCGTCTTTCCAACTCATATCATTTATAGGTACAACATTTTCTTTCTTTCTTTTCCTATTCTCTCTCTCTCTTTTTATCTTTGTTCCGTTATGTGCTGCTTTGTTTCTTTCTCTTGATTACGCCAGTAAATATGACAGCACCTACTTTTCTAACACCTTCAAACACTCTGTTCAACTTTGGCTTTGCTACTGACATGCCAATATGTTGTTGTCATAATGAAATGAGAGTTCCTTAGTCTATGTAGAATTTTATTTATTGATAATGTACTAACTGGATGCAATACTGTAGTGAAAATGCTGAGAATTCCATTCTGTATCACAAGTACTGTTTTGGAATAAAGCAAATTATTATTATTATTAATTTCCTTTCTCCGTCTGTCAAATCTTTTCAAATAGTTAATAAACATCTGAAAGACAGAATTATATACGGAGAGATTTCTATCTCTATCTAGACTGTCGATGAATTTGCTTGCAAGTGGTGGTTTTATTTATTAGGCTCGCTGACGTCTGCAAGTAAAGTTAACCAGTCAACTAGGTACAGGAATATACACACAGAGCGACTAGAGAGACAAAAGTGACCAGATTAAGGCATAGCATAAATCTAGAGAGTCAGTGGCTGTTTGGTTTGAGTTAGTCTCGTAAAGAGGCGTAGACAGCCTGGCTAGGTTCCTCAACACTCTAAAAAGCGGTTTCTAAAGACTGCTAGTCAGATCACCAAAATCCACAGCAGTACCTAGGTCCTGATGGAGTATCAAGCATTTTACTTCAAAATTATATATTACTATTGTTCCCTTGGGTTCCTAGTGGAACATAGGGCTTCCAATACACGTCGCCACTTGTTTCTGTTTTCTGCTGTACTTTTCACTTGCATCCATGATAATCCATACTGTTTCAACTCCTCTTCACACAATCTCCTCCATGTCACCCTTGCACCGACGTCCCACTCACCGCTTCCCTTTCGGGTTCCACTCCAGCACTGGCCTGACGCGCGATGTCACCCAACCGCCTCCTCAGCCAGTGTTCAATCCATCTCCACCTACTCCTGCATATTTATTGAGCGATTGCTTCTTGTCTCGTTTCTTCACATAATTTCTTGTTGGTTCTTGTTCTTTCCGGCCATCTGATTGATCTTCAGTATAGAGCCAGCGAAGACAGTTGATGTTGATAAATGTCTGCAACAGGCTGTTGGAAATATTCTTTGTGACCCGCCGCCAACAAGTTTCTGACCCATCCGTATACAAGAACTGACTGACTGACTGACTTGACGTTTGTTTGTATTGAAAATCCGAATGATTTTGTTGTTGATGCAGGCTGAGTTGAGTGACAGCGGAAGATTTCCAGATTGGTGTCAGGTTGATGAATGTGTTTCTCGCCTTTCCGATTCTCGATTTGACATCGTCGTCCGTTCCTCGTGTAGTTGAGACAATGCTCCCTCCCTAGATAAGTGAATGAAGTAACCTCTTTCATCAAATCCCTCCCGTTGATGGTGATTGGCGCTGGATGTTGCTGCTGCTGTCGTTGTTGTTGTTGTTGTTGGTTGTTTATTTTCATAACCTCCGTCTTGTCTATGTTCACCTGGAGTCCTGTCTTCTCTGGCTGCTTCTTCCACCAGTTTGTTGGTCGGTTTTCGCTTGTAAGTCTTCGATTTTGTGTGACATCAAACACAAATCATCCACGCGCGAAATCCAGGTGTTCTAGGTTCTTCACGTCGGTGGTCCAGGATATGCCTGTCTTCTCGTTTCCGAGCACTGTCTGACGAATAATCCAGTCCACCAACTCGCCTAGATTACTAGCTCACTAGTTTTCTAGCCGGTCCCTAGCCCGGATAAAGAGAGAGGGTTGGAGCGTGGTGCTAGCAACTCCACCCTCAAAACTTAAACAAATTGCTACAGGAACTTCAACGGATCAAGTTTATATTTAAGCCAGTCACCTACATGTATCCGTCCGTTTCTGAAAACTACGATTAAACTCCTCTTTTTTACCCTGAAACCCTCTGTAGAATCTTTCAGTGACCCAGAGCAGTGTGCTTATAAATCCAGTTGAAGCACTTTACATTCTGTCATTGTGATGCTCATTGATACTGTTCTGGGTCTAGGTGTATATTTTGCTCAATCCTCTTTTTTAGACAATAGTGCTGCTTTTTTATTCTGTTTTAAACGGCACTTTCACTAAGCAAGCTAACTTCAGCAGGGAGGGACTGAGCCCTAAGTCCAATAGTGGTTGTCCTCCTTTAATTCAGGTAAGAAACACCATACCGTTTTAAAGGCGGAGCGCTCCACTTCTTTGCTTACGGAAGTTGGCATGCCTCAACGTGCTATATATTTTCCCCACCGCATCTTTATTTCTTTCTGCAAGACCTATTGAACTATTCTAAAGCTTATTTCATTAAACAGTGCTGATGGTCTAACGATTCTTTTCCCGGTCGTTTATGCCTAGTTCTGCATATTTTCTTATCTGAGGTTAACCATTGGTCCTACTCAGATGGACTTGAATGGATCCATTCAGTCTCATGTAAGTACACACATAGATAAACACACTGGAAGTGAAGGAAGAATTATGCCTCTACAATCCATGCCAAGTAATCCACAATGGGAAACTTACGGAATCCTTCGAATTGAGGACAGGAGTAAGACAAGTTGGCTGGCTGCCTACTATCGCCAGTGATTTTCCTGATTGAAGTAGACTGGATAATGCGACAGAGAGTGGCGGGCAATGAGGAAACAGGCATAAAATGGACTCACAAAAAAAGAGACTTGGAGGATCTGGACTTCGCCGATGATATATGTCTGATTTCCCACAAACTGGAAGATATACAAGCGATAAACAACAAG
This sequence comes from Trichobilharzia szidati, assembly GCA_944472155.2. NCBI lineage: Eukaryota > Metazoa > Platyhelminthes > Trematoda > Strigeidida > Schistosomatidae > Trichobilharzia > Trichobilharzia szidati. The sequence continues at coordinate 3,377,329 of OX235275.1, read as the reverse complement.
TTGGCAGAAGATGCATCCAGAGAAGATAGGAAGGACTTCAGGTGAACATAGAGAAAACAGAGGTGATGAAGATTCCTGGCCAACACCACCAACAGCAACAACAACAACAGGCAACGATCAGCCAGCATAAATGGGAGGAACCTGAAAGAAACAACCTCTTATACTTACCTGACAAGCATCGTTTCAACTACATGCAAACGGAACTGACGAGAATATTAAAGTTACGAGGATCGTAAAAGCAAGACAAGCTTTCACTACTCTCAAGTCTGTGTGCAGGAGGTCAACAGCACTCAGCATCAAAATGAAAATAAGATCCGGATTTTCAACTCCAATGTGAAGTCAGTCAATGCTACTTACTATACGGATCAGAGACTTGCACTGCGCGTCATAAAGAGCATCTCAAACAAACTACAGACCTTCATTAACAGCTAGCTGTCTTCGCTCAATACCACTCAAGATCAGATGGCCGGCCAGCCAGAAAAGATCACCAACAGAGAGGCATCTCTGGCAATGAGCGAACCAACACAGCAGGAACCAACCGATTGTGAAACAGATAGGCAGGAAGAAATGCAGTTGGTGGATTGGCTGGCCATACTCTGAGGAAACAAGCCATCAAGTGAGTGACATCACTAGACAAGCCATTGCTCGAGTGGAACCCGACCGAAAGGGAAGCGGCGGCGAGTTGGTCGTCAGTGCGAGGGTGAGGGTGACTTGGAGGAGGTGATGTGAAGAGGAGATGAAAGCGTGTGTGTGGGCAGACTTGGAGCCAGGTGAGGACACTAGCAGAGAACCGAACGCAATGGAGACGCACGGCTGAATCACTATGTTCCTCTAGGAATTAAAGGAAACAATAATAATAATAATCAACGACAATTCGGAATACATAAGGAACTGTAACAGTGAATTTTGAGCTGTGTTTCATCACCGAAATACGATTACTAGCGTAGTCCAGTAAATAATACGATAATCAAGCCGCACAAGCTTGAAGCTACTTCTGACTAACTGTTTGGTTGAGAAATCAATTACCGAATTATCACAGCTTGTAGAAAATTTGAAATAACCCCGCATAATATAAAAAAATAAAATAAAATAAGAAAACATGTATGGGAGCGGGATCCATTCAATGACGAACTGAATGATGTTAAGAATTTTAAAGGTCAGTTGTACAAAGATGAATACATTTGTGTTATTTTATGAATGATTTTCAGCCCTTTCACAAAGATTCTTTTAAACATCGTCTGGGAGAAGAATTCAGTCAGACAATCTTTACATCGACAGATGACTTGAATCAATAAATAATTAACTCCTTCATGCAGTGGGGTATCTTGTTGTGATCTGACTCTACTTAAATCAGAAGTACTCTCACAGAGGAACAAAATAGCTTACCACATGAGACAAAATGCTCCAGTCAACTTTTAGCCTGAAATGAGTCAAGAACGAACAATACTGATATAATGACAACAACGTTAATAAAATATTTGTGCTTATTTATCTGTGAGTGTTTGTGTATATACTATACACACGAAAATACATAGACAGATTGATAGCCAAATATTTGTGTATCAAGGTGTGTGTGAGTGTGTGTGTGTTTGTGTGCATCAACTAACCTTTTCTGAATCAGCATCTTGATGTACTGAAATCTATAATTGATAAATGCATTATGTTATACTGCCTTTCCATTGATATACATTGTAATTATTTAATTAATTAATTATTGGTTTATGGTCAATTCCATTCCCATCCTTGAATCAAGTCAACCTGTCCCGGATCAGCCTAGCGTTGCCGCAATCCAATTATCCATGCCTAACTTGTCTATCCCACCTTGTTTAATGAACTGTGCGTGTGTGTTTACATGGATCCGTTTAGTCAGACCGTTGAACTCATGACCCAATTAGAGTATTTTGTGAACTGTTATTTTTGCTGACCCATGTCTTACTTTGTACTATTCTGTTGAGTTCATCTTATTTATTGATCTTCATCTGTATCAGCCTACCTGGTTAAGTAGCCAATTCAATTCTATCTTTGTGCCTATGCTCTGTCTATCTCTTAACCGCTCTCTGTTCTGTGCTCTGCCTTACTGGGGTTCATTCTTCTACTGACTGCTTACCTGAATGGTCGTGTCTGATTCCGGGTAGTTCGCAATTTTGGCTTTAACGTTATTCAGCGCTGATAGCGGTACCTTGCTTTCTGTTAAGCGTTGTGCTTTGTACTCTTGAAACCGTTGAGGTTTGTTGTATATATAATTATTGATTTGTTTATTAATAGTACCGTAAAAACAGTGACCGGCTTCTTGTTTGTTCTGGACCGGGATAGCCTTTATTTACGCGTGACTTAATTTCAAGCGATATTGCGCTTATAATTGGTTATAGGGATTGATAGAGTTCAGGAAAAAGGAATGACGAATTATTGACTTATAATGAATGAGTGAAGATATCTACAAAGTGATGTGATTTTCAGATCTTTTGAGTTTTATTTTAGAAATTTCCATTTTGGTTTCATTTGAAGATTCGTTGAAAACGACCAAGCATTAGTTGGCTATTTCATCCTAGTTCGTGACTCCTCAGTAGCACACACCCATGTTCATGACAACAGAGATGGAACCAGTGACCTAAAGCTTATGCATCATTCAGGTTCAACATTTAGTCACTCGACAGCGAGTCAGTGAACCGTCATTTATAAGGACCTGTACAAACTTTTGGGTGCACATCGTTAGTGTTGATTGGCGTTGACACTGTTTCATGAATCGAGAGAAGTTAGAATTATTTGACTGAATTGTTAGAGGGCTCCTCTTATGGCCTAGCCTGCAGTTCCTAGGTTCTATCCCTGGTGAGGTTATTGATGTGAACTCCTGAAGAGCCCTGAGATAGGATGAGATAGTTCTATGACTTTTAAATGAGTCACTAAGTGAAGTGGGTTCATGATGGAATCCAGATCGGTCGGTCGGTCGGATTTCGACATAGAACATTGCACATATGTGCGCCAGTTCAAGTCGACACACTCCCTCCATGTAGCACACAAAGGAAGAGAAGAAAGTAGCAGAAATGAATCATATAGACAGTACACAGAGGTATGAGACAAAGGAATAGTAATAACGAAGAACAAAACAGTTTCATTGGAAATCATAAGTCACAAGGAGTGGATGCATCTGCACCGGCCAGCCATTGAGGACGATTTTGAGCTAGCCATGTCATCAATTGTTTCCAACCATTGGTTTTTACCGTCTCGAGGACCATAACTAGTCAGGAAGCCTACACCTCCCTACGTGGCTGGCTTAGACTAACTGTTGTAGATTTCATTGACTGGTGAAGCCATGTTTTGGTTTGACCACCACTATCTAGCTCTTTTCCAGCCTGGCTATATATCAGCTAACATTGCCCATCGTCGAGGAAGGCGATGACTAGGCATGCATACGTAACACATATCCTAACCATCTCAGTCGATATAATTTCACAGTCTCGTCGACTGATTTCCCAGCCTTACCTAGCACTCGACCGCTGGCCTAACCTCAATATTGCTCACCTTATCATACCACTTCACGCGGGAGATAGAAAGCAGACACCTATGATCAAAAACAGCTAATCTTTTCATGTCTTCTACTCTCAATGACCAGGTCTCACAGCCATTAAGAAGGACGGAGCGGACCGCTGAGCAGTACACGCACCCTTTGGTCGATAGTCGGATGTCACGTCTACGCCAGAGACGGCGTAAACTAGCATATGAGAAACTAGCCCTCTGTATTGGTGCTGAGATTTCGTCAGAGATCAACCCGTTGGCACTGGTTGATGGTTGATGGTGAAGCGGTCAACGTGCTCTATCACTTCACTTCCTATTTCTAATCCAGCGGTCGGTGAAATCCAATCCTGCAACATCATCTTACATTTTACAGGGGCGAATCGCACGCAGATCGAATGTTAATTACGGTTGGTCAGTGGTAATTTACAGCGCCTGTGATTCAAGAGTACGATGCTTAGCAGTCGTGCAAATGTCCAGGTCCTATTACGTGGCAAAGTGCTTCAATACAGAAAATTCAAAGTTCAAAACTTGAAGCTACACTCAGAATGCAAAAGAATGGAAATATTCGTTCTCTTGGAAAAGCTAAATATCCGACTCATTATTATTACTATTGTCCCCCTGGGTTCCTATTGGAACATAGGGCTTCAACTACACGTCTACACTTGCTTCTCTCTTCTGCTGTACTTTTCACCTCCGTCCATGTTAGTCCATACTGTTTCAACTCCTCTTCACACGATCTCCTCCATGTCACCCTTGCACTGACGTCCCACTCGCCACTTCCCTTCCGGGTTCCACTCGAGCTATGGCCTGACTGACATGCGATGTCACCCAGCCAGTGGCCTCCTCAGCCAGTGTCCAATCCATCTCCACTTTCTCCTGCATATTTGTTGGGCGATCGGTTCTAGTTTCGTTTCTTCCCATGGTTTCTTGTCGGTTCTTGTTCTTTCCGGCCATCTCATTGATCTTCATTATAGAGCCAGCGAAGACAGTTGTTGTTGATAAAGGTGTGCAACAGGCTGTTGGAAATATTCTTTATGACCCGCCGTCAAGTTTCTGATCCATCCGTAAAGAAGAACTGACTGACTTGACGTTTGTATTGAAAATCCGAATCATTTTGTTGTTGATGCAGGCTGAGTTGAGTGACAGCGGAAGATTTCCAGATTGGTTGGTATCAGGTTGATGAATGTGTTTCTCGCCTGCCTGATTCTCGATTCTCGATTTGACATCGTCGTCCGTCCGCTCCTCCTGTAGTTGAGACAATGCTCCCTCCTTAGATAAGTGAATGAGGTGACCTCTTTCAAATCCCTCCCGTTGATGGTGATTGGCACTGGATGTTGCTGCTGTTGTTGTGGTTGTTGTTGGTTGGTCATTTTCATAACCTCCGTCTTGTCTATGTTCACCTAGAGTCCTGTCTTCTCTGGCTGCTTCTTCCACCAGTTTGTCGGTCGGTTTTCGCTTGTAAGTCTTCGATTTTGTGTGGCATCAAACACAAATCATCCACGCGCGAAATCCAGGTGTTCTAGGTTCTTCACGTCGTTCGGTCCAGGATATCCATGTCTTCTCGTTTCCCACTATCCAACTCATAAGGGAAGTTTAAATTTGGGTGGTCGGTGAATTTTTTCCACTAGAATATCATCATATCACAACTGGATAAGTTAAACATGATTTTAATGACAAAAAAGGCTGACTGCCTCAGAAAAATGAAGTGAACAGATTAACAGTGAAGGAAAGTGTTACAATGATGATTACATGAAACAGATAAAAATTGGGCTGAAAGGAAGATGGCGAAAACTTTCAAGCTTCTTTATCATGGCGTTTATTAATAATTCCACATAAAATGAATCGAAACTTCCAACATCTCATTGCATAATACAGAATACCCCAAAAATCCTTGTACTGTCTGCCAGTGGCCACTTAATCATTTCAAAAGTTTGTTTGTTGGTTAGACAGAAAAGGTTAGAGACTCTTTTTACTGAGGATTGGCTAAACACACTCAGAAGGACATCTTTTAAATTCCACCAAAAAGGTGTCAATAACAAATTTTTAGTATCACCTTATGTGAAAATTATTTTTTCAAACTTCTCCTTCCTCCCCATATCATCCGATAAAACGTTGGTCTCATCCTCCTACTGTCATTCAAATGAAACGGCCTTAATGTTTGCTAAAGACAGTTTGAGACAAAATGCCATACCGTCAGGGGAATCAAAAATGCTAGTGGTACTTGCACTGACAGATAGCTTGATGGTTAACCTTTTATGGTGGAAAGTGGAAATATCTAAATTATGCTGGAGAGAAACAACAACATTATTTGTTCATGCATTTATTCCCCTTAATGAATTTGAATAAAGCAAGAACAACAGTGGTTTGTGCAGAATAATATGGTACCATCATTTATTTCGTAGGCTTCTCATCACCTGCTTACAGCCTAAATAAATTATGAGGTTTGCACACAGAAAAGTTTTAACATACTTGCAAATTTTACATGTTGTCAGTTAACAAAAAGTTCCACAATAAGTGAATAGTGCTCAGAAAATTGCGCTTATATAGTTTTTACACAGGCAGTTCAAGTTTAAACAAAATAAATGACCTTACTCCAGTTGATGAGGACAAGAAGAGCTGGTTCAAATGTAAGTTGGTTGACGTTGCAAATCAATACCTCATTTCACCAACATCATATTCCAATTTCCTCTCTGAAGAGCATCGAAAGGCATTGAAATCTATCAGAAATAATGACAAAATCGTCATACTGCGACCTGAAAAAGGCTCAGGAGTGGTAATGATGGATAAAGATGACTACATCGCAAGAATGAAAACTGTGCGGAATGACCCGTTGAGGTTTAAAGTCGACGACTATCAGAAAGACAAGACAGATGCAACTGAAAAACGCATCACAAATGTACTGAGAGATCTTCTAAAGAATAACTTGATTGACAACAACACGTACAATGAATTGAAACCCCGAGGGTTCCGCTTGCCATATATGTATGGCCTTCCAAAGACACACAAGAAAGAAGTCCCTCTGAGACCTATACTTTCGATGATCAACTCTCCGCAACATAAGCTTACCCGTTGGCTTTCGGAGAAGTTCGAACCCATTCGCCGACCGCTAGCCGTGCATACCATAAAAGACTCATTTCATTTCGCCGAAAGCGTGAATCATATGAACGTTTCAAATAAGTCCATGGTTTCATTTGATGCAACCTCCTTGTTCACAATGATCCCAATCAATGAAACCATTGAAATCATTTGTCAACAGTCTGATCTTCTTCAACTACCAGAGTCATAATTCAAACGTCTACTGCTAATGTTTACCATGGGTGTACAATTCCAGTTTGATAACACTCTTTACCGATAAGTAGACAGTGTAGCTATGGGCAGTCCACTTAGCCCTGTTTTAGCAGATATCTTCATGTCAAACCTTGAGAAAAAAAAGTTGAAGCATGCAATCGATCAAACAACTCCCTATTGTTGATATGTTGATGACACATTTGTAGTATGCAACAACGAAAGTATTTACCATGGAACATGAAAATGATGGAAAGTTCCATTTCCTTGACATCGCCTTGCAACGCCTAGGAGATGGTAATCTCCAGAGGTCAATTTACCGAAAACCTACATGGAATGGACAATACTTACATTTTAATAGCTTTTGTCCAAATAGCTATAAACGAGCACTAGTCAAGACTCTGTACTATAGAGCAAGGAGAATATGCTCTACAGAGAAACTAGAGGGAGAATTTATGTTCCTCGAAAAGGTGCTGAAAAATAACGGTTACCCTCAAAGATTCATAAACAAATATGGAAGATGTGAAGACTCAAATACCAAACAAATCACAGTTGAAAAAAAGCCTGTCTTCATTCAACTAGATTTTAAAGGTGAAAACATTGCAGAAATGGTCAACAGAAGACTGAGAACATCACTAGCCATAGCCTATCCTGCAGCTAAGTTGGTTCCCGTCCATCGAACAACATGCTCTTTGGTGCAGTCAAAAGTCGATAGATACCCTTCTCATGTTAACTCCAACTGTGTATACAAATTTACGTGTATCTGCGGGAGCAGTTACATTGGGAGAACAGAAAGAAGGGCACACCTCCGATTTTCTGAACATGTGCCAAGAAGCCTACGTCTCAAGGGAACAAACTCTTATAGCAGCGCTATCACTAGACATCTTCTCGACACGGGTCATGAGGTAGAAATCGAGAAATCCTTTAAAATTATCAATAGACAAAGGAGTTCCATTCTCCTCAAGTTTGCCGAAGCAATCTCTATCAAACGCTTGAAACCAGATTTATGTGTTCAGAAAGAAGCAGTTATTAATCTCTCTTTGCCCTGGTAACTGAATGTCTTTATTCTCTCATCTGATTACGTAATCTTTGTCTTTAACCTCACCCCCTTATATAATCTGTAATTTTGCTTGTCTCTTGTTTCTATGATTTGAGTTGAACTCAGTGCAATGTTACTTAATTTATTAGTCACTCTGTATCTAACTCATATTTCGTCTTTATTACGTAGCTCTTTTACCATTGTATGCATACATTTATTTTGTTTAAACTTGAACTGCCTGTGTAAAAACTATATAAGCGCAATTTTCTGAGCACTATTCACTTATTGTGGAACTTTTTGTTAACTGACAACATGTAAAATTTGCAAGTATGTTAAAACTTTTCTGTGTGCAAACCTCATAATTTATTTAGGCTGTAAGCAGGTGATGAGAAGCCTACGAAATAAATGATGGTACCATATTATTCTGCACAAACCACTGTTGTTCTTGCTTTATTCAACATTATTTGTCTTACACAACGAGTTTTAAGACAACCCATACATCTGTTTGCATATCAGCATCATCAAGATTTGTCAAAAACTTGGGCAGATTCAGCTTTTATTTCTGATGCCGTGTGCAAAACAGATGGGAAATTAGAAAGTCACAATGTACAAGTGCTCCGTATTCAACAATAACGGTTAATAACCTAAAGTGATATTAGTAAAGTCGGGATATCTATTAAAAGAGTCAAATAAGTCGACAATCCTTTGTATTGACAGTTATTTTTCACACATAAGAGACATTTATATAGCGGGGAAATCGAAAGCGATAGTTATCTTTCACATATTAAATACTTACGAACCATAAGTGATAGGTTGAAATCGATTTCCGTGCATGAATTCAAGCAAAATTCAGTAAGTAGGTAGGTAGGCAGGCATGCAAGCAACCATATAAGTAGTTAAGCAGGTAAATAAGTAGGTAGGTGAGTAACTGAGTAAAAAAGTCGGTAAATAATTGAGTGATTAACTAAGTGAGTAGGTAAGTAAGCAAGAAAGTAGGTGAGTGTGTGAGTAAGTAAGTAAACAAAGTACTAGGTAGATGAACAAGTGATTAACTAAATAACTAAGGAAGGAAATAAGTAACTAAGTAGTTCAGTAAATAAGTATGGAAGTGATTAGGTAAATAAGTTAGCAACCGAATAAGTGAGTAAACAGATAGGTAAGTAATTAAATAAGTATCTAAGTAAATAAGTAAGCAAGTAAGTGGCTAAGTAAATGAGCGTATAGCTAATTAATTCGGTCAGTAAGTAAATCCTCCCAGACAACTTACTTCAAGCTGTTCAACTCGATTCACTACAGAATCGAATCCCGATGCAACACTGCCAAGTTTACGTAGTGTAGACGACAGATCAGGATCAGGACATTCAAGCTACAGAAGGAAAAGGAAAACAAAGCATAACATAGGCTTAAGGAAGTATATGCCTCAGTTTGCAATTCACACAGTGATCACACGCATATGCACACAGAAACACTCTTGAAAATGAAATTTTATCTGATATGATTTGACAGACAATTCTATCTTCTCCGAGCTCGTGGTTGTCGTCTGGATGACTTTAGTAGATTACTGAATCTACAGTTATCGATTTGGAGAATCAATTTCCATTCCACTTGCTCTCAAACATTCCTAGTACTTCTATGCCATATCTTCTCATTCTAGGCCTTTTAGGCTCCTTAAAAAATTGCGTGTCCCCATGCTTGTGTTTCCCTACTACTGCCCTGGCCCTCAGTAGAGACTATAAACTCATGAATTTGTACTATTACCCTTCCTAATTCTTCTGACATTCAGTTTATTTCATGTTGATGCTGTTCAGCTGTAATCTATCAATATTATTGATTTGATGTTATTTAAACATTAATGTCGTTCATAAGACTAATTCATTCATTCATTATAATGTATATATAATTGTAGAACCTGATGATGAATTTATCGAAAAGAGTACTCTTTGTTCCGTGTCTATTCTTTTGTTAAGAACTGTTCGTAAGGTTTCCGAGGTTCTTTCCTTGTATGGGATTACAACTGATGATTTAGATTCCTTATTGTTCGTGTTGTCTTGAGCATGTTTGACATGCCTATCGTCATTACTATTATTATGACTATTATTATTATGATCATTATTATTATTATCACTGCTATCATTATTCATTTTATTTTTATTTTTACGTTTCCCTACATACTTTCTGACTAATTTATCAGGGTAATTATTAAGTTTCAAGGCTTCTCTTATATGCCTTACTTCCTGTCTTAGATTTTCCTTGGTACTACTTAGTTTTTGTGCTTTGTCACTTAAACAATTCACCAATCCTATTTTTATTGACATAGGATGGAATGATCGGAAGTCCAAATATCTGTTTGAATGTGTGGGTTTCCTGTAAACACTAGTGTTTGACTTCCATCTTCTTTCATTTTTACGTTGCAATCTAACATTGGCAGTTCCCCTTCCTGACTTTCCAATTCATACGTGAATTGGATTACCTCCACCTTTGAGTTGATGTGTTCGAAAATTCTATCTATATCTTGTGTTTTAAGTACAGTGAATGTGTCATCTACATAACTCCACCATACTTTTGGGGTGGGGGTGAACATTTCAACTGCTATGTTTTCCCACCTATCCATGAATATATCTGCTACAGCCGGGGATATTGGTGTATCCCATGGCAACTCCCTTAGTTTGTTTGTATATTTTCCCTTGGAATTTAAATACTGTGGAAGTCAGGCACAGCTGTACCCCAGCATTGTTTCCTCAAGTGGCACTTTCCTCTTAAGTTAGAGTTCTTGGTCAGAAATGAGTTCGTTTCTGACTGCCTCTTTAACAATCCGAAAGTCAAACTAGCCGAGCATAAAATCCTAGCAAAATCTAGATGGGTTGATCCAAATAAGATAAGAAATCTAGAAAATAGTTCAGCTATAGCACTACACTACATGCAGTTACACACAACCATACAATAGGATGGGATAGGATGACAATTTTAAAATCTTATGTCACAGGGTATAAGGAGAGATTGATAACAGAAGCTTTGTTTATCGAATCAGTCCCAGATATCCCTACGACAAATAGGAGAAAACAACGAAAACTATAAAACTCAAGTCTCAAAGTTGTGTGATCACAATTGATGATATGATTATGAACGATAAATTTTGTTCGACACCGCTTCATCCAGTAAATAATACTGTTTCACTGTGTATTACATCTAATAAACGTCGGTTCGAATCTCAGAAGGGACATGATTTCCTTCAAGGGTGAAGGTAATTTCATTATGGGTAAATTTTATTTTGATAAAGTATCAAAGAGTTATACAGTAATATTTACTGATGACGTTTCGAGCACAATTTATTGCTCATAATCATATCATATCATATCACATCACCTTGATATGATTATGAGCAGTAATTTGTGCTCGAAACGTCATCAGTAAATATTACTGTATAACACTGTGAGACTTTATCAAAATAAAATTTACCCATAATGGAATTACACTCTACCACAGTGCCCAAGTTTTATTCTTATATCAAGGGTGAAGGTACTCTGCTGACGAGTGCCAACTAGCACGAAACCTGGGTCAGGTACGACTACCAGCTGATTGCCTACAGCCATCTAATATCAACAATTCGGAGTGACCACATTGCAAACTGAACTGATAGAATTCAGTCTGCACTGAACAAAGGACCAGACACACTACACTAGTTACTAACTGGTATCCAATCAAATTATGTATGTTCTCAGTGGAACACAGGGCTTCATCCTTGAGCTTCAGAATTTCAGTATCACTGGTATTTATCTGTTTTTACGAAATTAGTACCAGCTAGGTAAGGCTAAGGGATTTGAAAGAGGTTACTTCATTCACTTATCTAGGGAGGGAGCATTGTCTCAACTACAGGCACAAGGAACGGACGAGGATGTCAAATCGACAATCGGGAAGGCGACAAACACATTCATCAACCTGAAACCAATCTAGAAATCTTCCGCTGTCACTCAACTCAGCCTGCATCAACAACAAAATCATTCGGATTTTCAATACAAACAAACGTCAAGTCAGTCAGTCAGTTCTTGTATACGGATGGATCAGAAACTTGTTGGCGGCGAGTCACAAAGAATATTTCCAACAGCCTGTTGCACACCTTTATCAACAACAACTGTCTTCGCTGGCTCTATACTGAAGATCAGATGGCCGCCGGAAAGAACAAGAACCAACAAGAAACTATGGGAAGAAACAAAACAAGAACCGATCGCGCAACAAATATGCACTAGAAAGAAGTGGAGATGGATTGGACACTCGCTGAGGAGGCGGCTGGGTGACATCGCGCGTCAGTCAGGCCATAGGTCGAGTGGAACCCGAAAGGTAAGCGGTGAGTGGGACGTCGGTGCAAGGGTGACATGGAGGAGATCGTGTGAAGAGGAGCTGAAACAGTATGGACTAACATGGATGCATGTGGAAAGTACAGCAGAAAACAGAAGGAAGTTGAGACGTGCAGTTGAAGCCCTATGTTCCACTAGGATCTCAAGGGAACAATAATAATAAGTAAGGCTGAGAAGTCGTTGGCCTGGAATCGAACCCAGAACACATACATGGTTGGCTATTATTCTATGACTGGACCACAAACACATGCAGATGATATTATATCCAAATGAAATATCCCTAGTGGAGTTACAGGCATATTCTGAGTCTCACTAGAAAAACAAAAGTGAGAAAACACCCCTGGATATTTCTTTGCCCTGTAAAAAGTAGAGTCTGTTAACCATTCTGAACCTACAGTTCAATGGAGACCAATCTACAGAAATACTGAGAAATCGGCTCTCCCGCTAATTGAAGAAAACCTTCTTTGCAGCTGAATTACGACTGACGTTCTCCACGAGACCAATGATTCGCATGAACGTGGAGGATAAGCTACCGCTCTTGGCCTCATCTATGTGCATCTACCAATTCACCTGCTCGTGTGGAGCCAGGTATATCGGCCGTAATCAGCGTTCGCTATCCAAACGCGTCAACGAACATTTACCTTCATGGTTTTATAAAGGAGAAAACCGATGCCCCCGCAGCTCGATCCTTGAACATTTGATCGATTCAGGAAACCAAGTCAAACCAGAAATAAACTTCAAGGTTGTCAACAGAATACAAGGCAATCTTGCTAAAAGTGTACGGATCAAACTTCTCCACATCGCAGAAGCAATGGCAATTCATCTGCTAAATCCTGAACTCTGCATACAAAAGAAATTCGTTCATTCATTAAATCTACAATGGACGTAATCTTTCTTAATTTCAGTCTTACTAATTGTATTATTTTGTCTTTTGCATTTTATTATTTCACATCTTCATTTGTATTATTCTCTACCCCACCCTTTTGTAATCTCTACCCTCATTAACAATGTTGCTGACTCGACCCACGTCCAATTTCTAGTCAACTGTGTTACGTCATCCGATTAACTAACTTATTTTCAACTGTATTATTCTCTAACCCCACCCTTATTTGATTTTAAATACCACTCATTAACACTGTTGCCAACCTGACCTAATCTGAATTCTACTCAACTGTATTACGTCATCCAATTCACTCAATCAATTTTATTTTATTTTCTATCTAATTAACGTTTGTTACCAACCCAAAAATACTTGTCGCAGTCGTTGCAACTTATCTTGTAGATAACGCACTTGGATCAAATACTCAATTACAACAGTAACAACCCAACATCACACAAAATAAGCTGCATACGTACATTGTCCAAGAGGGCCAGGACTCATTGCAGCACTCCCGCCTTGAGGAAAATTGAAGAAAATCATCTTATGGACGTCTTCCAAAGAAATGGATACCCACGAAACTTCATCAAACGACATCTACCCCAAGCTCAACCAACCAAATCAAAGGCCACCAGCGAAAACACAAAGAAAGTCGTCCTACCATATATAAAAGATATCTCCGAAATCACTGCAAGACTATTCAAACCTTTTGGAATCGATGTCGCTCATAAACCAACAAAGTCACTTCACTCAGTTCTATGTAAACCAAAGGACTCAACGGCAAAAGAAGACAAAACTAACGTCATTTACAAGATAAGTTGCAACGACTGTGACAAAAATTACATTGGTCAAAGTGGACGCCCTCTTCGTCTTCGCATTCACGAACACAAACTAGCTGTCAAAAGACACGACATACACTCCCTCATATCACTACATGCAGACAACCACGGGCACCAATTCGACTGGGACAATGTTCAAATCTTAGACAAAGGGAACTGCAAAAATGCCAGAGAATTCCTAGAGGCCTGGTATTCAAATGAATCAGCAATCAATAAACACATGGAGATTGACAAAATATACCAATCCATACGAAGAAATTCACACAAAAACAAAGTCAAACTTCAGGTCAAGGAAACAGTCAACACCAAAACAAGTGAACTAGAAAGTGAGAAGTCACACAAAAACAACCAATCACGTTCAAGGTTAGCAGAAGGAATGACTAACGACATTCAGACCAAAGAAGCAGCCAGCACCGAGACAAGCAAACTAGGGGGTGAAATGTCACACGAAAACAACCAATCACGTTCAGGGTTACTAGAAGAGATGACTAATAAACTCATAGAGAATTCTAAAAGCTCACTTCACATCGAAGTATGCGCTGAAGATGTTGCTCAGTAGAGCAATGAAAGCTTCGCAACCAAACCATCCAGCTCAGAGAACACAACCACACCAAATAATACTTATATATATATATAAATGCGATTGTACAGCTCAGTGAATGAATTCGCCGAAAAAAGTCTCTTCGCTGGACGCCTTCTTTTCTTTTATATTTTGAAAAATGTTTTTATTTTAGCAAAAAAAGAACTTACAAATTCTTCTGGTAAACATTTTGTCAGCAGTATCGATTCATTTTTCATATCGTTTTCCGTGTTTGTAGGGTGTGGTTTACTGTTGACTTGTGCACAGGCAGTTAAATAATCGATTCCAGTGATAGATTTCCCCAAAGTATGCCAAAACACGAGTCCACGTAATGCATCCATATGTACTACATTCTGCAGAAGACTGGCCTCTTGATTCTAAATGAAAGAGGGAACACCGGAAATAATTTGAATAGTCTAAATTTTTATGAGATTTCAAGAGAAAAAATAAGAAGCTCGACAGTTCAATGTCAGATTTTTCCACGTAGCTATCCTGTCTCCAGTGAAACTTCGTCTCTTTTCTCTGCTTTTGTGTGTTCCTAGTCATCACCTTCCTAGACAGGCAATGTTAGATGGAAAAGAGCTAGTGGTGGTCAAACCAAAACATGGCCTCATCAGTCAATGAAATCTACAACAGTTAGTCTAAGCCAGCCACGTAGGAAGGTGTAGACTTCCTGACTGGTTGGGGTCCTCGGGACGGTAAAAACCAATGAAGGCTGGAAACAATTGGTGACATGGCTAGCTCAAAATCGTTCTCAATGGCTGGCCAGTGCAGATGCATCCACTCCTTGTGACTAATGATTTCCAATGAAACTGTTTTGTTCTTCGTTATTACTATTCCTTTGTCTCACACCTCTATTTACTGTCTCTAATATGCATTTCTGCTATTTTCTTCTCTTGCTTTGTGTGCTATAAGGAGGGAGTGTGTCGACTTGAACTGGCGCACATATATGCAAAGTTCTATGTCAAAAACAGACAGGGAGACGGACAGATTTGTAAAAGAGATATCGGATCGATATGTGCAGTCTGTTGATCGATGTAATTTCATAGTCTCGTCGATTGATTTCCCCTCCCACCTACCTAGCACTCGACCGATGGACTAACCTCAATATTGCTCACCTTATTATACCACTTCACGCGGGAGATAGAACGCAGACAGCTATGATCAAAGACAGCTAATCTTTTCATGTCTTTCGCTCTCAATGGCTAGGTCTGACAGCCAGCCGTAAAGGATGACGGAGCGGACTGATGAGCAGTACACATGCCCTTCGGTCGATAGTCGGATATCTCGTCTACGCCAGAGACGGCGTAAACTGGCATATGCGAAACTAGTCGTCTGTATTCGTACTTAGATTTCGTCAGAGATCAACCCGTTGGCACTGGCTGATGGTACTTCCCAAATAAGTGAAGCGGTCAACGTGCTCTACCACTTCACTTCCTATTTCTAATCTAGGAGTCAGTGTAGTCCAATCCTGCAACATCATCTTACATTTGACAGCAAGAGCGAATCACATGCCAAACATTCGTAGATTGCAGCTCAAGGTGTTCAGTAGACTCTGCATTTTGTCAGCGTCCTCGCCTAGAAGGACTATATCGTCCGCATATTCTAATTCGACGAGATTATTCCCTGGTAGCAAGTCAATCCCTGAGTCGCTGAAGTGTGTTAGGATTAAGTCCATAAGTATGTCTATGATGAAGTTGAATAGAAATGGGGATAATGGGCATCCTTGACGGACACCACTAGTCGTCACCACTTCAGATAACAACTCGCCGTAAGCCCTCACCTGGCTACATGAGCTCAAGTAGAGTGCCTTAATCAGTGCAATGTATTTTCTCGGCATTCCCTTCACAGGCAAGCATCGCCAGAGAACCTTTCGGTCGACATAATCGAATGCCGCCTTTAGGTCAAGAAATATAATGATTATTGGACGCTGGTAGGAATGCCTATGTTTTAGAATCTGTCGGAGGGTGAAGATATGATCAATACACCCTCTTCCTGGCCTAAAACCTGCCTGGTTTTCTCGTGTTTGTGCCTCCCGAGCACCACTTAATCTACTCAGTATTATTGAGCCTAGGACTTTAGATACTATATTAGTCAAGCCAATCCCTCCGTGATTCAAGTGGCGTAGTGGATAATGCTTTGGTATTTGAAACGATGAGCAGTGGGTTTGAATCTTTTGGAAATGTAATCACTCACTACAGACTGCCGGTAAATCCAGCCGCCTAGTACCAAACAAAACGCAATGTGCATTTACGGGGTTCCACTACTAGTCGCTATCCACCAAATAACATTATTTTATTCGCTGGATAACGTCAAAGCATCCGCACTAGGAGCCGGCGTGTCAACAGAGGCTGGACAATTTAGTTGAATATCATTAACCAACAGGAAATAGAACACGACGGACTTTCATCATCAATTGCCCTTTTCGCTGCCTGGACGTAAGGGACAAGCTAGTGACATGTAATTCCACAAACAGAGAACCATTAGGCAACAACCTACTACCCAAAAACTACTCAAGAGGAAATGTAGACGGACTGGACATATGCTGAGGAGACATTCGAATGAGATCACACATGAACTAAGCCATCTCTCTGAACCCGAGTGGGGAAACAACAGGTTGAGCGTTTGAAAGTGAAATTCAGAAAATCATGTTAACAGGTGATGGAAGCCCATGGGAAGTTGTGAAGGCAGCTGACACTGTCGGTAGACAGATGGGTGAAATAGAGGTGATAATAATAATAATGATTTGCTTTATTCCAAAACAGCACTTATGATGGAGCAGCGAGTTCTCAGCATCTGATACAATACTGCATTTAATTTACTCAAAAACAGCAACAAAAAATCAATACAGGGTATAGGCGACTAAAATTGATAATAGCAGCTCTTTTGGCATTGACTGTAACAGCAAAATTCAAAAATGTACAAAAAGTATAAATTGATAATAACAATAATATTAATAACTAAAATTATCAGATAAATGAAATAATGTCACTGTATATTAAAAACAACTCTTGAATGCAATCAAGCTTCTGAAAGCTGCAAAAGCAGCTGGACCAGATGGAATACCCCGGAAGCACTGAAAGCGGACCCGGAGACGACAGCAGATATGCTGACTCCATTATTGCGAAAGATCTGGAAAGAGGGAAAGGTGCCTACCGACTGGAAGAAAGGTTACCTAGTGAAGCTACCAAAGAAGGGCGGCCTAGGACTCTGCAAGAACTGGCGAGGAATCATGCTCCTGTCGACGCCAAGTAAAATTCTGAGTCGCATCATCCTGGATAGGATAATGGACGCACTGGATACAGAACTCCGACCAGAACAAGCTGGATTCAGGAAAGGCAAATCAGTTGTTTTGACCAAATTGCAACTCTACGCATCATCACAGAACAAAGCATGGAATGGCAATCAAACATCTACCTCAACGTCATAGACTTTGAGAAGGCCTTCGACAGCGTTGACAGCGAAGTAATTTGGAAACTACTCGAGTAATACGGCGTACGACAAATATTCATCAACCTTATTCAACAGCTGTACGACAACGCCACATGTCAAGTGATCCACAACGGGAAAATCATCCAGGCGTTTGGAGTAAACACAGCAGTCAGACAAGAGTGCTCATTATCACAAATGACATTCCCAAGTGTGGTGGACTGGATTATGCGTCAGACAGTGAGAAACGAGAAGACAGGGATATCCTGGACCGACGTGAAGAATCTAGAAGACCTGGATGATTTATGTTTGATGTCACAAAATCGAAGACTTACAAGCGAAACCTGACCGACAAACTGGTCAAAGAAGAAGCCAGAGAAGACAGGACTCCTGGTGAACATAAACAAGACGAAGGTTATGAAAATAACCAACCAACAAAAACAACAACAACAGCAGGAGCAACATCCACCGCCAATCACCATCAAGCGGAGGGATTTGAAAGAGGTTACACTTCATTCACTTATCTAGGGAGGGAGCATTGTCTCAACTACACGAGGAACGGACATACGAGGATGTCAAATCGAGAATCGGGAAGGCGAGAAACACATTCATCAACCTGACACCAACCAATCTGGAAATCTTCCGCTGTCACTCAACTCAGCCTGCATCAACAACAAAATGATTCGGATTTTCAATACAAACAAACGTCAAGTCAGTCAGTCAGTTCTTGTATACGGATGGATCAGAAACTTGTTGGCGGCGGGTCACAAAGAATATTTCCAACAGCCTGTTGCACACCTTCATCAACAACTAACTGTCTTCGCTGGCTCTATACTGAAGATCAGATGGCCGCTGGAAAGAACAAGAACCAACAAGAAACTATGGGAAGAAACAAAACAAGAACCAATCGGCCAACAAATATGCAGGAGAAAGTGGAGATCGATTGGACACTCGGTGAGGAGGAGGCGGCTGGGTGACATCGCGCGTCATTCAGGCCAGTGCTCGAGTGTAACCCATAAGGGAAGCGGCGAGTGGGACGTCAGTGCAAGGGTGACATGGAGGAGATCGTGTGAAGAAGAGTTGAAACAGTATGGACTAACATGGATGCAGGTGAAAATTACAGCCGAAGAGAGAAGCAAGTGGAGACGTGCAGTTGAATCCTTATGATCTACTAGGAACTCAAGGGAGCAATAATAATAATGCAAGAGACAAACAAATCATCACTCATAACTTGCTTTCAAGCCAATCTAATCTCAAACGCATTACATACTAATGATTGTTATCAAAGCAGGCAGTATAAGTAACAGCAAACTGCTACTTTTATTTTGCAAAATATTCATGAAAACAAAACAAAACAAACCTGACGTTTTTCAATTTCGCCCAATTTCCTTGTTAGTTCAGCCAATTGATCCTTTAACGCTGAATTGACTAACGCCTGGGCATAAATTTTTAAAAAATAAATAAAGACAAAGAGAAGAAATGTGAGTAGGTAGAATAAAATATGTGAAAGAAAAGTTCTATTTTTAAGAGGATAAAATTAATCAC
Source organism: Trichobilharzia szidati (assembly GCA_944472155.2). Lineage (NCBI taxonomy): Eukaryota > Metazoa > Platyhelminthes > Trematoda > Strigeidida > Schistosomatidae > Trichobilharzia > Trichobilharzia szidati. The sequence continues at coordinate 3,357,870 of OX235275.1, read as the reverse complement.
TATTTCCATATAGAATGAATATAAATAATGTATTTTGTTTCAGAAGACACAAGAAAAGCTAATAAAAATCTAAAGTAATATATCACGTTGTGTTAGTAGTAGTGGTAATAATTAAGAGTGATGATGCAGAATTATTTATTACTTTTCTACAGGAAGGATATTATTTCTTTTGATAAGACATTTGAAACTGATCGATTCACCAATCGATTCAGTATGGACGCTTAAATAATGCATTAAAACAAATATTTGCTCTGATATCTAACACAAATGTATGTATATTGGACAAAATGTTTACACAGTCTAAAGAAATACTAATGTAATTTGTTGCTTATTGTTTCCTCTTCATTCAAGACTTTCAGTTAAAATAACAATCTATAGCAGTGTAATGTGTGATCCAATACTGTTCTATTTGAAGCACAGACTAATAATCCCTTAGATTTGCAATTAATAGTCTTCTCTGAGCTGGCTGGTTTAGTTGCGGAGCTTTCGTCGTCCTTCTGGACAACATCTTCAGCGCAATATTTAGCATAAATTGAAATGAATTAGAATCCAAGAACACAAATCAGCCGTGAAAAGACACGATATATATTCTTTAGTATCAATGCATATAGACAATTATGGTCATCAATTCGATTGGGATAATGTCAAAATCTTAGACAGAAGAAACACCAGCAGTGCAGTCAGGGAATTCCTAGATTCCTGGTTGGTACTCAAACGAAAATGCAATTAACAAACACGTTAATATAGACGAAATATACCAACTAATAGAAAGTAAATCAGGTGACGAGAAAGTTTAAAATCCAAGTCAATAGAGAATGGTCAATACATATGTAAAGATGGTTACCAGGAGACGTACGCGATTCTATCACTCATGAAGAAATTTAGATCATTTCACTTTATGCTAAATATCGCTCTGAAGGGGGATGTTGTCCAGCAGGGGACGACGAAAGCTCCGCAACTAAACCAACCAGCTCAGAGAACACTATTAATTGCAAATCATCCACCTGAGCTACAAATCTTCTCTATTATTTCAATCCCTTAGATTTTTCCATCGTCTCCGAAAAACGAACACAAGCCGTTCAAAAAAGCCGATCCATAATGTGTGTTAGCATAATTTTCGACTCAAGGACACATAAGTGAATGGTTAAAAAATGGTTGAAAAAAACCAAATCCCTACAAACCAACACTTGAACATCAATGAGATGCTCACTGGCGACTGGCCCTATTCAGGTAGGTAGTTACCCAGGGTTTCTAGTGAGAAGTCATGACCAGTAGGGTGCGGCAGGTCGGGTGTGAGGACAAATACTCGCCGAAGACATTGGCTAGGGGTGCTGTCGATACGCACCTATTAGGACCTACCAGTTACAAGGAAAACTCGTCGACCAATCAGGCACTTGGACCTGATTCAACAGCCCATGAATTCTAACTCCTACCAATTTGTGATTTCAGCCCGACCACCAGCTAATGTCATCAACGAATAATTTTTCCTCTGGTCTGACCTGATAGAGTCTACTGGCCACAATTTCTTGGTGGAATTCATCCTGTAGCCAATCACTAAACACAGCACCAGAATAATTCTCAGGAGGTGGTACGTAGGGATCTGATTTGTGTCAAGTTTGATCACGTGTTGATGTCGGTTAGAGAACCACTGGAAAACTAGGGAGGACCGGAACAGTTTTGTTTCATCCTAGTTTTGGGACTCATCGACAAATGATGCATCCACTGCGGTTCGAACCAACGGGACCTTATGGTTAAATGGCAAGCCAGTAGACCATCCTAGGGCTTGGACCCGACTCAGCGGTCGATAACAGTTATTATTATTATTACAATAAATGTTTCCTTTAATTCCTAGACGAACATAGGGCTTCAGCCGTGCGTCTCCATTACGTTCGGTTCTCTGCTACAGTCTTCACCTGGCTCAAAGTCTGCCCACACGCTTTCATCTCCTCTTCACATCACCTCCTCCAAGTCACACTCACCCTTGCACTCACGACCAACTCGCCGCCGCTTCCCTTTCGGTCGGGTTCCACTGGAGCAATGGCTTGTCTAGTGATGTCACTCACTTGATGGCTTGTTTCCTCAGAGTATGGCCAGCCAATCCACCTACCTCCATTTCTTCCTGCCTATTTGTTTCACAATCGGTTGGTTCGCTCATTGCCAGAGATCCCTCTCTGTTGCTGATCTTTTCTGGCCGGCCGCCCATCTGATCTTGAGTAGTATTGAGCGAAGACAGTTAGCTGTTATTGAAGGTCTGTAGTTTGTTTGAGGTGCTCTTTATGACGCGCTGGCCAAGTCCCTGATCTGTATAGTAGCACTGACTGACTTCACATTGGAGTTGAAAATCCGGATCTTATCTTTGTTTTGATGCTGAGTGCTGGGTGTTGACCTCCACACAGACTTGAAAGTAGTGAAAGCTTGTCTCGCTTTTCCGATTCTTGCTTTGATATGCTCGTCAGTTCCGCTGGCCTGTAGTTGGGACGATGCTTCTCGGGTAGGTAAAAGAGGTTGCTTCTTTCAGGTTCCTTCCATTTATGCTGGCTGATTGTTGTCTGTTGTTGTTGTTGGTGGTGGTGGTGGTGGTGTTGCCCAGGAATCTTCATCACCTCTGTTCCCTCTTGTTCACCTGAAGTCCTATCATCTCTGGATGCTTCTTCTTCCAACTTGTTGGTTTTCGCTTGCATATCTTCTAGTTTGTGGGAAATCAGACATATCTCATCGGCGAAGTCCAGATCATCCTAGTCTCTTTTTGTGTGAGTTCATTTTATGCCTGTTTCCGATAACACTTACTCTTTGAATATTGTGTATAAAGCTGTAGCACCTTAAGAAGAGGGAGTTAGCGAAAATGTGAATATTCTTTGCCTTATTTTTTCTTATATATGTATATATTGAGTTGAGACTACTGTGGCCCATTTATCAGAATATCTGTATACTGAGACTAATTAGAGAAGTTTGAATTTTTTATTCAGTTTTTTAGTGTTTCCCTTTTTCAGAAATAAGATAGACGTCCTTTTAGCGTAGTATAACTAAAAGTTATTGTAATGCATAATTCATTATTACTGTTAGTAAGTAATTAGTTAGTAATTTTATGATGAGAATTTTTTTTTCCACTAGATATAGTAACAAACAAGTGTTGATTGATATCTTCAGTTTCATATTGCATCTAGATGTAACCAAAAATATCCATGGAACAATCGATAGTTGTTCTATGTCAGCTTGAGATTCTTCAGAAGTATACATTCATGGTAACACCACTATGGATCGAAACTAAGACCTTCAGGGCACAAAGCTAGCCTATCGACCATTTATACAGTGGGATAATAATAATTTGCTTTATTCCAAAACACTACTTGTGATACAGAATGGAATTCTCAGCATTTTGTTTACTACAGTATTGCATCCAGTTAGTACATTACCAATAAATAGAATTCTACATAGATTAAGAAAATCTCAGTTCATTATGACAACGACATATTGGCATGTCGGTAGCAAAGCCAAAGTTGAACAGAATGTTTGAAGGTGTTAGAAAAGTAGGTGCTATCATATCTACAAGGCAGCACATAACAGAAAAGAGAGAGAGAAAAGGAAAAGAAAGAAAGAAAATGTTGTACCTATAAATGTGATATGAGTTGGAAAGACGAGATCCAGTTGTACTACTGACTATTTAATAAGTTATAGGTGTCACGCCTAATGCTTTCTTTATCGCACAGAACACGAACTAAGTAGGGTATGGTTGAGTTTTTGTACTTGCTGGTGCGAGCATATAGTTTTCTATATAGGCTTCTGGTTTTGCCTGATGAGATGCAAGGGGAGAGTTGTGAGTGAAGAGGGTTGATGTGAGTTAGATAAAATGGATTTGGCCGATTTTTCACACGAGTCCATGTACCTGTCAACCAGAATATTAACAAGCTGGTTAAGTGGTACGTTGCTTACCCTGCTGACAACATTTAACATCCTGCGTAATATGTTATAGTCTTTCTCCAGTAGCCCGGGAAAAACTAAGGGGGAACAATAGGCAGAGAATAACAGGGAGAATGTGAGAGTTAACGAATTGTAGGAGTAAGGGTTGGGGGGTTATACCAGAATGCCTTAACTTCTTGATGCAGAAGGTAAGACGGAATATTTTCTTAGAAATCGCCAAGATATGAGACGACCAGGAGAGATCAGCAGATAGAATGACGCCTAGGTATTCAATTTCCGACTTGGTTTCTATTTCAGTGCCATCTATGTTGCACACCTCATGAGAGCCAACCAGTTTGTTTAGGTCGGATTTATGCCTCAAGGTGAAATTGACCGTTTTCCTTGGACCACTGGCTGATTTCTGACAGAAAGCCATTTAGTTTAGAGCAGTCACTTTGACATTTGACAGGCAAAGATACAGACAGTTCGTCAGCATATTTGACAAAATGGATGTCATTTGAAGATGGTAAGTCATGTAGAAAGAAAGAAAAGAGAAGTGAATAGAGTACAGCACTTTGGGGGACACTAGCTTCAGTGAGCACAGCAGAGGAGGATTTACCTTTGTATACGGTGTACTGCATTCTGTCAGAGAAGTAGGAATGCAGCCAGTTAGTGACCCAGGAGTCAGTTTTTGTCATAGAGAGCTTATGTAGCAAGAGACATCTAGGTACAGAGTCGAAAGCAGAAGTAAAGTCGAGAAACGTGGAATCCAATAATCAGGACCGCCAATTTTAACTTTCGCCAGTTTCCGACCTATATATATATATATATCAAATCACCATCAACGGTAGAAGCCTAAGATAATTTGTCTCTGTCACTTACCTGAGAGGTTTTGTTTCACCTATAGTCGATATGCATGAGGGAATCTAAGCCAGGAGAATAAATACAAGACAGACACTAATTCCTTTGAAATCAGTGGGGATATCTACTGCAGACAGCATAAGGAACAAGATTCATATTTTCAACACTAATGTCAAGTCAGTCACCACTTCTACATGGTTCAGAGGTTTGATATGGGTCTCATTTCCAACTGGTTACTGAAGACTTTCATCAAAAATCCCTCTTCATTTGATAATAACGAAAATCAGTTTGTTGGAAGGCCGAAAATGACCAGCAACAGATGGGTGGGTCAGATTTTCTCTGACCCGCGCCAGGCAGCAAGATCGAGTAAGATCCGAAAAATAAACAATAAGTTGTATTTACGGGTCCGGTGCTGGTATGGTGGAGAGAATATTAAGAAGTAGTGAAAGCTTTCGGGCCCGATATCATCAGTGAGTGTTTCACTGCAAACCTTACTCGGCGGGCGCACTTAAATAAACTGTTCAGATGTTTGACGACAAATAGTATGATTAAAGAAAAAGACAAATTTCGCGAGATGATATCATTTCGTAGTTTCTTTACAACCGCTTTACAACTAACATGGTTAACAATAATAAAATAAAGTTCATGACAGTTGCTCAGTTAAATAAAAAAACAAAAGTACATACTTGTCACAGTAACGAAAGAACACATCTCGAAAAGACAGCTTCTGTACCAAAGAAAGCTATCTTTATTAACCTACCATTCAAGGGCGACCAGATTATGCAGTTGACAGCTAGCTCAAAGACTTCGGTCAGCCATCAAACGCACATTCTACGCCGCATCTCTTTTTCTCACTTGCCGAACATTTTCGATCCCAGTACCTACGATAAAAGGACGAAATTCTATGGACCCTACTTCAAACTGTATCTACAAGTTCACCTGCAGCTGCGGTGACACCTATATATGTAGGACCAACAGAATGTTCCAATGTCGTCGAAAAGAATATGTTCCAAAATGGCTACTAAATCATATAGAAAATCTCAAAGCCAGTAATCTGAATAGAAATCCAACATCATCCATTGCAGAACACTTATTAATGTCAGGTCACAAAATCAATATTAATGACTGTTTCACAATTATTTTAACACATAACTGTAATTCAAGATTATTGAAGGTGATGGAAGCCCTTTGGATTAATCACATACAGCCTAAACCGTGTGTACAAAAATCAACAGACTTCAATCTTTGCCTACCATGGACTACATGACCTTTTAAATATGACTGGTCATTAGTATGTACTTTTGTTTTTATTTAACTGAGTAATTGTCAAGATCTTTATTTTATTATTGTTAACCATGTTAGTTGTGAAGCGGTTGTAAAGAAACTACGAAATGACGTTATCATTTCGCGAAATTTGTCTTCTTAATGCCTTATTCAAATTTATCAAAGAGACTAATTGTTTTAAATAGTATGTTGTCAGGGTAATCAAATGCATCTGAACAAGTATGTCTTAATTCTAGTTTACGTGCCCTGGTGATTCAATGGCAGATCACCAACCAGTCAAGCAGGTCTGCTCTCCATTTTTTTTACCGACGCGATCTTAGATGTCGCCTAATGTTTACTGGCAGAAAAATAAACCCAGAGAGTAAGGATGGCTGAGTGAGTAAGGCTAGCAGCCTCATTCGTCATAAAAAAACCATACCAGGATTCGTATTTCGCACTATTCAGACTTCTCATATGAAAAATATCCGCATTCCACAGTTAGTGATGGTATTCCCACTGGACTCAGTAGCCATCGTTTCAAACGCCAAAGCGTTATCCGCTGGATCACTTGGTCCAAGAAAGCCAACTTTATCCAGACTGGTAGTTTAAAGATCACTCACACACCCATGACGGCCAGCAATGGTTTCAAACCAGGATCTTCATGTTGTGAACTAACCAGGATTTCAATCAGGCCGTGAAAAGACACGATATGTATACTTTAGTATCAATGCATATAGACAATTATGGTCATCAATTTGATTGGGATAATGTCGAGATCTTAGACAAAGGAAACACCAAAATGCAGTCAAGGAATTCCTAGAAGCCTGGTTGGTACTCAAACGAAAATGCAATTAACAAACACGTTAATATAGACGAAATATACCAACTAATAAAAAGTAAAGAAATCAGGTGACGAGAAAGTTTAAAATCCAAGTCAATAGAAAATGGTCAATACATATGTAAAGATGGTTACCGGGAGACGTACGCAATTATATCAGTGCTCATGAAGAAATTTAAATCATTTCACTTTATGTTAAATATTGCGGTGAAGGGGATGTTGTCCAGCAGGGGGACGACGAAAGCTCCGCAACTAAACCAACCAGCTCAGAGAACACTATTGATTGCAAATCAGGCAAGGTTTCAAAATTCTGTCTACCAGTGGTATAATATACAGTCATCATCTAGTGCCACCTGTGTGAGACTCCAACCTAGTAAATCTCCTATCCTCTAAAAAATCCTTCACACCGTTAGTGACTTTCGTTCAGAACAACTTCAAGAGGTGGTTCATCAATCCATCCCATAATTAGTCACTGACTGACGAAAATTAGATTAACATCCAAAGAACCAAAAAGGAGTGAATTGAATAATCAATTTGCCTTCCTTGTTTAACCTCTGTAGTGAAATGCAGCACAGTAGAGAAAAAAGCCTATCTTTCTGCAGCTTGCATTCAAAGGTGATGATACTGCCAGTAGAATAAAATGCAAACTGAACGCTGCCCTGAAAATAACATATCCAGCCGCCAAGCTTATATGTGTTTATCAAACAACTAGTTGTTTGAGACAATCAAAAGTGGACAAATACCCACCTCATGTTACCTCCAACTGTCTCTACCAATTTACATGTACGTGCCAAAGCACATACATCGGAAGAACAGAGAGAAGGGTTATTGTCCGCATTTCCGAACACATACCAAAGAACCTGAGACTGAAACGTCCACAAGTATTAAACAGTGCAATTGCGCGTCATCTATTAGACACAGGTCATAATGTAGACAACTTGAAGTCATTCAAAATAATCAACAAGCAATAGAAACCTAGCTTGCTACGCTTTGCTGAAGCAGTTGCTATCAAACGACTTAAACCAAATCTATGTACGCAGAAACAGACAGTGGTGAATCTTGCACTGCCCTGGTGATAACAAAATATACAACTTGTATGAGTCACCCTTTTTCTTGTTCAGTAAACTCTACTCTCTCATCTAAACATGACTCACCCTATCTTGTTCTTTTCTCTTCCTATTTTTCTGTTGGCTATTAGATAAAACATTTTCTTTAGTTACGTAATCTGCATTTTTGTTATGCTCTTTCTAGCTATACACACATATATATATGCAACTCTTTTTGTTTCCAAGCCTAATTGTCTAATTATTCTATAAATAGTCAGTGTTTATAACTCTTATTAATTAGTTAAGTCATTTCGGACTAATGTTACTTTTACTTCTTACCAATTACTCCTTGTGATCGTGGCAAAGTATGTTCAAATGTTTAATGTAATGTAATTCATATTTTTCATCGTTCAGGTTGTAACCAGTTGAGAAGAATCCTCGAAATAATAAAAGATGAGCTCATATTATCCTTGTACAATTGTTGTTCTTGCTTTGTTCAAATATGCCTTCCCTGTTTAAACTCTGTTCGTTAACACAACTACGACTGAAATGAAGATGAGTGCTAGTTTTAAAAACTACGTTTTCTTTCACCCCTCTTTTTTTTACATTCACCCTGATTGACACAGTAGTAAGCTATTGTGAAATTTAATGAAACTTCTACTTAATTATCTGCTAAATTATGATTGACAAATTTATATTACACAATAAAATACAGAAAAATATTTCAGACTGTTTATCTGTGCATTTGAGTTTTATCCTTCTTTTTTTTCTTTGAAAAGAAACGAATGTATTTAGTTCAGTCTTTCATGTTATCTGGAGCCTTAAGATTCTTCTTCTTCTTTTCCTTCACGTTCCTCAGTGGAACACAGGGCTCCAAGCTAGCGGCTTGAAGTTTCTGTAGCATTGTTTATTTTACAGGATGGGGTCGCTAGCCAGCCTCATGCCCAACCTTTCCTCTTTACCACCATTATTTCTGGCTCAACGAGGTAAAGGAGTGCGTCTGTGGCCGGGGATCGAACCCCGGACCATGTGCATGGTCGGCGAGCGTCCTAACCGCTATACCACCGACGCGGAGCCTTAAGATAAGCAATAATTAAATCGGGCATAACTTAGATTGAAACTGTAAAGCTTCATTAACTAGAGATAGGTATGAAAGGTGTTAGGTACACTGTATACTGCATACTACAGTCATAAGTGTTTAATTTAAGTTCTACAATTCAAAATGCTCATTAGTACGCTTTTTTAGAGATTGTAAGCAACTATGTCGAATGTCAGATAGATAGATAATAAAAGCCAGTTCCTTAAAAACTTTCAGTCTCTTATCTGAAATATAGCAAACAAATATTCATTCAGACATCTATAAAACACAAAATAATCGAGCAAAGAATATTCTTTTCGATAAATTCCTCTTCCAGGCTCTACAATTATATACATGCATGTTTATATACACAGAATATTCTAGATTAGTAGTTAATAACAATATTAGCGTTTTTTAAATAATATCGATTTGTTAAATAAGATCAGTGCAATTACAGTTCATTCAAGATGCTTAAATTATAATAATGATAAAGATATAATAGCGAATAGAATATCAACTGAAATTAGGGAAATTTCACAAAAATTACGGATTATTCAAACCTCGATGGCCGAGGTGATGATAACGTCTGAACTAACTTCTTTTGGATGCATAAATTAGGCTTGTTAATATGGATCCCAACAGCCAGCCTCAGCAATATTCAGTAGTCGAACTCTTAAGGCAAAAATTGAGATTCGTAGGTATGCGGTAAATGACCCTGAAATCATGATTAACGTCAATCTTGTGTTCCGTCTCCACAAGATGAGACAGAATAGAGCAGCAAATGGATTTCGTTTGTCCTTTGCTTAACCGCTATGCAGGGTGATGTTCGGAAATTCGACGCGAAACACGCCTAATTGTACGGTCTATGCAACTGGCTCACTCCACAGGAGCAGTTAAATTGCTAGATACACATTGAAGTGGCGAAATCAGGCACGTAGTTTGTCCTTTATTCCCGAACGCAGAAGATGAGTGGTTTTAAAGATACAGCCATCCTCTTTTCTGGTCATAAGGACGTCTAAAAATGATATGCTAGAGTCTTTTTCTTTCTCAATAGTAAAATTTATTGCAGGATGTACCTCATTAAATTTATCCAGGATGTTCTTTGCTTCATTTTCGTCCTTCATAATCAAAAAAGTATCATCCATGTACCGACAATAAAATTTGAGTTCATTATTAACATCCGTCAAAGGCCAATTTTCTAGTTTCGCAAGGAAAATGTCAGCTAGAATGGGTCCTAGTGGTGACCTCATTGCCACACCGTCGATTTGTCTATATATGGTTCCTTACTAAATAAAAAGTGGACATTCCTTGTACATTTCAAGAGAAGCTCTTTCATAAAAGATATAGGAATACCAACGTCGAAGTTTCGTCTTTTGAGTTCTTTGCATACAAAGTCCACTGTTTCCATGAGAGGCAAATTGGTGAATAAGGAAGATACGTAAAATGATATCATGTGTTTCTAGCAATTTAACTGCTCCTGTGGAGTGAGCCAGTTGCATAGACCGTACAATTAGGCGTGTTTCGCGTCGAATTTCCGAACAACACCCTGCATAGCGGTTAAGCAAAGGACAAACGAAATCCATTTGCTGCTCTATTCTGTCTCATCTTGTGGAGACGGAACACAAGATTGACGTTAATCATGATTTCAGGGTCATTTACCGCATACCTACGAATCTCAATTTTTGCCTTAAGAGTTCGACTACTGAATATTGCTGAGGCTGGCTGTTGGGATCCATATTAACAAGCCTAATTTATGCATCCAAAAGAAGTTAGTTCAGACGTTATCATCACCTCGGCCATCGAGGTTTGAATAATCCGTAATTTTTGTGAAATTTCCCTAATTTCAGTTGATATTCTATTCGCTATTATATCTTTATCATTATTATAATTTAAGCATCTTGAATGAACTGTAATTGCACTGATCTTATTTAACAAATCGATATTATTTAAAAAACGCTAATATTGTTATTAACTACTAATCTAGAATATTCTGTGTATATAAACATGCATGTATATAATTGTAGAGCCTGGAAGAGGAATTTATCGAAAAGAATATTCTTTGCTCGGTTATTTTGTGTTTTTTCTGAAATAGACAATGATTTCTACTGACAGACACTAACATCTTGTGTTCGGCTGACTTCAGTTTCAGAAGACTCTTGCATTTCTCAATGTTTCACCAACCGGTAAAAATTATCAGGCAATTAGATTCAACACCAGTGGCTGGAACGATGAAGACACGGTGAAATACCGTACAAACCTTGAGGACTTGGGTTCTATTTCTTTCTGGTCGGGCTCATGGGTTCATATTGCTGAAGAGTCCATCCGAAACAGCGACGAAACAGCTGTCTAGTACTCCCTGGCAGTTTTGATTGGTTCCTAAACTGATATCATTCAGTGAATAAACTTGAAACAAGTCAAATCCCTACAACCTAAAAGTCGCAAAATATTACCATACTTTATCTCACCTTACCCATTGAAATTTCCCTCTATCCTCTCCTTAATTTGAAGGGCTACAATGATTTCATGTCGAATTACTCAATTGCGTATTTCCATTTTACCTTCACTAACAACATCTTTTCTTTCCGTGTAAGATTGAACTCACACAAAAAGCTTGGAGGATCTGGACTTCGCCGATGATATATGTCTGATTTCCCACAAACTGGAAGATATGCAAGCGAAAACCAACAAGTTGGCAGAAGAAACATCCAGAGAAGATAGGACTTCAGGTGAACATAGACGAAGCAGAGGTCATGAAGATTCCTGGGAAACACCACCAACAGCAACAACAAAAACGACAAAAACAGACAACAATCAGCACAAATGGAGGGAACCTGAAAGAAACAACCTCCTTCACCTGCCTACCTGAGAAGCATCGTTTCAACTACAGGAACACGGAACTGACGAGGATATCAAACCAAGAATCGATCGGAAGGGCAAGACAAGCTTTCACTACTCTCAAGTCTGTGTGGAGGAGGTCAACAGCAATCAGCATCAAAACGAAGATAAGATCCGGATTTTCAACTCCAATGTGAAGTCAGTCAGTGCTACTTAACATACGGATGGATCAGAGACTTGCACTGCGCGTCATCAAGAGCATCTCAAACAAACTACAGACCTTCAACAATAGCTAGCTGTCTCCGCTCAATACGACTCAAGATCAGATGGCCGGCCGGCCGGCCAGAAAAGATCAGCAACAGAGAGGGAGGATCTCTGGCAATGAGCGAACCAACCAACACAGCAGGAACCAACCGATTGTGAAACAAATAGGCAGGAAGAAATGGAGGTAGATGGATTGGCTGGCCATACTCTGAGGAAACAAGCCATCAAGTGAGTGACATCACTAGACAAGCCATTGCTCGAGTGGAAGCCGGCCGAAAGGGAAGCGGCGGCGAGTTGGTCGTCAGTGCAAGGGTGAGGGTGACTTAGAGGAGGTCATGTGAAGAGGAGATGAAGGGGTGTGGGCAGACTTGGAGCCAGGTGAAGACTGTAGCAGAGAACCGAACGTAATGGAGACGCACGGCTGAAGCCGTATGTTCCTCTAGGAATTAAAGGAAACAATAATAATAACACATGATTTGATTAAGGAAAAGACGATTACTAACTGGGAGTTTAAAGCAAAATCTTGAAGTTTCTCTTTTCTATGAACTATTTTTATAAATTATGTAATATGACACCCTCAATAACTGATATATAATTCACAAGGTTATTTCAATCCACTAGGATTTCTTGAAGTAATAGCATCCACATTGTAAAAAACAAAGCTTCAATTTTGAAATTATTCATTTAATTAGAAAGTTTCCAGTTTCAAAAAGGAAGGAATGTTCATTTAACCGTTCAACACTGGACTACCAAAAATTTCCATCCCTCAAAATGCCTAAATTCTTTTGTATTTCTCATTGTTTAAATCATGTGATTATAAAAAATGATAACCACATGAACTCGCACACATATTTAATTTAATTTATAGGCGGCCTGCTTAAACCTTGGGCTACCAAAATTTTCCGTCACTTATATTGCATCTGATTACTTGGATTTATTTTGTTTTAATTATTCAATTATGTGTCCAAATCGTATTACTTACTCTCGCGATTATTTAAAATGTTTTCAACCGGACAGTTTACGAGTATATAATAACCTTAAGAAAAAGCATCATGGTGGGTGGTAAAGATCCTTAAAGTGTATTCCAACGCATCAGATAACTGTTCCTGTGATCAGATGCAATATTGTGACAAATGCTGAGAATTCCATTCTGTATTGTAAGTACTGTTTTTGGAATAAAGAAGATTATTATTATTCAATAAGACGCTGTGCAATTCTTGAAAGAAATGAGGAAAAAATATATACGGAATTGATTCTCTATTCATATGCAACAAGGCTACTAGGTTACATGACACACACACACTTAAGGTTATTACTATGCATATAAATCCTGTAGGAAGGGGAAATATTTCGCAACTAAATACTCTGCAAATTTCCCAGCTATGTGTTTACCTATTGTCTGAAAAAAAGCTTTAATAATAATGTGTTATTTTTATTGTTATTATCATTATCGAGATTTCTGTATTGCAACCGACTATTAATGTTATCTATTAATTTGTAGATAATTATTTGCTTACTTATGAGTAGTTCGTAGCATTTCACTGTTTTTTTACTCATGTAGTGTGGTTTGATTGATTTCAAGTTACTGTACGAACTCATATTAGTTAGGCGACCAGTGAAAGCGAAAGAATACTGGAAAGTCATATCGTCTTACTCTTTCACTCTTCATTATCATCATCATACGCCAATTACACTACTACCATGAAATGAATCCTGGACCCTCAGGTTATGAGGTCAAGTAGTTAACTATTCAGCTACTGTGACGGAATCGAAAGGCCCATGAATCGTAAATTCGCGGTAATTTACCAATGCTTACTAACGGCTTTAGCTGAAAGTATATACATAGTGACTTTAAAGAAGTTGGAATTTACGCAACATCTGATTCTGTCATAGTGATTGAATAATCAAAAGTCTTAACACTGGATTCCAAATGATCCTAAGTTCGCTACCTGATGACTTGACTGATGTTTAGGAGTGCTTCCTGCTGAAATAAGGCGGGAGTAGAATAAAACCACCGTCCACCATTCCATGGTTTTCAATGGTTCTCTAAGTGATTTTACTTTATGAACTTGCCTGGAAGTTCATTTTGCTTAATAAAGTAATAATAATAAATTATGGTAACATGAACAAATGCATTAAAAGGCATTAACTGGGAATTGGTCAAGATATGTAGATGATACTTTTGCAGTGCTAAAACGAGATCTACACATTTCATTCCTGGAGAAAATAAACTGTGTATCTCCCAGAATCCAGTTTACTTCGGGAGCAGAATCAGACGTCGATGAACTACCATTTCTAGACTGGCTAGTTAAGAGAAAGGAAAACGGACATTTTAGGATATCCATATTCAGGAAGAAAACCCAATCCTATAAATATTTAGACTTCAAATCATTACACCCCATCAGCGCAAACATTTCAGTTGTTTCAAGTCTTCTTAGACGAGCACATTCTCTGATAACGTATGAGAAAGAAAAAGAAGAAGAAATATCAAACATTACTGAAACTCTCAAGCAAAACAACTACCCATGGAACTTCATCAACAAAATCAATACAGACATTCAGTATGACCGAAAACGCATTCCGAAAACATGGACCTCAACAGTCGTCATTTCATATAGAGCACAGACGTCAGACGATATCAGAAGAGTACTCAGCTCGACATTACAGTTTTCTTCAAAACATCAGACACACTATGAAACAACCCTGTCCATATAAAAGACCACATCCCTAAAGATTCTCTATCTAATTGTGTCTATAAAATAAAATGCTCGCTTGGAATGTGATGCGATATACATCGGAAAAACATTTCGAGAAATCAAAATCAGAAGAAATAAACGCCGTAGACCCAACTCTGTTCGACCACCAAGAAATCCAGTTGAACTAGAAAAGCTTGAAAAATTATCAGCCATAGGTCACCTACACGCTATAGAATCAGGCCACAAAATCGACTTTGACAATATTGAAATAATCCCGAAGAATTTCAGAAATCAGAAAGAACGTCTTATATCAGAAGCACTTCATATCAAGTGGAATCCAAATGGTCTGAATAGGAATGATGGACTAAAACAGAATCTGACGTGGTTACAACACCTCCCTCCCCCATGAAGTGACAAAATCAAAACGAATGTGATATGCAAGTTCACTATGTAAACACATTACTCTTATAATTTTACACACTGATCAAATCTAACAATCTACACTTGATTTTGTTATCTTTACCAACTGACCAACTTGACAACGAAAAATGACCCCCAGACAGACAAACGATGATCAAGTTAGTAAACTTTGTTTTGATACCATAATAGATGTACTATTACCTATGTTATTTGGTTTAGTGATCTTCATTCCCTTTAACTTGATCTAGGTATATTTTCCCACCCCCTAACTTTTTGTTATATATATGCTGAGGAGATTTTGTAAATTCTGGTTTAATAATACTTTGATAAAGCTATTAGCGTGCGTCGGTGGCATAGTGGTTAGGACGCTCGCCGACCATGCACATGGTCCGGGGCTCGATCACCGGCCACAGACGCACTCCTTTACCTCGCTAAGCCAGAAATAATGCTGGTGAAGAGGAAAGGTTGGGCATGAGGCTAGCAACCCCATCCTGTAAAATAAGTACTGCTACAGAAACTTCAAGCCTCTAGCTTGAAGCCCTATGTTCCACTGGGGAACGTGAAGGAAATAAAAAAAATAAAATAAAAAGCTATTAGCATTAAATAGCGAAACGTCAGTAAAGACAACAATCTCGTTTTGGTTTTCATTCATTGGGAAATACAAGAAAACCTTTATTATAATGGGAACTGATTCATCTCAGTAGGAATGACGAATTCATAAACAGAATAATTACAATAGAACTTACTTCTTCCAGTGATGCTTTCAATAATTTATTCTGTTCAGACAATTTTTTGATCTGTTCTAGTAGGTCGTCTGTCAATGAACTTAACTAAAAAGGGATAAAATAATAATAATGAACAATAAAAAAAACAGTCCGTGATCAACTCGTAAAAACAAATCTAGTCCTTACAAATCAACTATTGAAAATAAAATAAAAAAACAATAAATAGCAAAAATCAAGAGTTAATCTGATTTTGAACAAAGCAAGAACTACAGTTTAGCAGAATAAAATGGTACCATCATTGTTTACTTCGTTGCCTTCTCGTCAGCTGCTTACAGGGCAGACATTATTCAATGTATCTACAAAAACAATTTTAACATACTTGCACCGAGACTTCATTTTAAACAAAAATCAGTCGACCAATATACGCATACACTAATAATATATACATATATATATATATGCAATATTAAACACTATTCCGAACAACAATAATAATCATACACAATGAAAACTTTTCAGCATCTCGCATTCATATAAAAAATATCCAGTTACCAGGTTGGCAAAGAAAGACTGATAACTGCTTCTTTCTGAACGCATAAGTCAGGTTTCAGGCGCTTGATGGAAATGGCTTCAGCAAACTTTAGGAGAATTGAGCTCTTTTGCTTATTCATAATTTTGAACTACATACCGGCGTCCACCTCATGACCCGTATCGAGGAGATGCTTGGCGACGGCACTGCCTCAGGCATTTGTTCCCTTTAGACGTAAGCTTTTTGGTACATGTTCAGAAAATCGTAGATATGCCCTTCTTCTTTCTGTTCTTCCAATGTAACTGCTCCCACAGATACTTGTAAATTTGTATATACAGTTGGAGTTAATTAACATGAGAAGGATATCTATCGATCTTTGATTGCATCAAAGAGGAAGTTGTTTGATAGACGGGAACGAGCTTAGCTGCAAGATAGGCTATGGCTAGTGATGTGCTCAGCCTTCTGTTGATCATTGCTGAAATGTTTTCGCCTTTATTTATCGTGGCCTGCAATAAGGTCAGTGAATCCTCTATGAACACCGACAACTAACCAACTGAACGCCTATCCCATTTTGTTCTGTCTTATTTTTCCCTTCGTTTCATTGACAAGTGTTTACGTAAACCAAGAGTGATAAACATAATAATAATAAAGGTCATGAATTTATAGAAGCTTTGAAATAATGGTTTTTCAGACTTGTTATGATATTTCCATTTTCTCCAAAACTCTTCTCTGCGTGATTATCGTTCCCTGATAGTACTTCAATGTTTACACCACCACCACCACACCATGGTGATTATTATTTTACCATAATTGCAGTTGTAATCTGTCAGCCTTGAACTTATTATGCCCAGTGTATTACAGTCATTGATTTATTTCTCTGTAGTATTCCTATTGTCTTTCATGCCACTGACCACAAATAACCCATTGAAATAGTATATATTTGAAATAATAGAGAAGATTTGTAGCTCAGGTGGATGATTTGCAATTAATAGTGTTCTCTGAGCTGGTTGGTTTAGTTGCGGAGCTTTCGTCGTCACCCTGCTGGACAACATCCCTCTTCAGCGCCATATTTAGCATAAAGTGAAATGATTTAAATTTCTTCATGAGTGATATTGTGGTGAGAGCTATCTACTAGCCAAATTGGTAGACAGTAATTTTCGTCAATGTTTACGTTCTCAAGATTTGTCGTGAGAAAATATGAACAAAGACTGATTCAAAATCGACCACAGCAGACTTTGCGTAGGCGGAAACAGTTAACATATAGAGGATTTGACATTCAAGAAACAGTCACAAATAGATGAAAGATTAACTTTACGTGAGAAACAACCAATCAGAAGACTGTGTTGTTTGCTTAATTAAACTATAATAATGTACATGAAAATATATAAATATGCTTTGATTTCCTTAATAAACGATCTGTTGCCTGGCCCTTGTCTTCTGTTGTTACATTTGTTTCGCTGCCTGTCGCGAAATAAAAGTCCCATGACCTGCAGCTTTTGAAGAAGGAGACATATGGATCTTCTTGAGGGACTTCGAAGCTATTGCACAATTGAATGGCGTGCAAGAGCCATCAGCGAAGACGCTTTTACTTGGAAAGCTACTGAGAGGCGGGGCGAAGGCAGCATAAGATAGTGTGAGGCGAACAGAGGGATAAGCAACTTGGAAGTCAGTGGTTGAACGTTTGAAGCAGGAGTTTGACAGCCCGATGGACAGAGAGCGGGCAATGCAGCAGTTTCGCACCATGAAGATGGGAGTTGACGCTGATCCTCTCGTATTGGCGCTGACCTTGACAAGCCCACTTCGTCGTACTCTACCAACACTGGACGAAGATTCTGAGGCACAAATGTTGGCATCCCAGTTTATGGAGAGTGTTCCAGAACATATATCCCAACAGTTACATCTGATTAACGCCATACACCGGCATAATATCGGGGAGCTTGCGAAGGTGAACAGACAACTGTTAAGGAAGACGGTTGCAGCGGTAGAGCCACCAAAATATGAGCAGTGTGAGAAACAAATCTTGAGAACGTAAACATTGACGTAAATAACTGTCTACCAATTTGGCTAGTAGACAGCTCTCACCACAATACAATTGCGTCTCCCGGTAACCATCTTCTATTGACTTGGATTTTAAACTTTCTGGTCACCTGATTTTTTTACTTTTTATTAGTTGGTATATTTCGTCTATATGTTAACGTGTTTATTAATTGCATTTTCGTGTGAGTACCATCCAGGCTTCTAGGAATTCTCTGATTGCACTTTTCGTGTTTCTTCTGTTTAGGATTTCGACATTATCCCAATCAAATTGATGCCTATAATTGTCTATATGCATTGATACTAAAGAATACATATCGTGTCTTTTCACGACTGATTTGTGTTCTTGGATTCTGATTCGAAGGGGACGCCCACTTTGGCCAATGTAATGCTTGTTACAGTTCATACAATTTACTTTGTAAATGGTATTAATTTTATCTCCTTTTTCTGTTGGATCTTTCGGTTTGCATAATATCGAATTAAGCGAATATAGCCGAAGCCGTTATGCAAAGATTAGAATTAATAGCTATACCTATATATAATTAAACCGAAAATCTGGATACGTTACGTTGATGATACATTTGTAATAATTAAGAGAAATGATTTAGAATATACCCATAAATTAATAAACAACATATTTAAAGACATCAAGTTCACAAGAGAAGAATTAGATAACAAAATCCCATTTTTAGATGTCTTGATCAGGAGAACCAACACAGGAGATTTAGGAAAACACAAGTATATAGAAAATCAACGCATACATACAGATCAAATACTCAACTATACTAGCAATAATCCAATGACTCACAAACGAAACTGTGTGCAGACATTGTTTAAAAGAATTCAAACACATCGTAGCACTCCAGAGTTGGAAAGAATGGAAGAAAAGTACTTACAAACGGTCTTCAAAAAGAATGCTTATCCACAAAATTTCATCAAAAAGTGTTTAAAGTCGAATCAAAACACCAACAAAGAACCATCATCAAAAACCACAAGAAAATTCATTCTACCATAAATGAAAAATATCTCTGAAATAACAGCTAGAATACTGAAACCGTTTGATATAGATATAGCACACAAGCCAGTCAAATCGCTTAATTCGATATTATGCAAACCGAAAGATCCAACAGAAAAAGGAGATAAAATTAATACCATTTACAAAGTAAATTGTATGAACTGTAACAAGCATTACATTGGCCAAAGTGGGCGTCCCCTTCGAATCAGAATCCAAGAACACAAATCAGTCGTGAAAAGACACGATATATATTCTCTAGTATCAATGCATATAGACAATTATGGTCATCAATTTGATTGGGATAATGTCGAGATCTTAGTCAGACGAAACACCAAAAGTGCAGTCAGGGAATTCCTAGAAGCCTGGATGGTACTCACACGAAAATGCAATTAATAAACACGTTAACATATAGACGAAATATACCAACTAATAAAAAGTAAAAAATCAGGTGACCAGAAAGTTTAAAATCCAAGTCAATAGAAAGTGGTCAATACATATGTTGTAAAGATGGTTACCGTGAGACGTGCGCAATTATATCACTGATGAAGAAATTTAAATCATTTCACTTAATGCTAAATATGGCGCTGAAGGGGGATGTTGTCCAGAAGGACGACGAAAGCTCCGCAACTAAACCAACCAGCTCAGAGAACACTATTGCAAACCATCTCCCTGAGCTACAAATCTCTTTTCGCAACCTCATTTTATCTCATATCATTATCGATCACACATTTGATATTCATTTTAACCATACTCAAAACAAACTGAGTTTTTTATTATCCCACCTTGCACTGCACAATACACTTTTTGATATCACCTTAATTCACCTTTATTACTTATTGTAACCAATAACAACAAGTACCAGTTATCATCTATGGAAAAATTCTCCCTACCATGAGAATGAGAAAATAGTAAAATATAGCGTCAAATATGTATTTGAATTCGTAGACAAAATCAAAGATAATAATATCAAGGACAAAATCATGGTATCTCTGGACATAACATCGTTATTCGCAAATGTACCTTTAATAGAAACAGTTAATTATATATGTGAACAAGTGGACAAGCGGTCGATAAACATTGGAATCCATATTGAAATCCTAAAAGAAGTGATATTAAGATATCCCATGAATGTAAACTTCAAATTTGACGGCACGCTTTACAGGCAATTGGACGGGGTGGCAATGTGCTCCCCATTAGGTCCCATTCTGGCCGATTTTTTTCTAAGTAAGCTAGAAAATGAACCTCTGAACAACCTTATCAGTAAGCTCTCATTTTATTGCCGATATATGGATGATACCTTTATTCTTTGTGATAATGGTTCTGATAGGAGTACAATAATTACTGAATTCAATGAAGTACATTCGGCTATGAAATTCACATGCGAAGAGGAGTCCCAAGACAGAATTGTCTTCCTGGATGCCCTAATTATAAGAAAACCAGATGGTATCATTAAAAGAAATTTGCATAGAAAAAGCACTTGGACAGGACAATATACACACTTTCACAGCTTCGTTCCTATCAATTACAAAAGAAATTTAGTGAAGACTCTCAGCCACAGAGTTAGAGCTATATGCTCTGAGGAAGTAATTGAAGATGAATTAAGCATGGTATATGATACTTTGATCGAAAATGGTTATCCTGACAAATTTATCAAGAAACATATGACAAAGAAAGCGAAAAGGACTACTCACTGTCTGTAAACAAGAAGCCTTTATATATACGACTACAATTCATGGGCGATATGCCAAGCGAGATAATCACGAAGAAATTAAGAAAATCAGTTCAAAGAACTCTTAATGCTGGCGAACTATACATATTATTCTCTACACGACCATCGGTGCTACCTCAACTGAAAGATGAAGTACCTAGACTAGCAAGCCACTTCAAATTGAACCTATCAATTCAACTGCGCTTGTGGAGCGAGTTATATTGGCCGTCGCTCTAGGAACTTGATTTTTCATGCTTCCTCGAGAACATATCCCACTATGGCCAAGTAAAGGTGTAGTTAAAACTATTAACAGCTCGATATTAGACCATCTGGTGCAAACCGGTCACAAAGCCAGCGTAGAAGAATCCTTCTCTATAATATACCGGGTGCCTAACAAATTACCAGAATCGTCGAAGCACCGCATGCTCCAAACAGCAGAGGCTATTGCAATTCGCCTCAAACAACCAGTGCTCTGTGTTCAAAGGGAACAAGTCCATCACCTACTACTGCCCTGGCCAGCCCTCAGTAGAAACTAAAAACTCGTGAATTTGTAATATATTATCTTTCCTAATTCTTCTGACATTCAGTGTGTATTGTTATGTTGATGCTGTTCAGCTTTAATCTATCAATATTACTGATTCGATGTTATTTAAACAACATTAATGCCGTTCATAAGACTAATTCATTCATTCATTATAATGTATATATAATTGTTGAGTCTGATGATGAAGAGGTTATCGAAAAGAGTACTCTTTGTTCCGTGTCCATTCTTTTGAAAGAAATCTCTCTCAATAATCTGGCTAAGTAGCATTGTTTCAACTTCACTCAGACAATATGGATGACGAAGTCAAAGACAACCATGATTAATTAGTAAAGCAACATAGACTATCATTGCTTAGAAATCGGTATAAAAGTCTGCTGCACTCAGCATACGGAACAAGATTCAACTTTTTTTCAATATTAATGTCGAGTCAGTGATTCCATATGATTTTTAGAAATTCGGCTTACATGTCACCTAAAGCATATACCAAAGGCTACTACAGCATTTCATCAATAGCTACCCCTTTGACCAGCTCGATACTGAAAAGAGGACACTGAAACGAGGAACTCTGAAAAATAAAGCAACTGACAACCTATCGTCCAACAAAAATGCGGAAGAGAATAGAGACAGATTGGTCATAATCTAAGGATAGTGTTGCATAATATTACGTAACAGAACCTCAAGTGGAACCCAAATGACTCTTTTTAGAGCACTTTACAGATTTGAACTGAAGCTATAGAAATAATATTCTCTTTGCTGACATCTATGTCTCTTTTTTTAATTTATATCACATTGGTATTTTGAGACCCCCAGTGATTTACTAGGTGATAATGGCTAAAGATGAAGCGGAAGACTGGGTTATAGCAGGATACCTTCCAGGCAGACCTCCAGATATACTCACTCATCCAGCATTTCACTGTGGAAGTCTCCAGTGGGAATCCTTCTCAGGTCTTCATTTATCTTGTCTCACTCACTAGGCATTAGGTGAAAAAATATTGACTTAAAATATACTCAAAAATCTCTCGTTCTTAACTTTCGTTATGGTGTACTTTTTTTATAAAGTTGGAATCATTTGCACTTTGTAAAGCAAACTGTGAAGATAATTTGAGGCTCTTTTTAGTATTTTTTTCAATTATTAGTGAAAATTAGATTAATTATGCCCTAATACACCTCTTTTCATTATTATTAGTAAAACTATGAAAGGATATTTGATATAATGTTCACTTAGATTGGACACTAGTAATTGGTGTGACGTGTCTAGTCCTATGTTTGGTGCAGACTGAATTCTATCAATCAGGTTCTGTAATGTGGCCACCATTCTAGGTAGCTCACCATCATGGTGCACATTGATTTGATGATATTAGATAGTTGGAGGTGATCGACAGGAAGTCCTGCTTGACCTAGGTTTCGTGCTAGTTGGCACTCATCAGCAAGGCGTATCTGCAACCTTGAAGGAACTCATGTCCCTGCTGGGATTCGAGCCCGCGTCACCCAGTGCTGCAGTCTGCACCAAAGAAAGGACTAGACACGTCACACTAGTTACTAGTGTCCAATCCAAATACCCACTACAGTCCTACAGGAGGTCAATGGCGAGCCCGAATAGCTCAGTGGTAACGTCTATAACTGCAGCTCTGGGTGACGCGGGTTCGAATCTCAGAAGGGACATCAGTTCCTTCAAGGCAGCAGATACGCCTTGCTGATGAGTGCCAACTAGCACGAAACCTAGGTCAAAGGCTTCCTGCCAATCGCCTCCAACTATATAATAATGATCACTTCTTATTGTGACATGATAGCAAATATTGATTTTCACATTTTTAAATTGACTAATCATAGATGGTGTAGAGAGATCACTCATACACTACGAGCAGTGGTTATTACTGTAGTCAGTCTGTCAGTCTAGTTTACTTTCCAAAAGATGAATTTTTCAAATTTCAATTCATTTCAAGTAAATATTTGGCAACGGCACATGTCAAGTGATCAACAACGGAAAACTCAGCGAGGCGTTTCGAGTAAACACAGGAGTCAGATAAGGGTGCTTATTACTGTCACCAATGATATTCCTAATTGTGCTGGTGGACTGGATTATGCGTCAAACAGTGATAGGAAACGAGAAGACAGGGATATCCTGAACCGACGTGAAGAATCTAGAAGACCTGGATTTCGCGCGTGGATGATTTGTGTTTGATGTCACACAAAATCGAAGACTTACAAGCGAAAATCGACCAACAAACTGGTCGAAGAAGCAGCCGGTGAAGACAGGACTCCAGGTGAACATAGACAACACGGAGGTTATGAAAATAAATCTGTTTCCCAACATCCAGCGCCAATCACCATCAACGGGAGGGATTTGAAAGAGGTTACTTCAGTCACTTATCTAGGGAGGGAGCATTGTCTCAACTACAGGCAGTCGGAACGGACGACAATGTCAAATCGACAATCGGGAAGGCGAGAAACACATTCATCATCCTGACATCAACCAATCTGGAAATCTTCCGCTATCACTCAACTCAGCCTGCATCAACAACAAAATGATTCCGATTTTCAATACAAACGTCAAGTCAGTCAGTCAGTTCTTCTATACGGATGGATCAGAAAGTTGGCGGCGGGTCACAAGGAATATTTCCAACAGCCTGTTGCAGACCTCTATCAACAACAACTGTCTTCGCTGGCTCTATACTGGAGATCAGATGGCCGCCGGAAAGAACAAGAACCAACAAGAAACTATGGGAAGAAACAAAACTAGAAACAATCACTCAACAAAATATGCAGGAGAAAGTGGAGATGGATTGGACACTGGCTGAGGAGGCGGCTGGGTGACATCGCGCATTAGGCCAGTGCTCGAGTGGAACTGAAACCCAGAAGGTCCTGGGTTCGAACCCCGGTGGATGCGCACTGATGAAGAGTCCCAAACTAGGATGAAACACCTGTCCAGTACTTCCAGGTTTTCCAATGGTTCTCTAACTGATATCAGCTCATGATGAAATCCTACATGCGATCAAACAAAATCCCTACAAAACCAATACTTGAAAATTAATTTGATGCTCACTAGGGACTGACTCTATTCAGGAAGTTAACCTGGGGTTCTAGTGGGAAGCCGTGACCAGCAGGATAGAACAGGTTAAAGATGAGGCAGTAACTCATCTAAGAAGACATTGCGAAACGCTGGCGCTATGTCGTGAATTGGCAGAAGTTAGAATTCAAGGACCACTGGATTGGGTCCCAGCGGCTCAATGGTCTACGAGTTCGCCTTGTAACCAGAAGGTCATGGGTTCGAACCCCGGTGGGTGCGTACCGATGAAGAGTTTCAAACTAAGCTGACGAAACAGCTGTCCAGTACTCCCAGCTGGTTTACCAGTGGTTCTCTAACTGACTTCACCTCAGGATTGATATCAGTTGGAGAACCATTGAAAACCAGGGATTGCTAGACAGCTGTTTCATCCTAGTTCGTATTATTCAGGTTGTATGTAACCAGTTGAGAAGAATCCTCGAAATAATAAAATATGAGGTCATATTATCCTTGCAAATTTGTCGTTTTCGCTTTATTCAAACTAAAATTATGAACCACTGCATTTATATCAGCTGGCTTAGAATTAGGTGATTACCGTAGAGTTCAACATTATTACACCGGGTCTTTTTTGGGACATACGCTTAACCAGTAGAAAAAATTTACATCTCCGACGAATCAGCTGTCCAGTTCCCTTTGACTTCCGTCTAAATTCGACAACTGACTAATTATTTTAACCTATGTAACAGATTCTGTTTTGAGCATAAAAAATTCTTAATTCTTAATTTTCAAATTCTGTTGAAGTCTATTTCCATCCAATGAGATAATGGAACTATGGTTCTAGTTGAGGAGAACACAAAATGCAATTTCTACACAAAGATTTCATTGTATTTTGTTATAGACTACATCAATTTTGTTTTCAGTCGAAATTCCTGAAGGATATTCAATTCAAGGAGACTTAGAATACATAGAACACGAATCAAATCAGTAAAGAATTGTTTCGTTTGAAAACGTTAAAAATATATGAAATCCGAAATGAACATAAAGGCGTGAGTGGTGAATTTTCTGTCTCAGAACTCAGCCTTTAATCTAACAGTACATTAGTCCTAATTTCGGGATTCTGTTCTACTCAGCAGGCTAGTGAAACATTTATTCTATTAAATATAACAACTGTCTGTCTGTCTGTTTTCGACATAGAACTTTGCATATATGTGCGGCAGTTCAAGTCGCCACATGCATAATAAAGACAGTAAACAGAGGTATGAGACAAAGGTATAGTAATAACGAAGAACAAAACAGTTTCATTGGAAATCATAAGTCACAAGGAGTGGATGCATCTGCGCCAGCCAGCCATTGAGAACGATGAGTTTGAGCTAGCCATGTCACCAATTGTTTCCAACCATTGGTTTGTACCGTCCCGAGGACCCCAACCAGTCAGTCAGGAAGTCTACACCATCCTACGTGGCTGGCTTAGACTAACTGTTGTAGATTTCATTGACTGATGAGGCCATGTTTTGGTTTGACCGCCACTAGCTAGCTCTTTTCCAGCCTGACCCTATATCAGCTAACATTGCCCATTGTCGAGGAAGGCGATGACTAGGCATGCATACGTAACACATGTCCTAACCATCTCAGTCGATGTAATTTCACAGTCTCGTCGATTGATTTCCCCTCCTTACCAACTAGCACTCGACCGATGGCCCAACCTCAGTATTACTCACCTTATTATACCACTTCACGCAGGAGATAGAACGCAGGCACCTATGGTCAAAGACAGATAATCTTTTCATGTCTTCCACTCTCAATGGCCAAGTCTCACAGCTAGCCATAAAGGAGGACGGAGCGGACTGATGAGCAGTACACACGCCCTTTGGTCGATAGTCGGATATCGCGTCTGTGCCAGAGACGGCGTTAATTGACATATGCGAAACTAACCCGGATTTATCCAAAGAAACATGTGGAAGAAGAAACTGTAAGTATAAATAAAATCTAGGAACAAGAAACACGAATTCTATCCTGGAAGACCTCTTTTAATTGCCACTATGGATGACCTCTATTACGGATGACACACATACACATGCAAATAAACATACGTCATTACATGTACATGCATACAAAAAATATCCAGCTTACTCACTCTATGAAGACCTTCTTCTGTAGCATCCAACCGTTTATTGGTTTGTACAGTTTGCCATAGATTAGTAACTTTTCGTGGTACACCTGAGTCAGTTTGTAAATCGCTGTGTTTCTCATTATTATTATTATTATTAAGATTATTGTTTGTTGTCTTTACAGGCTTTTCAGTGTTTTCATTCAAAATTGAATCAATAATTTCTTTATTATTCGGTAAAGAATTCAGTAATTGAAGCTTTAATTCTACATCTGATAGTCTTTTCTGAAAAAAAGTAGAAAAACGAAAGAAAGAGGGTGAAAATGAGTAGTAAATTTCAATTTTCAAATGTAGCACCATATATATACACAAAAGGAAAGTAAAGCGCTCGAAAATAGTCACTTTTACAGATGATTTCAATGCTGAAGAATGAAGACTGTTTGGATGGGACCTACGCTGTCCCGATACCCATGAACCGACAAAGATAATCTCCTAGTGTAAAAACAGAAGACAAGGGCCAGGCAACAGATCGTTTGTTAAGGAAAATCAACACATATTTATAGATTTTAATGTACATTATTGTAGATTATTGTTAGGAGAAAATACAGTCTTTCGATTGGTTGTTTCTCACAGAAAGTTAACCTTGCATCTCTTTATGGCTGTGTCAGTTCATCCATATGCTAACTTTATCCGCCTACGCAAAGCCTTTGTTCTCATCCTTTTCTCACCACCAATATTGGGGACATAAACCTTGACGTCAATTACTATCTACCAAGTTTGCCTAGCAGCCAGCTCTCACCACACCAGTACTATCCTATTCAAACTGTCATATTTATTCCTTGCCAGAACTAATTTCAAACATAAGCAGGTACACTGCCTCACCTTAATCCATGACTAATCATCAGTTTTGTGACTTTGGGTATACAATCTTTCTGGTTTCACACATTATTCAGGATTCGAACTAGGAGAGGACCGACTAAATAAGCCATTAAGTGCAGTCATATATGCACACTGTCATAAATCATTACTTATTATTATTACATTATCACTGTTCCCTTGGGTTCCCAGTGGAAAATAGGGCTTCAACTGCACGCCTCCGCTTCCCTCTGCATTCTGCTGTACTTCTCAAATACCTCCAAGTTAATCCATACTGTTTCAACTCTTCTCCACACGCTCTCCTCCATGTCACCATTGCACCGACGTCCCACTCGCCACTTCCCTTTCGGGTTCTACTCGAGCTTTGGCCTGACGCGCGATGTCACCCAGCCACCTCCTCAGCCAGTGAGTGTCCAATCCATCTTCACCTTCTCCTGCATATTTGTTGAGCGATTGCTTCTTGTTTTGTTTGATTGTTCCCATAGTTTCTTGTTGGTTCTTGTTCTTTCCGGCGGCCATCTGATCTCCAGTATAGAGCCAGCGAAGACAGTTGTTGTTGATAGAGGTCTGCAACAGGCTGTTGGAAATATTCTTTGTGACCCGCCACCAAGTTTCTGATCCGTCCGTAAAGAAGAACTGACTGACTGACTTGACGTTTGTATTGAAAATCTGAATCATTTTGTTGTTGATGTAGGCTGATTTGAGTGACAGCGGAAGATTTCCAGATTGGTTGGTTTCAGGTTGATGAATGTGTTTCTCGCCTTCCCGATTCTCGATTTGACATCCTCGTCCGTCCGCTCCTCCTGTAGTTGAGACAATGCTCCCTCCCTAGATAATTGAATGAAGTAACCTCTTTCAAATCCCTCACGTTGATGGTGATTGGCGCTGGATGTTGCTGATGCTGCTGTTGTTGGTGGTGGTGGTGGTTGGTTGGTTGGTTATTTTCATAACCTCCGTCTTGTCTATGTTCACCTGGAGTCCTGTCATGTCTGGCTGCTTCTTCAACCAGTTTGTTGATCGGTTTTCGCTTGTAAGTCTTCGATTTTGTGTGACATCAAACATAAATCATCCACGCGCGAAATCCAGGTCTTCTAGGTTGTTCACGTTGGTGGTCCAGGATATCCCTGTCTTCTCGTTTCCTAGCACTGTCTGACACATAATCCAGTCCACCGCACTTAAGAATATCATTGATAATAATGAGACCCTTGTCTGACTCCTGTGTTTACTCGAAACGCCTCACTGAGTTTTCCGTTGTGGATCACTTGACATGTTCCGTTGTCGTACAGCTGTTGAATAAGGTTGATGAATATTTGCGGTACGCCGTAGTACTCGAGTAGTTTCCAAATTACTTCGCGATGAACGCTGTCGAGGGCCTTCTCAAAGTCTATAAATTTGAGGTATATGTTTGATTGCTATTCCATGCTTTGTTCTGTGATGATGATGCGTAGAGTTGCAATTTTGTCAGAAAACTCTATTATCATCATTTCAATTGAATGTTTTTGTATGCAAAATATGAACTGATACCGCTTAAGAGAACCATTGAAAACCAGAGGTTACTTGATATCTAAATCTGTCTAGTTTGGATTTACTTGGCAGTACGCATACATGACCAAACCAGTGAATCTTTGGGCTATTATGCGAGGCCACTGGTCACTCAGCCACTACGACAGAATTATCATATGTCCAACGAATTCTAAATCCTGCCAGTTTAGCAACATACAAAGTCACCATCGGTTCGTCGCATTGGAGGGCATTTGCCTTCGTAGGCAACCTGGTGGACCTTAGTGGTCAGGAATTTTAGTTGACTTTTGATATGTGTATTGTATTAGTATTATAATCGCAAATAACAAGTTCCGTATGGAAATGTATGGAATTGAGTATTAACTGCCCAGCTAGTGCCTTACCGTTAGCTAAAGCAGCGTCAATGACAGCGTCTCATAATCCAGTCAATACAGCTAATGAGTCAGCAGCCCGGAAATTAGTGTTATAAATACTTCCAAAACATAAATTTTGTATAATTCCATTAAAAGCAAGTTATCTTGAATTATTTCAAAAACCTTAGGTACCTATTTGGTTGATGGGCGGTGACTGGCAGTGGGATTCAAGGTGTGCACTTCGCCTTTTTTGATACTTGTCGGCTCAATGTACCTATTTTTTATTTTTATTTTGATTACAGCTTGATGCCACACCGTATTTTCATTACAAGTATGGAATTTTCAGCATGGATTTCGGTAGCCCAAATTTTGCAGGCCGACTATAGATATCAGGTGTGCGTCGGCAGGGGATCGAACCTCGGACCATGGGCATGGTCGGCGAGAGTCCTAACCACTGTGCCACCGACGCACATACACATATATGTATGCAGTATCAAACACTATTCCGAACATTAATAATCATACACAATGAAAACTTTTCAGCATCTCGCATTCGGATGAAAAATATACAGTTATCAGGGCAAAGAAAGACTGATAACCACTTCTTTCTGAACACACAAATCAGGCGCTTGATGGGAACACAAACTAACTTAATCAAATAAGAACAGAGGCCCATTGCACAAAAGGTGATTCCAGTAGCCAAGTAGTCCGGTGGATAACACTCTAATGTTTGGAAGGATAGATAATATGTTCGAGTCTCGGTGCAAATACTATCATCACTCAATGGGTATACAAACGTACTCATCTAACTAAACTCAAACATATAAGGAAATACACCAGTCACCACCGACCGGAATAACATCAAGTTAATCCTCAAACATCATAGAAAAGTTCGTACTAGAAGTCGATCTGTTAACAGTGGTCAAACATTCCGGTCTGATATAATCGATCAGCAGGGAACATAAACAAATAATATGAGATGGCTTTGACCTGGCAGATTGCTACTGATGTTATACGCTACGGTTAACCGTAACAGTGTTACTCTATTAATTAGAGTATCCATTATACTCCCAATTATCACTTATAAAATCAATAATTAAAAACAAATACTGCTAGAACTTCTAAAGTTCATGAGTTAAATTCTAATCCAAATAATGAATCACCCCACTGTCTTTCACCTCAGTGACTAAAAGGTAATTTGTAGTTCTATATTCGACCAAAGTGCGTCGGTGGCATAGCGGTTAGGACGCTCACTGACCATGCACATGGTCTGGGGTTCGATTCCCGGCCACAGGCGCACTCCTTTACCTCGCTAAGCCACAAATATTGCTGGTAAAAAGGAAAGGTTGGGCATGAGGCTAGCAACCTCATCCTGTAAAATAAACACTGCTACAGACACTTCAAGCCACTAGCCTGAAGCCCTATGTTCCACTGGGGAACGTGAAGGAAAAAAAGTTCTATATTCGACCAAATAAAAATCATTATTTTTTAATTACGCAGCTCAAGGTGGGATTTTCACTGCAGTTTCCATTGGAAACTGAAAAAATTAAGTCATAATATGTGATTTGCTTGAATTATTTTTTAAATTTATAAATCGTCAGTTCTACTCTATGTACTACTAGTTCAAGGGAACTAGTTAGACAGAAACTCTGTGCTCTGAACTAAGTCAGACTGCGTACACTGTTGACGAGCTTGACAGTGAACCAGCTATCTGGATTGCGAGCACTACTGGTTAGTGCAGGCGGTTTCCAACAACTACTCATATCAGTAAAGCAGTAGTATATGTCATTCATCAATTATGAAATTTTTCATGTTAAAACTTAGCTAACAAGAGCAAATTTTCCATGCACCAAGCTGATTCATTTTTTATTATGTGACTATGGACCAAAGGGCGTGTGTACTGCTCATCAGTCCGCTCCGTCCTCCCCTATGGCTGTGAGACCTGGTCATTGAGAGTGCAAGACATGAAAAGACCGGCTAGCTGTCTTTGATCATAGGTGCCTGCGTTCTATCTTCCGTGTGAAGTGGTATGATAAGGTGAGCAATATTGAGGTTAGGCCATCGGTCGAGTGCTAGGTAGGTGGGAGGGGAAATCAATCGACGAGACTGTGGAATTACATCGACTGAGATGGTTAGGACATGTGTTACGTATGCCTAGTCATCGCCTTCCTCGACAGTGGGCAATGTTGGCTGATATAGGGTCAATCTGCAAAAGAGCTAGCGGTGATCAAACCAAAACATGGCACCAGTCAATGAAATCTACAACAGATAGTCTAAGCCACGTAAGAAGGCGTCGACTTCTTGACTGGTTGGGGTCCTCGGGACGGTAAAAACCAATGAAGGTGGGAAACAATTGGTGACATGGCTAGCTCAAAATCGTTCTCAATGGCTGGCCGGTGCAGATGCATCCACTCCTTGTGACTCATGATTTCCAATGAAACTGTTTTGTTCTCCGTTATTACTATTCCTTTATCTCACACCTCTGTTTACTGTCTATATTATGCATTTCTCCTACTTTCTTCTCTTGCTTTGTGTGCTACAAGGAAGGAGTGTGTCGACTTGAAATGGCGCACATATGTGCAAAGCTCTATGTCGAAAACAGAAACAGAACCCCTCTACCACGTTGAACCAAGTAAAATGGAGCATCGACCGGAAGTCACACCCTTCAGCCTACTATAGACGCATCCCAACCAAATGATAATTTTTTATTTATCTAAAGCTGATTACCTCGATAGCTGAACAAAACAGATTAATCTTAAAAAAGCAGCTACAGCTAAGATTTCAACCATTTTATCTTAAACATTTATATAGATTGTGTATGTTTTTGTAAGAATTCGAATGAATTTCGTCATGAAACATCATCACAGTTAGAAAATTACTGATCACCAGGGAATACCAAAGATCTGTTTCACCTTAGTTTTGGATTCTTCTGCTGTGCCCACCTAGGAACCACCCCTCTTGGAATCGAATTCAGGACCTTCAGGTTATGAAATGACAAAATAGGTAAAATTCATGAATCATTTAACTCCAAACCAAGTGGCTGTGTGGTCAGCCAGCTTGGTCTCATAGCCTGAAGGTTCGGCGTTCAATTCCTGCTTGAAAATCGTGTATTCACACTACGGAAGAGTCCCAAACTAGATATGACCGAGAAGATTTGCAGCTCAGGTGGATGATTTTGATATGGTTGTGTTCTCTGACCTGGATAGTTAATTCGCGAAGCTTTCATCGCCCTACTAGGCGACATCTTAAACGCATACTTCAATTTGAAGTGAGCTTTC
Source organism: Trichobilharzia szidati (assembly GCA_944472155.2). Lineage (NCBI taxonomy): Eukaryota > Metazoa > Platyhelminthes > Trematoda > Strigeidida > Schistosomatidae > Trichobilharzia > Trichobilharzia szidati. Next base: position 3,324,978 of record OX235275.1, on the reverse strand, counting down.
AGATTTCTCCACGAGTTTATTATTCATCTCTCCTGGTGACCTTGGACGTGATTGGATTATGTGTAAACCTTGGGCACTGTGGTAGTAAGCAATTCCATATTAGTCTGTTTATTAGTTGTATCACACAGTGAAACAGTATTATTCACTGGATGACGTTTCGAACAAATTCTAGTATTGTTCATAATCATATCAATTGTGATCACACAACTTTGAAACTTGAGTTTTATAGTTTCCTTTGTTCTCTCCTATTTGTCGTAATAGGGGTAGTAGAATTTTCCAGATATCCGAGACAGGTGTTGAATCATTGCAGTTGATTCGATGAACAAAGCTTCTGTTATCAATCTCTCCCTCCATCCTGTGATATTAGACTTTAAAACTGTCACCTTATCCCATCCTTTAAAGGATTCTGTAGAGCCTTTAAGACCATATATAAAGGATGTCTCAGAAATCACTACAAGACTCTTCAAGCCCTTAGGAATTGACGTCGCACACAAACCAACAAAGTCACTTCACTCAGTTCTATGTCAACCAAAAGACTCAACAACAAAAGAAGATAAAACCAACATCATCTACAAAATAAATTGCAACAAGTGCGAAAAACACTACATTGGCCAAAGTGGACGTCCCCTTCGTCTTCGTATCCACGAACATAAGCTAGCCGTCAAAAGACATGATATCCACTCTCTCATATCACTACACACCGACAACCATGGGCATCAATTCGTTCAAATATTAGACTACGAAAGCTTGGCATTCCAGTGAATCATCAATCAGTAGGTAGATCGAGATTGACAAAATTCATCAACCGGAAAGAAAGAAACTTCACACACAAAGGGTCAAACTTCAAGTCAAAGAAACAATCAGTTCCAATACAAGTAGCCTAGAAGGTGTGAAAACACACAAAAACAACCAACCACGTCAAAGGTCAGCGGGAGAGATGATTAATAAACTCGTGGAGAAATCTAAAAGCTCACTTCAAATTGAAGTATGCTCTGAAGATGTCGCCTAGTAGGGCGATGAAAGCTTCGCAAATTAACTATCCAGCTCAGAGAACACAACCATATCAAAGTCCTAAACTAGGACGCAACAGCTATCCAGTGCATCTGGGTCTTCAGCGTGGTTCTCAAATTGTTGTTGATTTTGTGACGAAATCCACGCTAAAATTAATAGTTTATAACAATAATCTTTGGGTAGGTGAAATTTTCGCAATCCATGACTAATCAATCTGTTGTGTTGCGTTTAGGCATATCTTTCTTTATTCTTTTGGATGTACACCATATGTGGCACTATATAAAAATTATGTACATGCGACTGTGTGTGTGCATGCGTGCGTGCGTACGTACGCATGTATGTTTGTGTGTGCGTCAAGTTACATAATTCATTCACTGGGCTCCGTGTAAGAAACAAAATCTACATAACGTGGTTCTTTATTTTTTTCTCTCACTTTGTTTTGCTTCACTATTTTATCTACCATCACCATGGTTACTGAAACAAAACGAAAATTAAAACTATATATATCTATATCACACATGCTTGAAAGATACAGAGATATATTTACGTCGACTGTAATCTAACACCGTAGCACTGAGTGAATCAATGAATGGTAAAATAGATTTTTTTTTCCAGGCGACTATTAATTAAACAACTGGATAGATAAGTCATTATAATTACCAGAGGAAGTCAATATTTGTTTATGGTAAAACACTAAAACTTCCAAACAAACAGACGGGGTAGAAATGTCAAAGATTTCAGCATCAATCAGCTTTCGCTCACGCACAACCACACACACACTTATGCACACCGCAAAGATAACAGATTGAAAGTAAATTTCATTGTCGATACAGAATTCCGACGAGAACAAGCTGGATTCAGGAAAGGCAAATCAGGTGTTCTGACCAAACTGCAACTCTACGCATCATCATCAAAGAGCAAAGCATGGAATGGTAATCAAACCTCTAACTCAACTTCCTTCATAGACTTTGAGAAGGCCTTCGACAGACAGCGTTGACCGCGAAGTAATTTGGAAACTATTCGAGTACTACCGCGTACCCCAAATATTCATCAACCTTATTCAACAGCTGTACGACAACGGCACATGTCAAGTGATCCACAACGGAAAACTCAGCGAGGCGTTTGCAGTAAACATAGGAGTCAGAGAAGGGTGCTTATTATCACCAATGATATTACCAATGATAATTGTGGTGGAGTGGACTGGATTATGCGTCAGACAGTGATAGGAAACGAGAAGACAGGGATATCCTGGATCACCGACGTGAAGAACCTAGAAGACCTGGATTTCGTGCGTGGATGACTTATGTTTGATGTCACACAAAATCGAAGATTTACAAGCGAAAATCGACCAACAAACTGGTCGAAGAAGCAGCCAGAGAAGACAGGACTCCAGGTGAACATAGATAACATAAACGGAGGTTATGAAAATAACCAACCAACCAACAACGACAACAGCAGCAGCAACATCCAGCGCCAATCACCATCAACGGGAGGGATTTGAAAGAGGTTACTTCATTCACTTATCTAGGGAGGGAGCATTGTATCAACTACACGAGGAACCGACCGACGATGTCAAGTCGACAATCGGGAAGGCGAGAAACACATTCATCATCCTGACATCAACCAATCTGGAAATCTTCCGCTGTCACTCAACTCAGCCTGCATCAACAACAAAATGATTCCGATTTTCAATACAAACGACGTCAAGTCAGTCAGTCAGTTCTTCTATACGGATGGATCAGAAACTTGTTGGCGGCGGGTCACAAGGAATATTTCCAGCAGCCTGTTGCACACCTTTATCATCAACTAACTGTCTTCGCTGGCTCTATACTGAAGATCAGATGGCCGGAATGAACAAGAACCAACAAGAAACTATGGGAACAAACAAAACAAAACAAGAAACAATCGCTCAACAAATATGCAGGAGAAGGTGGAGATGGATTGGACACTCGCTGAGGAGGCCGCTGGGTGACATCGCGCGTCAGTGAGGCAATAGCTCGAGTGGCGAGTGGTACGTCAGTGCAAGGGTGACATGGAGGAGATCGTGTGAAGTAGAGTTGAAACAGTATGGACTCACATGGATGGAGGTGAAATGTACAGGAGAAGACAGAAGCAATTGGAGACGTGTAGTTGAATCCCTCTGTCCTACTAGGAACCCAAGAGGACAATAATAATAAGATTATAATAATTCCGAATTTGACTTAGGGAACATTGGATTCAGGTTTGCTTAGCCCGCTAATCCAAAATTTAAATTTTTTTAATTACATTATCACATCAATGGTAAAATTGGTGAGAATACAATAAGAATGGAACTTAAGTATGAATTTATTTTCTTAAAGTTCTGCTATTTATATTATTATTATTATCAATTATGAACTATCATCTTGTCAGTATTCTTGTTGTTTTACTATTTCAAATATATACAACACTGACACAGTTGTTGTTTTTTAAAAGATACTACTGGTAACAGTCAGTAAAACAATGGGCTATTGTTCAATTGCCGTACACTGAACATCACACTAACAGTGATAACAATAGTAATAATAATAATAACAGTAATAGTAATAATAATACTGATGCTGTTTACATAAATTTTATTTATTTATTTACCTTTATACAGAGGGGTATGATACTTGTCCTAATTTTAGACATGGGCCATTTTTATTGATCTGATTGTTTACTTATTTATTATTTTCAAAACATTATTTAACTGTATTATTAGTAATAATCATAATAATAATAATAATTGGATTAGTGTTGACCTTGTATTTTAGCCTTAATTCTCTGAGTGAAGTTTTTCTGTCTTTAAACTTACTTACCTTCTTCGTAATTTCTCTAATGGAGATATTTTAATTTGCCTAATGTGATGAAAAGGAATAAGCGGGGTTTGGGGGAGGGGCGGAACTAATTTCTGTTGAGATGAAATTATTTTTCCCCAGTGTTCAAAAAACAACATATGTTTTCCATTAATAAGTTTTAAAGTTCCTTAAATATATTTATAATTATCATTGTTCTTATTCTCTTGGGTTTCGAACGTAGCAGCACGCCTCTACCTCACTCTGTTCTCGGAATTATTTCTAGGCTGACTGCGAGACTGCCCATAAGCGTTCATTTCTTACTAAGAAGCCCATTTAGCCGGGTTTCACTCCAGCTGCTGGAACGCAAGGTCACTCACAGGGTCTTCTGAGCATATTTTCAATCTGCAATTAATAGTGTTCTCTAAGCTGGTTGGTTTAGTTGCGAAGCTTTTGTCGTCCCCCCCCCCCCCTTCAGCGCAATATTTAGCGTAAAGTGAAATGATTTAAATTTCTTCATGAGTGATATAATTGCGTACTTCTCCCGGTAACCATCTTTACATATGTATTGACCATTTTCTATTGACTTGGACTTTAAACTTTCTGGTCACCTGATTTACTTTTTATTAGTTGGTATATTTAGTCTATATTAACGTGTTTGTTAATTGCATTTTCTAGTGAGAAGTCGTGACCAGTAGGGTGCAGCAGCACGTCGGGTGTGAGGACAAATACTCGCCACCGAGGACGTTGGCTAGCGGTTACGCTATATCGTGAATTGGCAGAAGTTAGAATTCATGGGCTGGCCATTGGATCGGGTCCCAGTGACTTAATGGTATACGAGCTCGTCTTGTAACCAGAAGGTCCTGGGTTCGAACCCCGGTGGGTGCGTACTGATGAAGAGTCCCAAACTAGGACGTAGGAAACAGTTGTCCAGTACTCCCAGGTTTTCCAATGGTTCTCTAACTAATGTCAGCTCATGATGAAAATCCTGTAATTGTATTTCCGTTTGAGTACCAACCAAGCTTCTAGAAATTCCCTGGCACTTTTAGTGTTTCCTCTGTCTAAGATTTCGACATTATCCCAATCAAATTGATGACCATAATTGTCTATATGCATTGATACTAAAGAATATATATCGTGTCTTTCCACGGCTGATTTGTGTTCTTGGATTCTGATTCGAAGGGGACGCCCACTTTGGCCGATGTAATGCTTGTTGCAGTTCATACAATTTATTTTGTAAATGGTATTAATTTTATCCCATTTTTCTGTTGGATGGGTCTTTCGGTTTGCATAATATCGAATTCAGCGATTTGACTGGTTTGTGTGCTATATCTATATCAAACTGTTTCAGTATTCTAGCTGTTATTTCAGAGATATTCCTCATGTATGGTAGAATGAATTTTCTTTTGGTTTTCGATGATGGTTCTTTATTGGTGTTTTGATTCGACTTTAAACACTTTTTGATGAAATTTTGTGGATAACCATTCTTTTTGAAGACCGTTTGTAGGTATTTTTCTTGCATTCTTTTCAATTCTGGAGTGCTACAATGTGTTTGAACTCTCTTCTTTAAACAATGTCTGCACACACTTTCGTTTGTGAGTAACTGGATTATTGCTAGTATAGTTGAGTATTTGATCTGTGTGCGTTGATTTTCTATATATTTGTGTTTCTAAATCTCCTGTGTTGGTTCTCCTGATTAAGACATCTAAAAATGGGATTTTGTTATCTAATTCTTCTTCTCTTTTGAATTTGATGTCATCACATTTCCTTCTGCAGATTTGTCGGGCTATAAGTTCTTGATTTGTTCTGGTTTGACTGGTTTGCTTGTTGAATATATTTTTTGCCCCGAACATCGTGCATGAAATCTCAGCAGTGAACCCGAGGAGAGAGAGAGCACTTGCTGATGAAATTCTGCAATAGACTGTTAGTGTGCCATACAGATTAGGAATGAAGAAAGGTTTTCTACTTGAAATAATCTTGGAGAATTCGGATGCAAACATTTCCATTGATTACTTAGAAGTAACTGCTGTTTTTTATGTGTGTGTTAATGCTGTAACTACCATCCTCGGTGACTTGTCATCACGATGTACTTCCAGTTAAATATTAAATGATAACTGGCAGTCAGTAAAAGTCTTAGATTAAAGTCTTGTACTTTGTTGATACTCGTCCATAAGTCTTATTTGAAAAGTTGAAGGAAGTGATCTCCTCCTATGAAATTCAAACGCGTGTCACTTGGTGAGTGAATCAATCAGACACATTACTATCAGTGGGTTCCAGGTGAAACAAAGGACTTCAATAACACATTTCTATTTTGTCATGCTCTCTGTGATCCTCTTCAGCTGTCCCACCACTGCCCATAAGCTCCCATCTCCTCTTCACATGATCGCCTCCATGTTACTTTGTGACACCAAGCTCGTCGTTTCCCATTCGGGTTCTATTCGAGTGCGCGGAGATCGATGTCATTCAACCCTTTTATCAGTATGCGTCTTATCCACCTTTATTTTATTTGGTGTATTTGTTGAGCAATAGGTTCGCTGACTGGCTCCTTTTCAGAATTTCTCGCTGCTAGTTCTTCTTGGCCGCATGACCGTTGACAAAAGTCTGAAGCCTATTGAAAATGGCTTTTGCAACGCACTGGCCAGGTTTCTAACTCATTGAGAAGCACTGACTGATTTAACATTCGTTTTGAAAATCTAAGTTTTACTTCTTGGGCTGTGTGCAGACAATTTCCAAACTAACTTTGGAATGATGAAGGTTTATCTTGTCCTTACGATTCTTATTTTGACATCTTCATTCTTTCTTGTCGTCGATGTGTGGTTTAAACGATGCTAGATGCCTAGATAACTGAAGGAACTGACCTCTCTTTTGCGTTGGTTTAGTCTAACTTCTGTTTGAGAAGTCATCCACTATTCGCTTCATTTCTCGGTGATAATTTATAACTTCTACGGATTGGTCGAGAATCCTGAGATAATCATATAGTTCTTGGTACCAAAATGTAGGCTTCTGACACTGATGAAAACACTGTAAGTTTAGGAAGGGCATCCTGAGTCATAGAACAGAGGAGAAGTGAGCAAACTTGTAACCAGAACGATCATTCTAATCACTGGTTATTATTATTATTATCATTGTTTCCTTTAATTCCTAGAGGAACATAGGGTTTCAGCTGTGTGTCTCCATTGCGTTCGGTTCTCTGCTAGAGTCTTCACCTGGCCCCAAGTCTGCCCACACTCCTTCATCTCCTCTTCACATGACCTCCTCCAAGTCACCCTCACCCTTGCACTCACGACCAACTCGCCGCTTCCCTTTCGGCCGGGTTCCACTCGACCAATGGCTTGTTTAGTGATGTCACTCACTTGATGGCTTGTTTCCTCAGAGTATGGCCAGCCAATCCATCCATCTCCATTTCTTCCTGCCTATTTGTTGCACAATCGGTTCCTGCTGGTTCGGTTGGTTCGCTCATTGCGAGAGATCCCTCTCTGTTGCTGATGTTTTCTGGCCGGCCGGCCATCTGATCTTGAGTAGTATTGAGCGAAGACAACTAGCTGTTAATGAAGGTGTGTAGTTTGTTTGAGATGCTCTTTATGACGCGCAGTGCAAATCTCTGATCCGTGCAGTAAGTAGCACTGACTGACTTCACATTGGAGTTGAAAATCCGGACCTTGACCTCCACACAGACTTGAGAGTAGTGAAAGATTGTCTTGCTTTTCCGATCGATTCTTGCTTTGATATCGTCGTCAGTTCCGTCTGCCTGTAGTTGAAACGATGCTTCCCGGATAGGTAGGTAGGTAAAAGAGGTTGTTTCTTTCAGGTTCCTCCCATTTATGCTGATTGTTGTCTGTTGTTGTTGTTGTTGCTGTTGGTGGTGTTGCCCAGGAATCCTCATCACCTCTGTTTTCTCTATGTTCACCTGAAGTCCTATCTTCTCTAGATGCTTCTTCTGTCAACTTGTTGCTTTTCGCTTGCATATCTTCCAGTTTGTGGGAAATCAGACATATATCATCGGCGAAGCCCAGATCCTCCAAGTTTTTTGTGTGAGTCCATTTTATGCATCACTGGTGATATTACACAGTAAATGTGTTGAACATGAAACCAAGGTGAGTTTCATAGTGTACAATCACGGAATAGGGGAATGTCCTTCATGAGATATGACAGTTGTTCATTTGGTACCAACTACGGTTATAAGTAATGACTATCGGGTAAATAAAAACTAAAATGAAACAGAAGTTGAGTAACTGTTTGATTTAAGTAGGGTAAGTTTTCGTTGACCCACCTAATTTGGAAACCGTTAGAATAAAATTTGTGTGGAAATCAAAGAAATTCTTATATCATGAATGACCTTCAATTGTGAAAGACATCTAGAAATATTTAACTAAGCTTGGTGGTGGATTTTTCTTTATTCAGTTAAAGAGGTGGATGGAAGGTGAAATGAAAATTAGGACAGTGGCAGGACTAGAACCAATGGCCTCCGAATTACTAGCGGAGCCAAGAAACGGGACTAAATGTGTTATGCCAGTTCGTGATTCCACCGCAACCTGCAGCCGCGGTAATGCCCGACTGTGTCATCTAAATGAGTCGAATGAGATTGTTCTTCCGGGATAACTTCACAGTAGTTGTTCAGGTAGATCATCTTCTCCTGTCAATCCTGATATTGCTAAATTAGGAGGAGCTTATTAAATGATGGTAAGAGTATGTGCGATTATCTTGGTTTGATAGACTGTACTGACTATCTGAAATGGTCTCATACTGTCGTTTGACAAACTTCTTCGGTCCTCCTAATTCAGTATGCTTAAGTCTGACGGAAGGTGAGTAGCCAAGCAGCTAGTCTAACAATCTTAAACAAACAGTTGGGTGTCATTCACTCATATGCATGATAACTACACTTGTATTGGAGAACCGCAGTGAAATAATAACCTCACTTAGAGTTTGGGTCAGGTAGGTCAGCTGATATATCTCTATGGTGATAATCAAGAGGACTCTGGCTTGAATCTTGTGGTCATCAAGATTTTTATTTAAGTCTTAATCAATGACCACCTACTACAATAATAACGGACTACCAACTAAATGTAGTTTCACCATCAAGCACCATTTGTTTGACTAGATAAGAATAACAGATACTGAGGTACACTGTTGTCTCTGCAGACTTACGCGCAAGGTGCAGCATTTAACTAGGTGACATCTTCAGCGCATACTTCAATTCGTTGAAGTGAGCTTTTAGATTTCTCCACGAGTTTATTATTCATCTCCCTCGGTGACTTTGAACGTGATTGGTTGTTTTTGTGTGTTTTCACACCCTCTAGGTTACTTGTATTGGAAATGATTGTTTCCTTGACTTGAACTTTGTCCCTAAGTGTGTGAGGTTTCTTTCTTATCGGTTGATAAATTTTGTCAATCTCGATGCGTCTATTGACTGATGATTCACTGGAATGCCAAGCTTCTAAAAATTCTCTTGCATTTTTGTTGTTTCCTCTGTCTAATGTTTGAACGTTGTCCCAGTCGAATTGATGTCCGTGGTTGTCTGTATGTAGTGATATGAGGGAGTGGATGTCACGTCTTTTGACGGCTAGCTTATGCTCATGGATACGAAGACGACGTCCACTTTGGCCAATGTAGGGCATTTCGCAGTTGTTACAATTTACTTTGTAAGTGCTGTTGGTTTTATCTTCCTTCGTTGTTGAGTCTTTTGGTTGACATAGTGGTTGACTGAGTGAAGTGATTTTGTTGGTTTGTGTACGACGTCAATTGCTAAAGGTTTGAAGAGTGTTGCGGTGATTTCTGAGGTCTCCTTTATGTGCTATCCTTGGGGGCCTTTGGTTTGATAGGTTGGCTTGGGGGTATATATCTATTGATGGAATTCCGTGAATATCCATTCTTTTGGAAGACGTCCATGAGATATTTTTCTTCAATTTTCCTTAAGGTGGGAGTGCTGCAATGAGTTCTGACTGGTCCTCTTGAATAGTGTTTGTATACAGTTCCTTTTGTGTGTTATTGGATTGTTGCTGTTGTAATTCAGTATTTGGTCTGTGTGAGTTGATTTGCTATAAACTTGAGTTTCTAATTCCCCTGTGGTTGTTCGCTTGACTAAGAAGTCCAAAGATGAGATTTTCCTATCGGATTCCTCTTCTCTTGTGAATTTGATGTCGTTGAAGACGTTGTTTATTAAGTTGTGAGTTTTATCCAACTCTTTTCTTTTGATTATTATAAATGTGTCGTCAACGTAACGTAACTCGTGGAGAAATCTAAAAGCTCATTTCAAATTGAATTGTGCGCTGAAGATGTCACCTAGTAGGGTGATGAAAGCTTCGCAAATTAACTATCCAGCTCAGAGAACACAACCACATCAAAAACATCCAGCTGAACTACAAATCTCCATCATATCTAAAGTGGTGTGTGCAGTATTATTGAATTACAGCATTAAGCGGGGGATCACGTGGCTGTTGCGTAGATGGAGAGTTTTACAAACTACGTGAATTAATGTCAGCTGCATACTGCTACTACTACTACCGGTTTCCTTTAATATATTGGCCCCTAGTACAGAGGCTTCGCCGTTATATGGAGACAGACTAACGTGATTTCGTATAAATATAAAACTTGGGCGCTGCGGTAGAGTATAATTCCATAATGAATAAGATTTTATTTTGATAAATCACACAGTGTTGTACAACACTGTGTGATTTATCAAAATAAAATCTTATTCATTATGGAATAACGTGATTTCGCTTCGTGTTTGAAAAAGTGCGACGCAGTAGTAAGTCTTAGTGGTATCTTTTTTTATTTTGATTTTGATTTACAGCTTGATTCCACACCGTATTTTCAGTACAAGTGTGGAATTTTCAGCATGGATATCGGTAGCCCAAATTCAGGCCGACCATAGATATCGGGTGTGCGCCGGCAGGGGATCGAACCCCGGACCATGTGCATGGTCGGCGAGAGTCCTAACCACTGTGCCACCGACGCACATGCAGCCGACGAGTCCCTAAAAGAACGAAGTGCATGTCAAAGATTAAAATCTTGCTCTTATGAATCTATTTAAGTGACATTCACCAATTAAACTAATAACATGCTTTTTTATAAAAACTTAAACAAAAATAGACTTAGTTTTAGAGTGATGCAATCTACCTTTAAAAGAAAGATGTACTCAATGGGCTGTTGAAACTTCGACTAAACCTTAAGGTCAGTTTTGATGATGAAAGACGACTTCTGCAGTCTACTGTAAGTAACCAAGTGATCAATTTTTTTAGCTACAAGATTCTATCAAAATCTGCGTTCGTCTAACTAACACAAATTCACTGCGTTGTTTAAGATCACTAGTTTAGTTTGGTAGTTTTATCGCCAACTACTACAGTGCTAACTTCAATAGGAAGTGAGTTTTTGGATGAAGTAATCTTTTTCTCTGATGAAATCGACTGTGATTGGTTATCGTCGTGGATTTCTGCCATCATCACATGAATCCGCACTGGTACTGATAGTCCACTACTCTGCAGTTTTGAAACTCTCCAGGTGAAACTAATCACAGTCAACTTCATCAGAGAAGATGAAGAATTCCTACCCACTCCAAAGAAAATGACAACACCGAAAATAAACATGTAAAGCATATCTCATCGGTGAGCACAAGAGAAGACGGAGGTGATGAAGATAACCAACCAACATCAACAGGTACAACCAACGGGAGAAATTTGAAAAAGGTTACTTCCTTCAATTATCCAAGTAGCTGGCATCGTTTAAACTGCACATAGACGACAAGACAAACCTTTATCATTCCGAAGTTAGTTTGGAAATCGTCTTCACACGGCCCAAGAAGTAGAACTTAGATTTCCAACACGAATGTTGAATCAGTCAGTGCTTCTCAATGAGTCAAAATTTTGGCCAAAGTGAGTACGGTAAGAGTGAGGATGAGTTGAATGATACTTAATGATAACATTCACCATTTTGAATGACATTGAACCACGATATATGCTTCTGGCCATGTGTCGCTAAAAGTTTCCAACCATTTATTTTTAGTCTTTATACCCCAGTTTGACAATGTACGCCCCCCAGCCATGTCAGCAATCACAAACTTTATGCACCTCTTGGTGAAAAAGATATTTTGATGCTATCTATTTTGCTTCGCTATATTATTCATCTCCCATCTATCCGTGTCATTTTACCTGATGTGTACATATGCTTTACTGCATATTGATGATCTATTCAGCAACTGAATGAGTTTCTCAACCACTCAGTCGGAAGGATAGAAATTGTATTTTACCTCAGCAATGAGTGGGGCACGGCTTTGTCGGCGACCATACCACGTTGAAAGCACCGGTTCTCGTCCGATCACCGAAGTTAAGCAACGTTGGGCCTGGTTAGTACTTGCATGGGTGACCGGCTGGGAATACCGGGTGTTGCCGGCTATTTTGTGCGTCGCAAGGCATAGCGCTTAGGGCGCCTGCTGACCATGCACATGGTTCGGGGTTCGATCCCCGGCCGGCGCACTCCTTTACCTCGCTAAGCCAGAACTAAAGCTGGTGAAGAGGAAAGGTTGGGCATGTAAAATTAAACACTGCTACAGAAATTTCAAGCCTCTAGCCTGAAGCCTTATGTTCCACTAGGAACGTGAAGGAATAGAAAAAAATTTTCAATGAATGGTAAATTATTCGAATAATATCAAGCAGTAATCAAAACTACTTTTCCATTTTATTTCGCCCTTAAATTCTTCTGTTCTTCGTGCCCTAGTGATTTTCATTTACATGACTTTGTTTTTCAAAGCTTCTGATGACCACCGAAATGGTATGAACAACCGCTGAAGATCTAGGATACGGCGAGTCATTTTTCCCATTGCTTCGCGTTCCGAAGAGAACATTAGGTTTCAGGCTTTAAACTTTAAATTTTCAGTAGCATTTGTGTTGTTTTCTTATGACATGGGGTTGTTGGCCCAATGCTCAACTTTTCCACCTGGCCAGGTTTAGCAGTGTGTTGGTCGGGAATCAAACACCGGATCACGTGCGTGGCTGATGAGCATATGACCCCTGAACTAAAACATTACAGACGAATTACTTAGCTCAGCTGTAAAGTTCCTGACTGAAGAACTCAGTGACATGACTTCGAATTTCTTGATATACCTTTCCAACAATTGCCAACAAGCATAAGACCCAACCACCTCATATAATTTCAAACTGGACTACAGTGGTGAGTCCTGGTTTAATGAGCAAGTTGCGAACTTAATTAAGAGAATTCAGTCAGCAGTAACACTGAAGAGCAACATATAACACTGGTTGTGCTGAGGTGGCCAGTCGAACCACACAGGATAATTCATACATTGACTTACTACTTCATAGAGAAGTCCAGTAATTTAAGTTACCGAAATTTGAAATAGCGCATAAGGATAAATAACGCACCAAAAATTAAAATGTCAGTGAAACCCATGAAAATAACTTAGAGAAGGGATAAAAATTCCGAATGAAGGTAAGTGAATCTTTCATTTGAACATTCCCCACACTCTTTTCAACCTAATTTTGTTTCTAGTCTGATTCTCAATTCGCTCCTCAAGGAAGGTGGTGGTTTTTTATGTGTTACACACATTTAGCCATCTCAGCTGGTGCGACTTCATCACTTCACCCATGGACTTTGCCTACTTACCTAACACTCTGCGTCTAACCTCAGCATTACTGATCACATTAAACCACTTTAAGTGTGAAATAGATCGCAAACAACTGGGGTTAAAAACAGGTAATCTTCTCGTAAATTCCGCTTCTGAACGCCAAATCTCGCAGCTTTAGGAAAGGAAGGTTCAAGGTCCTTCACAGTACACATCCTTTGATATCAAACCTTCGACAAAGATGATGTCAGTTGATGGGCGTTAAACGACCTCTTAGTACCTGCCATGAAATCTACTCAGAAGCCGGGCTGATACAAATTATCAAATCAAAGAAGTGGTCAGCACATCCATTTATTTCACATTCTCACCTTAAACAAGGAGTCAATGCAGATAAGTTCTGGAGAATTTAACTAATGAGAATTGCATTCCAAGCATTCTCAACCTCTGGCTCAGAACGTTTAAAAACTGTATTTTGTCAGTGCCTACATTCAAAGAAACTATCTTATCTTCGTACCGTGGGTTGAAAAAACTCTTTTCTGGTAAAAGTTCAATCAGTGAGATGTAGAAATTGACCACTCTCACCACAGCTGATACAAACACAATGAAATCAAATAGGAATGTTAACACTGTGCATCTCTAAAACCTTTCAATTCATAAGACGACTCCCTTCAAACTCACACAGTTTCATAAGTTACACTAGGTTTACTACGATATACTTCCCTGGCCTTCTGCGTACTGCTAGACATTGCCATAATACTTCTCGATCAACGACTTTCAATGCCTGCATCACATCAAGAAGTGTAGCAAGCGTTGGACTCCAGCACGTGGAACTACCTTCCAGAACCTTTTGAAATGGAAGACAAATGGCCATCCGCTATAGGAAAGGGAGAAGTGTATATCCAGCTTCCTTGGTTTTATTGTTCCGGAGTTTTACCGTGTCTTCACGAAACTTTGAAGCCTAAAATGTTATAAACCATGTTAGTCAAATTCATCCTTCCAGAATGAATTTGAGTGGTAAAAAGATGTAAAGAAAGTAAATAAAAGAATAATCTTATAGAAGAACATGAGTACTGATGAGATTAAAGTTCAGTGTATATTAGTATGGACTTTTGATGTTTCTCAGATGATAAATTCACTCAAAAAATAAGTGCATTTATTCACCTCTATTAGTTCAACATGAATATACTTAAGTATTATAAAGGACCACTTGTCTATTGTAACTTAACTTATTTGTCTGAGGGTTAATTCCTTACTTAAAGAAATAACCATAAAGGGATGACTTTATTTCATCACTCTTTTAAGACCTAAGAGATCCTACTTTTGCCAGAACAATAAGATATTGTACAGTTGCTGAGGAATACCTCTACTGTGCAACTGTGACGTAATCGTTATTATCTTTACAGGTTGCTTTGAATTCCGTCAATAACCTAAATATTCTACAAAGGCCTTCTTCAGTAATCCTGTATGTACCATGTAATGCAGCTTATTTTTTAAAGCATAAAAATTAGAAACATACAACTGGACATCCATTAATTATTCGTAAGTGACGAAATTTTTAAAGAAGTGTGAAAAACCTGACTTAGAATCAAAGAGAGAAGAAGAATACACATCAGTGCAAAAGCCAAACTGACATGATACAACAATATCTTTTAGTAGGTAGATAATTTGAGATTAAGAAGGAGAACCAGGTTTTATGCGAAATATAAATTCAAATGGATGACGTATGAATTTTCAGGTTTTCCTTTGCAGATGTGCTACTGGTTCCATGTTAGAGCACGAGCTGACATCAGTTAGAGAACCATCAGAAACTAGTAATCAGTACTAAACAACTGTTTCGTCTTAATGTGAGACTCCTAATCAATACACAGCCACGAACTCCCCAGTGAGTGTTAAAACTAGGACCTTCAGGTTACTAAGCGAACATGCACAAAGTCCCATCACCAGGTATGAATGAGGTTCAATCATACACATATATCCAGTGGCAGTTAAACAAATCTGCAATACAATATTACATGAATTGTTCTCTCATCTGAAACATTCAGTAGCATTACTCTGCTGGCTTTCATGGTTGAAATAATTTCAGTGAACTAAAATGTTTTTTTCTTGAAATTAATACTTCAAAATCATTATTTAATATATTTCACCTTTCTTAAAAAATAACCTCAGTAACTAGTTAGCTTCAGTGTATTTATATTTTTAGAAATATGATGAATGAGGCTATCTGGACAAGTAAAATTTTGAAGAGTCTGTTAACCACGCTTCTGATAAAGTCATATGAGATGTTTCAAAAACAGGAGTAAACACACTTTGACTTAACTGATCGAATAAGCTTCTCTGAGGAGAACAAGAATATTAACTCTCCAGCCTCCTTGATTGTCATATCAGTCACAACTTATGTACTTTTTTAACCTACGACAATTCTTCATATCACGAACCGATTAGTTATACAAATGTAGGTTTTTTCTTCGAATTTTTCGGGACAATATTTCGTTTGAACCGGGTACAGTATTCCTCATACGAAAAAATTGAATACTCGTATTATTTACACTAAATGCTTATAAACCATTTGCACTTTTTTGTTCCTGAATAAAATAGATAGATGAGCCACCATCGGTATATTTTATACTGAGGTATGTGTGGAGCGTTTCGAAGATCACTATATATAATTAACTGTCTGACTACTTAAATTCAACGTCATACTCAACATTATAGAGGAATGGTGCATAAGAATGAATAGTAATTAAAATAAAAAATAACAAGGATATAAAACCCTATGAATGACAATTTTATATTAGCTCAAACAAAGATACCTTGGATTTCCTTTTTTGTCTAAATCTAGGACATAGATTTGTCCAAAATATTACTCTCTAAAGGCACAATTAATACAATTATCATGTCGTTGCTCCTAAATAATGATACGAAAAACGATCTATTTTTTTCTCATATGAAAAAAGGGAAAGTTATTAAAATAATACTGACACTTCAAACCAAAAGAATTATAGGATGTATTCGCTGCAAGGCTAAGCCCAAAAATCAAATTTTTTAATAAAAAAATTGAATGAATGCAAACAGACCTGAACGTTGTGAAAAAAGCCTGGCGTTAGATCATAAGCTGACAATTTGACATCATTATTTGGTTGACGTTCATATGAAGATTTTTCTACAACTGTCTCCTCATCACTGAGCTTCAAGTGCCGTATAATGTGGGAGAGTATGACATAAAGAATTCCAAAGTTAACGGACCCTGGCTAAAAATAAGTTATCATATATATCTCAATCATTACATCTGGTGTTCCGAGGGCTAAATCCAAAAGTTCAGACAACTTTGTAGTCTTATTATACAAGTGAGAATTATCCATCTATTCTTCTTTAAAATGAAGCTGGTGATTCCAGAGAATAAATGGCAAACCGTAAACCGATTAATATTTTAGCAGTTTTTGTGCATTTTTAAATTTCCACCTGATTTCGTCATGGAAATCAAGGTTACAAAAGTACTTTTATCACTCCAATTAAGTTAAACACACACACACTAAAATATTGCCAGTATGATTCATGTCAATTCCAGGGGTTTGTGCTGAAAACGCTTATTTATTAGGAAGTTACTGGAGCTATCAAATGCCTACATTACTCGAAGAAACGGACATGAATCATTTAGCTTCAGACACATGATGGCTGCGTATATGGATCCTGTCTTTGGATAATAGTTATCAGCATGGTTTTAATGAGCAGACAGAAAAGAGAACATCTTGTGTTGGAGTCCTATAGTGAGCTTAAGAAAGCGGACAAAAATGAAAGGCATTAGTACTAATTCTACTCTGAATAGCTACCTAAGGGCCTACATTATCTATTGCAGGATTTTATCCCTTATTTTCTAATCAGACCCCTCGGAGAGTAGGACAAAAAACGCAAGATTTAGATCTAGACCTTTCACATGTATGTACAATCCTTACTTATTCCTACAGTACGTTTCTCATAGTATAGCAACTCTCCCTAGTTACTTGCTGTATCCAGCATCTTCTTTCTGCTATTACTTTTACGAGGCATTATTAACCAAGTCTAATTTTTTGCTCCTGTTTGATGGTCTGTTTTACTACAATGCTGTCGTGCAAAACCCCATTCTATCAAGATAATTCACAAACGTCAAGAGGGACAGGCGTTCAGTACAAGTCTGGCCTATTCTGTAAGGAAGGATGCTGAGTTGAACAGAGTCGAATGAATGAGCAAAGCCAATTTGCTTGTTCATGTGGAGCGAGATTTATGGGTTATTCGATGCGTGTTTCATCTAAAAGAATAAAGGGGCATTATCCCGCTTGGCCAAGTGAAGGTAAAAGTGGATCATTAAGGAGTGATATGATTGAAAATGTATTCAACACTGTTCACTCAATATGTAAAGGGAATTCATTCAAAGCCATCTACAAATCAAAAAGAAGCCTCCCGAAAATGGTTTGCTGCCGTATACTTTGCATTGCCGAGGCCTTAGTGATCCGGAGAGAAATTCTTGATTTATGTACACAGAAGGGACATCTCAACCCCTCTTCGCACACTGGGTATAATTCGGATTCTGCTACTTTGTTAAAAATGCCGTATATTAACTTTTGCATGACTTCTCAGTAACATCTTTTCTTAACAAACCCTTTATTTATTCTTTCTACCTATGATATAATTTTAGGCGCGTGCCTCCATGCTCTTTCACTAACATCTTGTTTCATATTAGGCGACCTATGTCGGTGCTTACCAATCTTCATCCACCCTAGTTACAATTTGATTATTCATCACATTTTTGAAGCATTTTTGGTGGAGTGAAATGTAACCGTAAACACTTTTGTTTGACAACCCTAATGTACACACACGGACAAAATGCATTTGTAATGTAATGCAATTATTCAGCTAAGTGAATGAATTCGCTGAACTTTTTGTTCTTGTATTCAAAGCAAACAAAGACCCGAAACACAGTAAGAGCAGGTTCACTGGGTGCAATCTTAAAGTACATGGGAGCACATCTAGAAAACCTGCCGACCTACATGAGGTTGACATTGACGCACAAACTATGGCTGACCAGAAACCACTGGCAGACCACACTCATTCTGGATCCAAGCCAGAGAGTCCCCCAGTAAAAACTGTGAGAAAGACCACAAAGCCCAGAGTCCCACTCCAGACTTCGACACACCTCGCTCGTAACAAGACTAATAAGCAGCATGTCACTCTAAAAATTGACAGTGCATGGGTAACAAAGCATATTCCAAAAAAGTCATGCAGCATGTGAGTAAGAATAACCCTTCCCTAACTAAAAGTAACATGCCTAGCAATGCACATAACTTGGGAATGCAACGTAGAATGGATCCTCAGCACATATGGAGCTCTAAACGGGACTCATATAGGCACCATAGCAGTGAAAATTCTTGTCCAAACTCTCGAAGTATCTGTGTTAAACCTCATCAACATAATGAGTATAGATCGACACTTGATCCCCTCGATAACTTCACTCACACACTTGATGTGAGCCAATAGAATACGACTATGAAAGCCTCATGAGGTAAAACTACCAAAGTAATCTCAACACAGGGTACCTGGGTCCAGGAAAGTACAATGCAAATTGCAAGGGAAACTATACATCACCAGTAAATGAACGCAGATACCCACCCATGGATGCTAAAAGTCAAAATATGCAACAGGATTATTTTCCGATGCAGCAAACAATAGCCCCACTCGCTGCACAATTCATCCAGGAAATAGTACACACACTGACTCTGTCTCACCTCAGAGCCCCTCTAAACATAACGTAGGGATAGAAACAAGTAACCATGTTAACCTCTCCTCCAATAACTCTGGTTTACTAACGATCGGACACCTGAATGTTAGCTCTCTCCCTAATAAAATTACATCGCTTCGCTGCCTGGCATACATAGAACGGCCAACACTATTAATGGCGACTGAAACCAGGCTTAATTCTGATATCCCTGACGAAAGCTAGCAAAAGACAACTACGACATCTATGGGAA
The DNA here is from genome assembly GCA_944472155.2 of Trichobilharzia szidati. NCBI lineage: Eukaryota > Metazoa > Platyhelminthes > Trematoda > Strigeidida > Schistosomatidae > Trichobilharzia > Trichobilharzia szidati. Next base: position 3,305,602 of record OX235275.1, on the reverse strand, counting down.
CGATAGAGTTCAGAAAAGGGGAGGCGGTTGCTTAATATATGCCTCTAAATCCACTAACTCAATAACACAACTATTGACAAACTCCCAGAATCTAGGTGGATAAGTATCCAAAAAAGAAAAGAAAATTCTCGTGGGATGCATATACAGGCCCTCTAATTGCCCCGAAATGACTGATATAACTATTGGAGAAAGACTAGAGCATGCAGCTGCGCTAGACTTCGACTACAAAGGAGTCTGTGGTGATGTCAACTTACCTGGAGTAAAATGGGATACCCTTACAGGTCCTAGAATCCATGACGAGCTACTACAAGCTATATACATAGGCGGATGGAAGCATTGCGTACGCCTCCCTACAAGAAACAAAAATACTCTCGACTTAATCCTCTGTCATAAAATAGAGCCCATCTCGATATGGGTGGGAAAAAACTCGATAACAGTGATCACAACATATTGTACTGCACGCTACCCCTCCGACTAACAACTAAATACACACCTAAAAACTACCCGGTGCACTATCAATATAGGGACTATAAGAATGCTGATTGGGAACTCCTATCATATCTGTTGAGAAGTTCTGACTGGGAAGAATACTTCATCAACAATAACTTAGAAGTATCACTTGGGATTTTCTACAAAACAATTGGCTCAGCAAGAGACACAATCGCTCCCCTAAAATCTGCTCTAAGGACACCAACTCCATTTATAGACCGCAAAACGCGAGTAAAAATAAAGAAATTGGAAAGGAAATACCATATATTTAAGGAATTTAATGCGATAAACCAAACAAATGAAACTCTTAAACTGCTTTAATAGAAACACAAAATGATGTCACAACTTGAAGAAAATAAAGCGCTTGTGAGTAACTCCAAAAATCAGGAACTTTGTAGAATATTGCAGAAACGTCTACAAAGCAGTAAAGACAATAATGTAAGCAGCTTGGTACATAAAAGTATAATATACAATGATCCCCAGGCTATAAGTGAACTCTTCAGTGAGTGGTTTTGCAATGATACCAGAGTGAACCCGACCCCAAATTCCCAGATGACCTGCAAAAATAACCACAAATTAGGCGAAATAGACTTCAATATACAAAATATAAGGGCGTTGATATGGCATATCCCCTGTTTGAAGTGGCGCCTCCAGCTTTACCTTGAGGACATTTGCGTGGTCTAGTTGATTTCACTTTGGCCGATTTGTTTCGTCTGATCTAGGTAGCGATTAAGACATGGAAGTCCAATGGTAGTACTGGAACAGACGACATAACATCTGTCATAGGTGACTCTAAACTTTAGGAACCCAAACGAACGAACGGACAAATAACCTTGACAAGGACAATTTTAACCAATCAGAAGGCTCAAAATGAACGGCGCATAATTTTAATAAACCGTTTATATACAAGTAAAGCAATGTTAAAATATAGTTACAAAGGATAGCGTTCTCGAATATGTTGCAAAAAGGTCCCAATTAGACATAGGAGTCCTTAAAGTCATGTTAAACCAATTCCTATACATAAACTCGTCGAGATAACTGTAAATCATTGGATTTCTTGATCCGTTGACCGATCTTATCCGTTTTTTCAGATGGCCACGTCTCTGCAGTATTGGTACCACTGTACTGCAGAAACTTCTGACATTTCAGTCTCATATGCCGTTGCTGTTACTGGTCTTCTTATAACCCAGTTGTGACACATCATCAGTATCTTCGTTAGAGGTAAATGAGATTTCGAGAAAAATGTATCTAAGGAATCTATAAACTGAAAAATAACTACATACCCTCTCGTACCGATTTTCTGCATCTGCACTCCCTGCAACGGTAAACATAACCATCTATGCATTTCGTGTATCTTTGTATATGCATAACACCTCCGCACTGGCAAGTTTTAGATCTCGCTATCAGCCCGTTCTCTAAACAGTAATCAAAAACAAACGCAAACGATGTACAGCATCCATTGCAAGTTAGATGATTGCCTGCTCAAGGTCATCCGTTCTCAAGGTTGTTTTGGGTGCCTAAAGTTTAGAGTCACCCTGTCATATACAAAAATGGTAGCACGGAAATGGTAGTCTCGTTACTTAGAATATTTACTCTGTCATTGGAAACTGGAACTTATCCTGAAGTGTGGAAAACCACATACATATTACCTAGGCACAAAGCAGGAGCCAAAACCAGTGCATGCAACTACAGACCTATCAATATAACACCGGTAATATCACGAACAGTGGGGTAGGTGGCTAAAGAACAAGTGTCAGACAACTTACTAGAACATGAACTTATCAATCCATCACAACACGGATTTCTCAAAAAGAGATCTTTTGCCGCGGCAATTCGAAGGATTTGTTACTTTTTCGCGTGTTATTTCTTAGTTCTTTTTTTACTCTATAGGCGGCTTTTCAA